>BTPP01000010.1:600000-958735 GCA_037102815.1 Neurospora intermedia | reverse complement strand
TCCCATTTAAAAGGACTGCTAACTAAGATCCGGCGTCAAGAGGTGAAGAGGGGGGGAAAGAGACGCGATGGTCCGGGACATTCCAGCCATACCCCCTGGCCCTAATATTGCGGGGAAAGCGGAGACTACCGAGACAAGGGGTCTGGGGTTGGGAATGATTTGAAGAGAGGGGGGGGGGGGGGGGGGGGGGGGGGGGGGGGGAGGTAACTTACAGGAACAGGCTATCATGCCAGGCTCGGTCCCTGGTATCAATCCATGAAGCCGTCGTGGTATACGAAAGCTGGAACTTCTCGTCCGGAAATTATTGGGCCATGACTCTACGATAGACTGTGCTCAGCACTTTCATAATGAGCAAGGCCAGGCGCTTACGGTCCGTAGTTGAACTCTGGGCACGAACCCTAGTGTACTCTCTTCTAATCACATCAACGTGTGAAGGTACGGCTGATGAAAATATTGATTGGCCATCTGAATCATCGGCTTGACCTCCATTTAATCACGCGCAAGTCCCATTGACCAAACTAAATTGTAACTTTCTCGTCATCCGGCGCTCCCATGGTGTTCAATACTGTCTGCGCACTCCTCTTCTCCAGGCTTTTCTTGACCGGGTTAGGAGCCGAGAACACTTCCTCGAGTTCTTCAAGGGTGCGATCCTTGGTTTCAGGGAAATAGAAGAAGATCACGACGCCTTCAATGAGGTCCCAAAACACAAAAACGAGATAAAAGTAGTACCCGATCTTCTCGAAAGCAGGCCCAGAGGAATATTGAAGAACGACAGACGAAGCAGCGGATGCGAAATTCCCGACAGCAGTGCCTTTTGCGCGGGTAGCTGTGGGGAGTGTCTCCGCGATATACATGGACTGTAGGGCCGTCCATCCGAAAGAAAAGACAATGCCAAATATGAAGATAAAGGCAATGGTGGTGTTAGCGGCAGCACGTTGGGATGGGGTGAGAGCTTGAGTGTCAGCGTCGTCAAGGTTACCAACATGGCCCGGCATTGCGAGTTTACTGGTACCCGTCATGATGGCGAAGCAGACGGAAGAGAAGACAATTGTGTAGAGCAGAAGAGGACGGCGGCCAACGACATCGGTCATGCGTGCTCCCGTTACGGCGCCGATGAGCGACAAGGCCGGGTTGATACCGTTCAGCGCCAATACCTTGTGCTCATCGGTAATACCGGCTGATTTGAGCATATTGACCATGTAATAGGAGGACAAGCTATTGCCGCTGACTTGGCCAAAGCAGGCCATGCCAAGGACGCAAATGAGGCGGCGACGGGCGGAGTGAGTGTTCCAAAGCTCGTGATAATCGTACCACTTCTTGTCGGATGCCTCTGACGAGATCTGGTTGGCCATCTCCTTGAGTTGTAGCTGTACTAGAGGGTGGTCCAGGCGGCCTTCGCCGTGGTAGGTGGCCAGGATTTTGGCAGCTTCTTCGTATCTGTCTTGGGCCATGAGCCACCTGGGACTCTCGGGCAACCAAAAGACTCCCAAGCACACGATTCCGGAGGTGATCATTTGGCACCAGATGGGAATCCGCCACGCGTCCTTGTTGTTCTCGATATAAGAGCAACCATAGACGACCCACGAAGCGATGATAGAGCCAATGTACCAGGTCGTATTATACAAGCCCGTCAGGGTGCCGCGCCACTTGGGGTGAGCCATCTCGCTGACATAGCAAGGGGCTGATACGCAACAGAAGCTGACGCCGAAACCGAGGACAAAGCGACCGCCTAGGAACTGGGACTTGGTATGTGTCGTGGCTTGGACGCAAGTGCCAATGATAATGACAAGAGCACCTGTGAACATGCCCCAGCGACGTCCGAACCAGTCGTTGACAGGGGCGGTGAAGAAAACGGCAGCAACACTGCCGATGTTATACATGGCAAAAACAAGGCCGGTTCCTGAGCCTGCAGTGGACCTGGAAGAACCCAAGAGGTTAGCTGATGTATCACTCATGGGTGTCTTGGCCGATGAACACATACATGTGGAAGTAGTTCTGGTAGGCTTTCATACCGTTCAAGCCTCCCATCAGACTTCCATCGTACCCATTGAGGCATCCGCAGAGGTAGGCACACGCGAGGACAAGGTAGAGGCGGAACATGCTCTTGGACCAGGGCGAGTACTTTGTGTTGTCGACATCATGGGCCAGCTGGACAGTAACAACGGATTCTGGGAAGGCATCGTCATGGGTACCCATGGCCTCCTTTTCGTTTATGCTGTGAGCCATATTGACTGGCTGTTAGGGAGTTATGCTGAGAGAGCAATTGGAAGTTACCAAAGACACCTCTTCAAAGCGAAAAACGAAGAGGTCATCGTGCCCTTTTGTACCACGAGGGCAAAGCAGTGATGAGCTCGTTACATGTGCTTCCACCGTCCTGGATCAGTCCAGGCTTCTTGAATTGGCGCAACCCTGCATGCTGATTGAAGTTGTTTTTGCACCCGTCAGCGCCTTTCTGGGCTGCCGTGCCGAAGAGGAACTTGGAGGGTGTGGCTGCCAAGGGTGTTGTAACCAGGGTTGGTCCGGGGCCCCAGATATTAGGTGCATTGTAATGGTAAATCTGGGGGACAAATCTGGGGAAACGGTGACAGGGTCGGTCTCGGTCCCTTTTCCTCCGAACCTGGAGAGGCTGGACTCTCGTCCGCATAGCTATGGTAGCACAGGTATCCCTATCCATGGGGTGAGAAGACCGTGGTGGCGATTCTGAACATTGGGATGACCAGCGAGTGAGGAAATGGACGAGACAATGATTGTGTTGGGGTACTGGTGACTGGTAGTGTTGCCCAATCTGTCACTCTGCCGAAGGGGAGGAATTGGATACAAACGACTGAATGTGAGACAGGCAAAGACCTTGATGATTTGCCATTGCTGTACAGTACCTAAGGTAGGTAGAGATCATAGCAGCTGGAATGGGCAAGCAAGAAGAGTGAAGAGAAAGGAGCAAAAGTGCAAGTTGGAGAACAGAAGCGATTTTGGAGTGCAGTGCCTGCGTCCATGTTGAAGCACCCAACCGCACCAACCAATCTCCTTCCACAGTTGGGCCGGCTCCGACTTCCCCGACAGTTTATGCCTCCCCCGCATTTCCCCCCAGTCATCCAAACAGCTGTTCATGAACTGATGTGCTAACCCTTAACGGCTAGCTTCTTCGCTTTCTTCTAGTGACGGGACGGAGCCATCCTTTCTCATGTCTGCACCTTCCTTACTTCACCAACAAACAGCTTGGGAAGGAAGAATACTTTCCCAACCTGAACCGCGTGTAGGTACTTCTACTAACAAGTTTGATTGGTGCAAGATACTCACTTACCTAGGTCTATGGGCCACTACGGAGGGAGCATGTACTTTCCATGTAGGCATCTATGCAGAAGAATGCGGGGTCACAGGGTCGCAGTGTACTAGGTACTGCCTCAACCCCTCGCGACAATCATTCAACGAGTCTCGCCTACCACCATGTTCAACGCCCGATTACGAGCCAAAACATCAGGGGAGAACGTGCGGCGTTGCACTGGAACCGACGTCGATGACCGGGTGTTCTGGGAAGACAATAATTAACATGGCCTGTCTTGGCTTGCTGGAAAATAAACACCTGGCCACTTGGCTGGCATCCTCTCTTGCGCTTGAGATTTCCCTTCGATAACACCACGCCGTATCCTTCACTCTTTCTCCCCCGTCCTTGTCCCAAGCCCCAAGAGCTGCCGTTTTCGCAATGATGGCCTCCCGCTCTCGGGGCATCCCCCTTGAAGAGGTCGATGGCACACCCGACTACTGCAATGAGTCTGTCTTCCGGCGCAACACTCTGCCTCCACGGACATATTACATTCCCAAGGATGCCCTCTCGCTCAACGGCCAATGGGACTTTCACTACGCCTCGAGTCCTCTAGCTGCTCCAGACCCGACCGCAGAAAATGGCCACAACTCGGCTGACAAGCACAACGCAAAATATCAGTGGACTGCCATTCAAGTTCCTGGCCATTGGCAGCTTCAAGGCCACGGTATCCCACACTATACCAACGTCCAATACCCATTTCCCGTCTGTCCGCCCTTTGTGCCTTCGGAGAATCCCACTGGCACCTATCGACGCTCCTTCTTCGTACCGGACACGTGCGAGACTGACCAGCTCCGCTTGCGATTCGACGGCGTTGACAGTGCCTACCACATTTGGGTCAACGGTGTTCTCATCGGGTACGCTCAAGGTTCCAGGAACCCTTCCGAATTTGACGTAACCGAATATGTCGACCGAGCCGGTCCCAACGAGCTCGTTGTTCGGGTCTACCAATGGTCAGACGGCTCCTACATTGAAGACCAGGATCAGTGGTGGCTTTCGGGCATCTTCCGCGACGTACACCTCTTGTCCTTCCCCCAAGCTCGCATCGAGGACTGGTTCCTACGGACAGATCTCGATACCGGATACAAGGAAGGAACACTTATTGCCGAGATCGATGTCAAAGCAACGTCTCACTCGGTGTTAAAAGTAGATGTCCTGGATTACAACAAAGATCTTGTCATCGGCACTGCAGAAGACTCGGGTGTTGGCAGCAGGAAGGTGATGCTCAAGATTCCGATCAACAATGTTGATCAATGGACAGCGGAAAGCCCGAATCTCTACACAGTCCTGATAAAGCATGTGGTCGACGAGACACTTGTCCATGTGGTTACACAGAGGGTCGGGTTTCGCAAGGTTGAGCTGAAGGACGGACTGATCTGTGTCAACGGGAAGCCCCTCAGATTCCGCGGCGTCAATCGACATGACCATCACCCTTCCTTTGGACGTGCTGTACCGCTGGACTTCATCAGAAAGGACCTCCTGCTTATGAAGAGACACAACATCAACGCGCTGCGATGCAGCCATTACCCATCGCACCCAAAGCTTCTGGACCTTGCTGACGAGCTCGGTCTTTGGGTCATAGACGAGGCAGATCTCGAATGTCACGGATTCTACGATGCCATTGCACGGCCCTTGAATATACCTGAAGGGGTGGATTACGAAGAGCGAAAGAAGCTTACTTTCGGTCATGCCGCCAAGTTTACAAGTGACAATCCGTCCTGGAAAGCAGCGTATCTGGATCGTATGGCCCAGCTCATACACAGGGACAAGAATCACGCCTCTGTCATTATCTGGTCCTTGGGCAACGAGGCTTTCTATGGCCAAAACCACAAAGCCATGTACGAGCTTGCGAAAGATATCGACCCTACAAGGCTAGTCCACTACGAAGGAGACCCGCATGCTGAGTCTGCAGACATGTTCTCATACATGTATCCATCCGTTGAGCGAATGATCAGCCTCGCCAAGACTGAAGGCGTTAGGTCTGATGGCACCTTTGAGAAGCCTATAGTGCTTTGCGAATACGCGCACGCAATGGGAAACGGGCCTGGCTGGCTCGAGGATTACGAAGAGGCATTTCGCGCCTACCCTCGCCTCCAAGGAGGCTTCATATGGGAGTGGGCTAATCACGGTTTATGGAAAGAAGACCCTGATGGAATGTCCTATTATGCTTACGGAGGTGATTTCGGCGATGTTCCTAATGACGGAACGTTCGTCATGGACGGTCTTTTGTACAGCAATCATAAACCGACGCCTGGGCTACTCGAGCTTCAGAAAGTGTATCAGCCTATAAAAGCCGAGTTGACTGACTTTAGTGATGTAGCCTGTAAGCTGAGGATCACAAACTCGTACGACTTTGTCTCCGTCAATCATTTAACCGCGACTTGGAAAGTTGAATCTTTTATGTACACCACTAGGTAAAATCCTGTCAACTTCCCCTTGATGAACTTGACGCCGATGCACTAACAAATTTGCATTCCCTAGCACCATCTTGCATAGCGCTGGCGTCATGGAACTGCCACATATACTCCCACGATCATCAAAGAACATCGAGCTGAGTCTAAGGCGACCATTGCCGTTACATCTACCTGTGTGGTTGAGCGTCTCATTCCGCCTGAAAAGCTCGACAGCATGGGCGGAAGAGGGACAGGAAGTTGCTTGGGCTCAATTTGAACTCGGGTCTGATGATGGATTTTCCCATGGTTCCACTTTCTTCTATTCACCAAGCCTGACCAATCTTCCACTCCGATCCGAATCATCTGGCACTCTAACCACCATTACTGGACATAACTTCACCATCAACTTCGACAATGCAAAAGGCTATATGACCAGTTGGACAACTGGTGGTACCCCCCTCCTCGAACCCAACCCGCGAACTGGCGCGGCCATTATCCCCTCTTTCTGGCGTCCACCCACCGACAATGATAATCCCATTTCCCTCCCGTACTGGAAGCGCTTCGGTGTCCATGCCATGACTAGCCAGCTCCGCTTCTTCGACGTCATTGCCACTGCTAAGATGGTCGTAATCACAACAAGAACGTTTCATTCCCCGCCAATTCTCTCCTGGGGGTACCTTGTCCATACAGTCTACGAAATCACTAACTTTGGCGCCATTCGCATATCGGTAACCCTGAAACCTCAGTCTTCTGACTACGTCAACACCCTTCCAGCCCACGTCCCTCGTGTGGGTCTTGATCTCCGTCTCTCACGCCGTCTCGATGCCGTGAAGTGGTTCGGCCTAGGACCGGGAGAATCCTATCCTGATAAGCGCACTGCCCAGCGCCTCGGAATTTGGTCAGTGGACCACGTCGCTGATCTTCAGACCCCTTATGAGGTACCACAGGAGAACGGCAACCGCATGGGTACCAGGTGGGTAGCCATCCATGAGCCTCAGGGGACCGGGCTACGAGCTATAGCAGGGGACGGTGAGTGGTCTGATAACTGCGAGAGGAACTTCAGCTTCGTAGCGACGAGACACAGCGCAAAGGCGTTAGAAGAGGCAAAACATCCATGCGATCTCGTGGAAGAGGATGCTACGCTGTTGAGGCTTGACGCAAAGGTTGCGGGTGTGGGCACTGCAGCTTGCGGGCCGGGTGTGGGAGGATGTGCTCGTCAAGGTTGAGGAGATGAAGTTCTCGTTTGTGTTGGAGCCTCTGGTTTGAAGGGAAGGCCAAAATCAGCATCAGTAGCAGGATGCTTTTGCATTGGACATCTGTACGCCTTCAAGGCACGTAGTTCCATATTAGCATGTCCTATCATGGCACAAAAGCACTTTCATCACACGTCTTTCGAACCACGACCCTCGAACATAGTCCCACGTGTCATTCAACAATTGTGCAACTGTAGTACAAAAAAAATAATCAGTGAGGAGCGGAAACTGAAACCATTTCGATATCCCCTTTCTCATGGGTCACAAGACGCGGGGAAAGTGACAAAAAGCATGTTGAAGGCGCTTCAGATGTAAGTACCTATGATAGCAACACACAATGCAAAAACGCACAGCAACATTCAGACACCGGCGTGCACGCCTCGGCCCAATGAGAGATGCCAGCTTCGCAATTTATTGTTTACTGATTCGATGCCTAACTGGATGTATGCAAAAATCCTTTCCCTACCAGACCTTAATGCATCCAGTGGTGCGTGAGTACACATCGTGCGCTTAGAGGGCAAAAAAAAGAGGGGGGATAAAGCTACTAAGGTAAGATAAAGTACCTTGCCTTGCATCAGGCACGTCATGCGATGAATGCAGACTTGTGCCACAATAACGCTGCATGCATGTGGGAATAGATTGACGGCTGCTGGTCAGCAGCCAACAGCAGCAATAACTTCCAAATCAATTATCACGCAAGCAGAGGTAACACGGAACATAACGAAGACATTAATCAGTGACGTGGTGTCAAGCTTCAGGTCGGTTCCAATCCAACCCCGCTGTTATTTTCACGGGGAACTCGTGAATAAAAGAGCAAAAGAGGGAGCACAACTGAAGGGAATATCAGGCCAGCGAATCTTGAGGAGACTCCCGTCGTTGATAATGATCCAGGGGCATCATCAAGAAACCGCCGGGACATCGAAGGGGGGGGGGTGGGCGGCTGTAGGTTGGAATAAGTATAACAACTACCTACATCCCAGGAAGTAGGAACGGAAGGGACGGAATACGTACAGTAAACCCCGCCCGCACTTTGTGCCACCAACAATTATTCCATCGGATCCTCCAACTAATCAAGTCTACCACGGCCCACTGTAGGATTGTGGTGTTTTTATGCCTTTATTCGCATTGAATACATTCCCCCAGGAGGCCATCCAGAGAGGGATCGGGTCGTGGAACCCTATGTCGCCATGTGCGCTTTTATTTTGGGTTTGATCGGCATAAATATCCCTGATTCGCGTGGACTGATTCTCGTATTCGAGCGATGATACTAGTATTTTTAGAAGTCATGCGTGGTGGGTGTCAAATGTCGCGCAGTTCTATCTGTGGCGTGGCACGGTTGCTGCTTGTTAGCATTGCCGGCGCACAGGAGCATGATCTTACAGCAAACAGGAATGCCGCATGTAGGCGATGAAGTGGACTTTTTGAATATTACGGATATCGACACACGACCAACGATAAATTCGTGTCATCAAGAATGGTATTCAATTAACAAATGCCTAGATAACGTAGCCCGTACCCTCGCCGGGGAAGCACCAAATTTTCCAAGCACACCACGCCGCCCCTTCGTGAAGTATATAACAAGAAAGCAAGATAGGAAGGACCACATTGAACCACCATAAATCAGGCTGCCTACAAGGCACCATCGATCATCGTCATGAATCGGAGACAAAGTTTATATTTCGGGGAACGAAATGTTTAGTCCTTGCCGCTGTAGCCGACCTTGATGTTGAGGGTGACCTGCTGGCCGCTCGCGATGTTGAGGCCAACACCGTCCTCAGCCTCCATACCCTTGGTGTAGGCGTTGGTACCAAAGCCACCGGGGAGAATGGTGGAGCAGGTGTCGTGGCCGCAAATCTGGCAGCCGGGAACGTCCATACCGGCAGCCTGGGCAACGAGAGAAGAGCAGTCGGCACCAGACCAGCCACCGTTGCTGCTGTTCTCAAAGTCGAACTCGGCCCAGTTACCGGCAAACTGGCCGTTCGTAGTGGTGGGAACCTCCTCGGCAGAGAAAGCGCAGACACCCTGGGTGTTGGCGGCGGCGACGACGAGCTGGGTCTCGCCAGGCTGGAGGGTGAAGACGAGCTGCTTGTTGGTAGCGACCTTGAACATGCCGTTGAGGCCGTGGTTAGAACCCATCTTGTTGCCGCAAACAACCTGGTAGGGCACGTCGGCAACGTTGGTGTAGTACATGCGGTTGTGGTACTTGTCGGCGATGCTCTTGGGGACGGTCATCAAGTTGGAGTTCCACTCGCAGCCATCAGCGTCGCCAGTGTTGCCAGTGTACATGATCTGAGCGTAGGTGACGCGCTTGGTGTTCTTGTTCTCGCCGCAGAAGGGAATGTACTCGTCGTCGGAAGAAGAGTCGTCCCCGGTCGCAGCAGCCGCAGAGGACTGGGCAGGCTCGGGAACGGTGGTGCTGGAAGGAACGGCGACGGAGGAGGAGGAGGAGGTGGCGGCAGGGATGGGGATGGGGAGGTGCTTTTCGGCCTTGTAGAACTTGAGGTCGCGCTGCTGGTGGGCGGCGCGGTGGAGGTGGGCGTGGCCAGAAGGCATAGCCGAGGCGCCGAGGACGCCGGCAAGGACGAGGAGGCTGGTGATCTGCATCTTGTCGGTTTGGATAGAGATGTTTGTCTAGTTGGAATGGATAGATGGCGCAAAGGATGCTGGGTATATGTCTAGTCTATAGTAGTCGATTGAGATGAGGTGGCCGACGTGGTCTATGTTGTGCAATCAATCCAAGGAGTGTTGGTGTAGCGTGGGACCGCGGTCCAAAGGAATGGCTGCGAGATTGGGATATCTGCGCAAGAGTTGGAGAAAAGAGTGTGGTGAAGCGCAACAAAGGAGGCGTTGTGCGTCGTTGTGGTGTGTTGGATGGAGGAGGAATGAAAATCGCGAGGGAGAAGGAGGAGGGTGTCAAGTGGTTAAAAGAAACGAACGACAGAGCGACGGGAGCTGCCCCTGGTCCACGTTTGTGGTCCCACGGCGCCTGCAGGGGCACGCACACGCATGCGTTCAGGGACCGGCATGCCTTCCACACAGCGCAGTGCGACGTTGCCCGGGGCAGCGAAATGAGGGCCTGGCAGAAATGATCCCTGGCACCTGGAAGATTGGTCTGGACAGGTGAGTCGAGTGGGTCTTGCAGTCCCTGCCACTCGTCAGGGCGGTGATCGTCCCATTTCTCGTCTCTGAGTGGCCAGCAGCGACCCGCCGTCCACGACATCTGCTCAGGTACCTGATGCTTTTGATTGGCTGGCCCCTTTGATATCCCCCGCCTAATTCGCCGGCAGTTCTGTGGAAACAATGGAACCCTTCGACGACGCACAAAGGCGTAACGCTGACTTCCAGGTTTGTATTATGCAGCACCTTTGACCCACTGCAAGAATACTAGGTAGGTCACGTCCAGCTTGCCAAAGTCAAAGAAGCCATTTTTGTTTCGCTGACAATAGAATTCTCATCGTGACCACATTCGTCGACTTCTTTTCTCTTCTTTCACTCAAAGGGGTCCAGGACAGGGCGCACGTGCATTGACTGGTGTTCTGGAGATTAGGTGAACATGGGGGCGGGAAGGTTCCGTTGCTTTGGCGTCAAGGATGGCAGCGCTAGCCCTGTTTCTCGAAGCCTGGTCGCGGTCGGGTGGTCTGAAACGAGATGAACGGAAACGGGGGCAATGCCAACCAAAGAGCTTTGATCCCTAACACATGTCCGCATTAAGTGCCGCCGGATGTGTTAGCGAGCCCCCTCGGCTAATTCATGGTTCGTTCATCCACAGTTTGATTAAAAGTGTAATGCGAATTGGCGTTGGCGGGTCGTTCCTTGGTAGACTTGGCAACACAGCACTCCCCCATTGCCCCGTTTCTCCGTTCCATTGGACCCCGTGGGCTGGTCGGGCCACCAGCGCAGTAATTCTTCAATGAGTAAGCGCGCACCTTGAGGTTTTCACAGTGAAACGAGAAACAAACCGCGCCTGATGAAACTATTTGATCAAGGCATTGTGGTCACTGGATGACGACTTGCTAATGGTAGATCTTTGTTCAGTCATATCGATAGACTAGGCCAATTCGTGCTAGCCTGGGCCGGCTGTCTAGGGCTGCATCATGCGCCGACCGACGGCGCCTCCTAGTGTGAAGACTTGATGTTGAACAACTCTCTCCAAAAACACCAAACGGAGTCCTCTTGAACCGCGATCGATTTGCACCCCAGATAGGGAGCCTCAGAAGCATTGGCGAGCGTTCCAGACTTCTAGAACCGGATCACTCTTGGGTCCGAGATGATAGAAGATGACGACGTGCTCAACCGAGGCTTCCAAGAATACAAACCAATTGACATTTCGAACACCCAGCGAATCACGGTATCCATGAGATGATCTTGGTGGCCGTTGTCCCGTATTCCACAATTAGCGAAGGGGGGAATGGAGGAATGCCGGTTTACCCCTCCTTGCTGTTGACAAGGGGTCACTGCCACTGCCACAGTCGTTGTGCCCCTGAGTAGGTAGGTAGGTAGAGGTAGTGATCACTCCTGAGTCCAGACTTCAGGCCCTCTCCTGCTCACAATATACGATCAAGATCCCATCAACATTGCGCATCCGATATCTTGCCATCAACTGAAATGTACCGCTATGAACTGGAAAGGTCAAATGAGGGCAGTCAAGATCACGTGGAGAGTAGATGGAATTTTCAATTCCATGTTCCATCGGGTCCCGTCCTCTGTCTGCAGCTGCAAACAAGCCTGGAGGTATGCACAGACCACTTGCATGCATTTTCAGCTCCTGATGGAAGCGAAGCAGAAGTGGAAGCCCTGCGGATGGAACTCCCGTCCTGCCGAGTGAGCGGTGGAGCCCGGGCACGGCGACCCCGCGAACGTGAGACGCAGCGGAACCTGCCCCGCCCCGCTCAACTAAACTTTTCCTGTCTTGCCATTGGAAACTTTCGGCCTTGCCCAACCACGTCTGTTCATTCCTAGCAAAAGGCGATTTCAAAGTCAACAACCGTCCACCAAAACCTGCTGTAGATTATTCAGACTGGTCGACCGGGAGCTCCGAATTCCCACTTTTCGCGATAACTTAGTCACTGAAACTGGGGCCCCGACACTTCCGTATTACGCAAGCCTTTCTCTCCTCCGACTCAACGTACCGAGAGCTTGCGCGTCGCTCGCGGCACAATATCGCATCGAATAATTTGTCCCACCGAGCCGAAACCTGTACGCACTAACCACGATCTCCCAGATCGAGCTTGGCCGACCCTACCCGAAGAACGACTAGGGTACAACTACAAGCACAACCTGAGCTTGGTGGACACTAAGCAGGGGAAGCAAGAGCAAAAATTCTCGACTCAGGTCCAGCTCCCCAGACAGGCCCTCAGGGCGTTTGTTGTTGTTGATCCTTACTGGATACCGTACCCCAATCTCGACCTTTGGTGTACTCGCTACCTGCCCGGTAGAGAGATTAGCCCGAACCACAATACCCGGAGGAGTAGAGTGAAACGCTAGAACAACCAGAACATAGAAAGAAAGAAACACCCACCCACATCACTATGCCTCTCGATACTTCAGCATACAGCCTCGCGCTGTTGCGCGTCGACGGCCGCAGGTGGAACGAGCTGCGTCGCATTCATGCCCAGATCCGCACCCAGGCCGCCGCCGATGGCTCCAGTTACCTCGAGATGGGCCACACCAAGGTCATGTGTGTCGTTAACGGACCCAGCGAGCCCGGTCCTCGGAGGGGAGCCACGTCGGGCGGTGGTGGTGGCGGCGGTCAGTCCAAGAACGCCGAGGTTGCTGTAAACATTGTCATTGCCGGGTTTAGCTCGGTTGACCGTAAGCGAAGGGGCAGAGGTGATAAGTAAGTCAACACCCAGGGGGTTGTTCCCCCCCCCTTAGTATCAACTACGGCTATTCGTCTGTCCCTGTTCGCATAACTAACCGTCATCCTTCCTTCTTCCATTATCACAGGCACATCCTCGAACTCCAATCGACGATATCTCAGGCCCTCGCTGCCAGCTTACACACTCACCTCTTCCCGCACTCTACCATCAACATCTCCCTACACGTGCTCTCGCAAGACGGCTCTTTGCTGGCCGCCCTCATCAATGCCGCCACGCTCGCCTGCGTCGACGCCGGTATTCCCATGACAGACTACGTGGCGGCCTGCACGGCCGGTTCGACGTCTACATACGCGGCTAACGACGAGGGCGCCGACCCGCTGCTGGACATGAACCACCAGGAGGAGCAGGAGCTGCCCGGCCTGACGGTGGCCACATTGGGCGACAGCGACCGCGTGGCGGTGCTGGTCTGCGAGAGCAGAGTGCAGGTGAGTCGCCTGGAGGGCATGTTGGCCGTGGGCGTGGACGGGTGTAAGCAGGTGAGGGAAATCCTGGACAGGGTAGTGCGGGAGAAGGGGATAAAGATGATACAGGAGGGCACGGTCGAGAGAGGGGTTGGGTTGAATGACATGGAACTGGATTGAATGCATACTATTGGATCAATGGTTGGGTTCCGGGTCACAGAATCGGATACGGCACGGTAGGTAGCATTATAAAGGTTTGGAGCAAAAAAGAATAGGCAACATGACGAATTTCACGACTATCAATGTAATGAAAGTACAGCAGCTCTTGGTCAGGTGAGCAACATGTCGTTTCTGTTAAACGTGCGCCAACTTTTGAAAGCGTTCTCCGAAACTGAAAGGCACCAAAAAACCTTCAACCTTTGATCAGCCATTCACTGACACAAGTCACAGCAAACTACGCTTTCACCAATTTCTCACAGCTCATCGTGACCACCGGCCGTCTTCGACTGGACCTCAGGCGTCTCCCCCTCCTCTGAACCAGCCTTCTCAGCCTTACCAGACTCTTTCTTTTCCTTCTTCTTCTTCTCCTCCTCCTCCGTCGAAGAAGCCTCAACAACAATACCCTCTGGCAGCTTTTTCTTGGTGCCCTCGCTCAACCTAATTGCATCAATCCACGCCTCCACCTTGTCATGATCCGAGAAATCATCTCCCTCACTAACAGCGTCGTAGCGTCTCCACCATCCACGACGGGCGTTGATGACGATGAGTTCAATGTCAGCATCCTCTTTGAGGCCAAGAGACTTGAGAAGGGACGCGCCGGCGGGGTTGGTGTCGAGGGGCACCTCGTAAAAGGGGAAGAGCTTGTGTTGGCCGAGAGCGTATTTGAATTTTATTTCGGCGAGGTGGGTGAGGGCCTTTTGGGCTTTTTCGTTGGAAGAGGAAACCAGGGCGAGAAGGCAGGTGCCGGATTTGGACGTGAGGCATTCCTTGACGAGCTTTTCGGGGGTGTTGAGGGAGGGGATGGGGAGGGCGGTGTGGATTATTACGGGAATTTCTTGGGTTGGGGCAGGGGTTTCGGAGGAGGTTTCGGAAGAGGTTTCGGAGGAGGCGACCTTCTTGGATTCTTGCTTTCCGTTCTTTTCACCACCGTTGGCCTTGCCATTAGTCTTGCCATTAGCCTTACCATTAGCCTTGCCATTAGCCTTGCCATTGGCCTTGCCGTTGGCCGGTGCTGGATCCGGATTAGGCTGGGCCGCCTGGGAAAGGAACTCCACCATGGCAGCCTTGTTGATCTCGCCGTCGTACACAATACCAGGGGCATCACCGCCAGGCAACAAGATCAGAGTAGGGAATTTGTCGACACCGAATGTGGATACCGCCTTGGACTGAGTGTTTCGCACCTGGCCGACGGGCATGACACCGAGGAATTCAATGGCGACGCTCTTCAGCAAGGGGGAGGTGGTGCCCTTGTCGGTGAAGAGGAGTGCTTTGGCAGTCTCGTTCTTGTCACTCAGGAATTTGTCGAGGTTCTTGTCCTCGACTTTCACGACGTGATTGTTAATGCGCGAGACCACAGCATCGACAATGGCGCTGGCGGTGCGCTGGCCCTGGTAGTCCTCCACTATGGGCTTGCCGTTCTTAGAAGGACGGATGATCTTCAAGGTCGGGAAGCCCTGCACGCCCATGCTGCCGCAAAAGGGCTTGTTGGCGTCCTCATCGCAGTTGACGGCGGCGACCTTGGCCAGGCCTTCGAGGTTCTTGGCAGCCTTTTCGTAGGCGGGCTTGAGGTTTTGGCAGTGGCCGCACCAAGGGGCGTAGAACTCAAGAATCTGCAAGGGAGATAGGTCAGTTACATGCATTATTACGATGGCCGATCTAAGATATAGTCGGTTTGGTACTTACAGACGTCTGGTTGCTCTTGGCAATCAACCTATCGTAATCCTTTCCGTCAACCTGCAAAACTGGGGACTTTTTGGTATACAAGCCCGCCTGGGCTCCGGGGAGCGCAGACAGGATACCAACTGCCAGAGCGCAGAGGGTGGAATGATGCATGGTACAGTCAGGAAGGCGACGGCGACGCTTTTGTTTACTGGGTGACGGTGGTATGTATCAATGGGGATGATGATAGATTCGGGATGTTTGTGGGGTTGGAGCTATAGTGTCATGAATGTACAATGGCAGATACCAATACAATGTATAAGTGAGAACAAAGGAAGCTCTTCCGTATGGGCGTCCTAGGGAGTTAATCCCATGTAAAAGATGGTGTCGTGTATTTGAAACCCAAGGAAGCAACAAACAGACAGACCGATTGAGATGAAAGGAAAAGCTGTCATCTTCCCAAGTTCGGCAAAAGAACACATTTCAACAGAAGCTGTGAAAGCTGGCGCCACATACAAATGAAGTCAGAAGCGTCCAGAATCACCAGGGGAGGAGCTGCGGTCCGGGAGCGCTTTCAGTGCTTTGAAACGCGCCATGGCCGGAATGTGGCCCAAGCTCCAAGGCACATGTGGATAGCATCAATGGCGCTTGAGAGCAGCCCGAGGGCTGGGCGGGAATGTGGGGAAGAGACGCTAACAACTGAACTGAATTGGTGCCGCCTGCCGTACGCAGTACGTAGAGACAGCCGCGGAAGATAGGTGACGACGCTAGTCACGGTCCCAGTCCATGTGGATGTTCAACTGTCAACCCTCCTCTGTTCCTCCACGGGACTTGACAAGGAAGCTGAGAGATAACGACGAGCAGTAGTACTTCCCCTCTTTCCTGGTTTGCATAACTTCAGTTATCCTCTCTCCCTAGAGATTCTCTTATCTCGATCCGAACGTGTAGCCCAGGCATTCTGTCAGACGCCCGAACGCAGTCGTCATGACAGACAACATTCCGATCCCCGCTGCCGTCAAGGCGGCCGATATCAACCTTTGGAAATGCGCGACAAAGGCCCTCCAGCTTCAATCAGTAAAACCGGAGATTGCGTATTGGTGTATGTACTAGAAGCAAACGAAGCAAAGTACCCTCCAAGACAACTGGGGGCCGGCAGTGTCTGACTTTTGCAGGCAATTATTGGGTTGTCAACCAGATCCTCAACAGGGGACTCCACAAAGAGAATGACGAAATGATGACTTATACGATGGACTTGATGGGGAAGCTGGAACAGGCACGCTTTATTCCGCCTCCCTTTACCACTTCTCTTGCTGACTGTTGTTCCCTACAGGCCAAAGCTGAGCACCCGAACGAAGATGCCTATACAGACGACGAGGTCGGCCAGCTGGTCGTCGACAGATTCGCACAGGAAACCCTTGACCGCGCCGAGCGAGTGGTCAAGGCAAACAAAGTGACACAGCAAACTGCCATGACGTTCGATGCCGCCGCAATCTTCTTCCACCTGGTCAACATCTGGGGCCCTCCCGACGAGGAGACGCAACAAAAGATTAAATACGCAAAATGGAACGCCGCACGCATCGCAAAGGCCATCAAGGAGGGCAGGGACCCTAACGAATCCAACCCGAAACGAGAAGAACCCCAACTGCCGGCCTTGGACCCCAGTGATCCAGAAGTTCAGACATTGACCGGTTCGGTCGAAAAGACATCACCACCACCCCTTTCGGTCACAGTGGAGGAGGTCCCAGACAGAGACTTGCAGAGGACAGACGCTGCCGGCGTGTCTCTGCCAATCAGCCCAGCCTCGGCTGGCCCATCCCCGATATCCGAAGCCGAACTCAAGCTGCCCGGTGTACCCAGTGGGCTTGCTGAGCCAGCACCGTCAACAGTCTCCTTGGACTTGGACACTCCAGTCTCAGCTCCCACACATAACCCTGTCAACTACAGGCCTGAGCCCGATCTCCCATCCGCCCCCAGCGCACTCTCATCCTACTCGGATCGTGATATCTCGATGCCGGATGCGGGCACCGCAGCTTGGACACCGGATGCTGATCGCCAGCCTCCCGCTCTGCCTGTCGTTCCTCCCACGTTTGCTCCCAGTGCACCATCAACAGCTGCTGTGGTATCGCCGCCTGTCAACCAGCCAACTGACTTTTCCTTCCAGAACCCAGCTCCTCCAGTTGCCCAAGCTCCTGCAGTTCACAGTCTACAGCCAGTTCCTCCACCACTAGCTGTCTCTGCAGCCACTTATGCATCTTCGCAAGTTGCTGGAGGTTTCACAACCGACGAAGCTGCCATGGCCTCAGCCCAGAAGCACGCTAAATGGGCTATTTCAGCATTGAACTTTGAAGACGTTCCTACGGCGGTGAAGGAGCTAAGGAAAGCGCTGGAGGTCTTGGGTGCAGCGTAGTTAATAGGTGTTACACGGGCTACGCAATGGAGTTTAGGTTATTCACTGCGCGGCCACTGATACACGATACCCGGGCTGGTCAGATCTCTTTATTACCTGCTATCAGCCGTATATACCACTGGAACCAAGGCATCAAAATCGGGGTTTAAGCGGCCGTTATGCAAGCTCGGGCAAAAATGCCTTTCACACTATCTGACACTTGGCGTTTACCAGTGACACATGGAGACTTTTCCAGAAGCAATGTTCACCAGGGCCCGACAATGGGAATGTGTAACCGCCCAGTGACCGTTCGGCCGCATAGGGAGCCCTAAGCGAGTCTCGTTCTGACAGCTTCCCGGGAGCTGGGATAATACATTGCGCACTTTGAAACAAGACAGCGAAAACACAATCCGCCGATTTCAAGGCAGGTCTGAGGGCTGGTACACAGTCCTTCGCATCGACTTTGACGAAGCCGGGTGGAAGAGAGGCTACAGAGAAAGGGTCCAAGCACCCCAGGGAGACTTGTTGATAGACGTAATGTCGCCAGGATGGAGCTGTTGATTTCGTGTCAAAGTCACGGGCAAACTGAGCGTGGAATTCTACTGGTCATTGACACACCGACATGTGCACATTTTTCGATGAGTGAGGATGATGGCTATGCAAGCCTTTGGTGATGACCATCTTCATCAGTCTTGGTCATCTCGGTCAGTAAATACCCTTTTGAGGTTTGTTATTGCGCCCTTTGCTTTTAGGTGATCGATTTCGCTGAACACTCGTCGTCCTCAAGTAGCGTATATAACGCGCTTCGTCCCGTGGGTATTTTAAGGGTTTTCTTTCGTCCCAAATCATCTGTCTCCTCTTCATACACAATACCGACTCGAACCTTGCTACCCGCAAGTCTCAGTCGGCATCTTGCAGATTACATCAGATACCCCGTCAGTCATAATCTACCGATTCGGATTCTTATTTCTCAAATTACGCCACAACATCAAAATCATCACCAAGGTCTCACATTTCTTCCACCGGGCTCTTCCCGTACAAAGTACATTATTCTTCCTTCGAACCTCCTTGAAAGCCATCCCTAACCTCTTTTCACAGGTCTTCGAGCCTCGTAATACGAACTTTCTGCCTCCCAGGGAACCAACTTCACCTTCGTTTACGCGACGCAAAAAGCAAGCCAAATCAAAACACGCACTCAAGTCTCAAGATGCCTGAAGAAATCATCACCAGTAGCGGAAACTACACCGTCACCGGTAGTGGTACGTCCGGCTCTTCTGGCTACACCAACTCATCCTCCTCTGGCTCATCCAGCTGTGGCTCAGGCGGCAGTGATGACTGGAGACCCCGCAGCTACGTCCCTCTACCCATCTCCGATGGTAGCGCTGCTGGCGGCGGTAACGGCGGCGGTAGATGCACCGACGAGGCCAAAAGAAGGAGATAGACGAATGGATTGATGGGATACACAAAAACGGGACAGGTGGCAGGAGACTGAATGGGATAACGATGATCTGACTTACGGCGTTGGGGCATGACTTTTCTTTCTTTCTCTAGCAATACAACATACCCGGCGGCATGCGGTCAGGCGAAGAAGCCTCTTCACTTCATTGATTAGTCTCTTTTGTCACAAATTTTCTCTTCAAGCCAGCTCTACACCAACACTCCTTCGGGATAACATAGACATCAAAAGTCAGGGACTCAGGTTCAGTAACTGTCGCAGAGGCTTTGTTTGGTACGCATCAGTGATGACTCTTGATTAATGAAGCGTCCTCAATAACCGCGCAAAGCTCCTCTTGAACATATTTGATCAGCTTTACTTCCACTGATGGTAAAACAACTCCGCACATTATAGGTAGAGGTAGTTTGCGTGAAGACAATTGTCGCATCGAGCCTCCATCAAATAGGTCAAGCCATATCTCTCACAATAGAGGTTTTGAACATCTTCCAATCGCTCTAAAAACAGACTAAACCTAAGTAACCCTTGACTAACTGACTTGCCTGACTGTTGCAATAAATATCATATGAAAGGTTCCTCCCCTAAATCTAATTCAACAAAATCCCAACGTTCTGACGCCAAGCACACCAAACTCGGTCACCTTCAGTCATTCAGCCATATCCGGGTGATGTCGTACATGGCTTTCCTCGATGTCGATTTCTTGTCCATAGCAACTTGATCAACCCGTTTGCTGTGTTCAGCCCACGTGGCTCCCGCTCGTAGCACCCTCAAATGGTCCCTAGAACTCGGGGAGGGCTGTATGCTGTTAATGGGTGGTTCAGTGGGTGACTGGCATTGCCACGGAGGGGGGGGGGGGGGGGAGGCTGACGCGTAGGGTGAGTCGCGATTGTGTTCTAGAGGTACAATAGAGGTAGGTAAGGAAGGTGACGCGCACGCTACGCGCGGTGAGGTGAGCCGCATTGGTACAGGCTGCAGTGGCAAGTACAATACACACACAGCTGGCGGGAGAAATCTGCATCATCGCCGAGCTCAAGGTGCAGCAAGATTTGAGTGAGGGGTTCCATTGCAGATATAGTCTTTGATAATCATTCACGTAAGTAACAGCATTGGTATCACTGCCAAAGATGCTTTGTAGATGCCGTTCGCGCAAGTCAACACGCGACGAGATGGGAGATGGACGGTGCGGGTTGGGTGAAGAGTGCTCCCTACCTAATACTTGACTGCTGCTTCTCTCGAGGCACCAGGTGATGGTGTGCGAGAGCTTCGTACACTGGAGGGCCGCGTCGCTGGGAGAATGAAGGGCTTCAACGCCATGTTACTTATCATCACGAAAATATGCGTTACCAATGTTGCAAGTTTAACTTGCTCTGCACCTATGCATCCTATCTACCGCTACTCTGCATATGTCCATGCTTGGTGTTCCCTCACAAAATCACAAAATTGCTGCAAATTACAAGGTGGTGGCAGGTTTTGAATGTTGTGGGAGCGCAATCACAAAGGTCGTGGCGCACAAAAATAGAAGGAAACACCAACAATGAACTCGATCGAAGTGTTGTGTGCTGAAACAAGAATGACAAGTCCACCAAGCAGGAGCCGTTGGGCTCACTTTTGCAAGCAAGCAGAAGGAACAGAATGATCTCAACTCACCACCATGGGAAGCGTCACCAGTCCGCCCAGGTCCTCTGTCAAGGAAGGAAGGCACGCCTTCACGTTACCGAGCCTCGAAACACCAGACATCGGTCATCGACGGCTACACTACCTAGGGTACCTACTTACCTACCAGCACCAGCATCAACACAAGCACTCGCTTCACCAGCTCCACCATCTTAAGCACCAGCGTCAGTTTCAACATGAAGACAAGCATGAGTATGAGTATGAGCATCAGCACGAACATGAAAACTACCAGACCACCAGACCATCATCACCATCACCGCCACCACCAGCCAAACCACATGGTCCCTGACTCGAGGTATATAGATTAGGTCGACAGACCTTAATTCAACAACAACTCAAAGTGCGGTTGGCGTAGTGGTCAACGCGTTCGCTCAGTAAACTGTTGTCCTAACAGAGCCTACTTGGGTCTGCATAGTCAGTGCCCTTACAGGTGCCAGGGGAGAACATCTGACAGCGAAAGAACCCGGGTTCGAGTCCCGGACCGCACATCTTTTTTTCTATTTCTTCCCCCCTTTATCACTTTTTTTTGCTGGACGTGACGGAGGAGGAGGAAAAGGGGGCAGAAGGTACCTCTACTACCTCTAGACTGACAGATGGTATGAGCTGAGCATTCACTGATTGCTTGTCAAACTGGCATTAGGCGGGGATTTGGGAGAGAACAGTATCTCGGAGGAAGTGAGGTAGAGGTAGAATCCATCAGCTATCCGTGATGTTTGCACAACCTCATGGGGAAGGGCATACGCGTGAGTGTCTGTTGACTGTGGGCGTCAACATCCTAACCCCGCGCATCGGAATGGCATTCGGTACAATCTAGTATTTCTATAAGTATTCAGGAGGAGCTCATGAACAGCTACTTTTGTGCATAAAGTGTTCTTGCAATGATGTTCGTGGCTCAAAACTGAAGTGTCTTGCCCGTGGCCAGCAGTCTGTAGATGGCCCCACTTTAACCCTGACGAAGAAAGTGACGGAGGCAGCAACTCGAACAAGACACTCGTTCTTTCCTTCAACACAATGTCACGACACACAGAGAAATTTCTCGAAAATGAGGGGTTTTGGACGAGTGCTTTGCACAATTACTTTTCATTGTGGCATTTTTAGTCACGCTCAAGTCGACAACGCTGAGTGTCTAACCCTACCACACAATCGAATTCTGACCTAAAAAAAACATCACCACTGCGCCCAGACTTGGCTCATATCCACGCAATAACGCCGCGACCGCTTGAAAATGTCTGGAAGTAATCGGTGACGTCGGTCAATTGGCTTCCAGTTACATGCCCGGTGACTGCAACTGCTAGGCTGCCCGGTACCCCCGACCGAATCTTTGACATTCATGTCCTTGCTGACCGTCTTGGCCCAGTTGTCATGCCCGCACTGTCTTCTGCAATCTATTCGAGCTCATTTACCCTGGCAGTCCTTAGCAGCAAAATTCAGGAGCCTCGCGCTTCTTCTCACTGGCGCCTCGGAGACCTCGGGGTTGGACATAGTCGCTGTCTTGGCCCGCTTTGCTGATGGCTCACCTTTCGCCGGTTCCTTGGCTGCGCGCTCTGCCAGTGGGGAGATAGCATTGGCCTTCCTCTTTCCATTTCCCTTTTCTGTCCCTTTCACTGCCGCCTGTCTCTTCTCGTTTCCCTCTGCTTGCGTTCTGCGCTCTGGTTCCTTGGCTCCTCTGGTTTCCTCTGTTTTGCTTTTGCCTTCGTGCAGGTTCCTCGACTGCAGCCATGGAGTGTTTTCCTTCTCAAGGGTTTCAGGACCCTTTGTAAACTTATGTTCCACTCCTCGCTCTCTTCTCTCCTCCCCTGTCTTGACATCACCAGAGACATCATCCCCCTTTCCACCCTCTACATCCCCGACCCTTTCTATATCCAGGGCAGCAAGTTGTAACCGCGGTGGTTTTTCTTTCTGCCCCTTTAAAATCTCAAGCGCAGAAGCAGCCGCAAGAACAGCAACAGAAGTAGACACAGGAGCAGACCAGTTCCTCTCCATAGAGTGGATATCCGAACCATCCGCTTCGCGCCTCTTGTCTTTGCTGGGGAACATACCACTGAGATCACTTGGGCCCACAGTCGCTGACAGGCAACTTGGAGGGTGGTAGCGAGTGCCAGTAGAAGAGGCGAACGCAAAGCCAGTGCCAGAGTCTGTGGTGTATGCAGCACCAGCAACAGATGCATACTCAGGTTCCGAACCACTACTACCGGGGCCGGCAGGTGCTGGGAAAGAACTTGAAGGTTGAATGTGAGGGTCCGCGGAAGGGACCAAGGTAAAGCCAGAGTAGGAGCTTGAGAGAGATCCAGCATCGGAAACACGAACAGCATGTCCAGGATTACCACCACCAGGACTAATAGCGGAATTCGTCCGACCCCAAAGACTACCAGGCCTGAGCGATTGCTGAGTAGTCTCACTAGCCAGCTGCCTCAATATTTTGGTCGGTGGCCTCCCCGCACCAGGACGGGCGCCGCCTCTCTTGTTGAGTTTCTTTCTTGGTGGTTCCTCTTGTCCTTCTTGTGGCGAATATAACGCCGCATCGTTGGAACGTTCTCTTGCTGGCTGTAGAGTGGTGGTGAACCCGTACGAGGCTGCTTCACGCACCTGTTCATGTTCTTCGGGATTAGATTGGCGTAGGAGTAAGTCCTGCAAGATATCGTCTCTGAACATGGCTGACGCTTTTGGCCTGGTGTTTCTCTGAGGAATGGGAGACGTTCTTGGAGCATTTGGTGGTGCTAATTGGGGTGCAGACTGTGGTGGTGTTTGAGCGAGGGGGCCTTTTACTCGGCTATGATTCTGGTACTGGTCTGGCTCGACAGCAGTTGCCGGGATTTGATGAAAACCAGAGGCTGAAGTTCTTCTGCGGGTATTTGAAAGCTGTATCTTCAAAGCAGTAGTCCGATCGATTTCGATGCGGGGATTGGGGACTGAATACTGAGTGTTGCTGCTGACGATCTGGTGGAAGTTAGGTTCGCTGAAAGTGGGACTAGACTCCGTCGCCACTACCGTCTCGACAATGCCATCGTCAGGCAAAGCGTTGCCCAGCACGGGCTCGGCGCGGGCAGGCGAGAATTCAGACGGCGACAGGACTATGTCCCTGACGGGATCATAGAAGGTGCCCCTCATTGCCCTGCTCTGTGTCTCTTGTGCTGTCGGTTGCTGACGTGGAGGAGCTGTAGCCGAGCTACCCCCATCGATGAAGCGACGTGAGGCTAGTTCGGCGCTCTCTTGAAAAGACAGTGAGCCATGCAGGTGGCTGGTTTGCTGCTCACGCAAGTTTTCTACCCACGGGTTGCTACCCGGGAGCCCTGTGGGAGCCACCTGTGGTCGACTGTTGTTTGTACCTGCTGCGAACCTTGAGCTCGGCGGGAGATAGTCGCTTTGGGGTCCTTGGTATACGCCGCTCATCGTGAACTAAGCAAAAATTCTTCGCGTGAGCAGGTGATTGTTGGTGCTTGTTCAAAGCTCTTGCCGTTTACGACTGTTGATAAACTGTTAGCGAAGGCTAAAGTACCAAGATTGAGGTAGGCGACGGGCGCGATTCAACGTACTGAACAAAGGTGAAAGATGGAACCCTTGTGTCCCCAAAGGTGAAGACGATCTGATTCGCGGTAGCCCTAACAACCTCAAGATACACGCTGCTCTTGCCCGTCCAAGGATGGCAGAACAGAAGATACCGGAGGAGGTAGAGGGTTGTGGTTGAGTGTTGTGAGCAGACGAAAGATGTAGCGATCGAAGCAAGGAAGGCGAAAAGGTTGTGGTTTGGGATCGCTCTGACAGCCTGGATCTTTGCGTTACTAAAGTCTGCCGTGGGATAGCGGGAAACGCGAGACCGTAACAGGCAGAGAGGGGTATGGTTGAATGCCGTCTGAAGGCGAAAGATGCAATGATCGGTTCAATAGGTACCTACCTAAGGGTGGACAAATTCTCTGGCTCGTGATTCCCCTGTCAACGTGAAGGTATGTACGCGCTACTGAAGTTTGTACTGGGATAGCGGGAAATGCAAGAAGAGTCGATTATTTGAAAGTCTACCTACGTTTGAAGATGGGCAGGCAGTGAAGTAGGGCAAAAGAACAGATGAAAGATTCGCAAGCCCTTTTATTGACCGAGTGCATGACGGAAATTCCGCAGGCAGCGGGCATTCAATATTTCTACATGCTTACTACTTGCAGATATAATAAGTACCTCTAAGCAGTACGAGCAGGAGCAGCAATAAACAAGCTTTGCACTGCAGATATTAATGCATTACAGACAGGTCGTGTCTACCGGAGCCGCGGGTACCTTGGATACCTCTACATTTCAGCTGGTCTTCATCCTCAACGAGCAAGATGTAGCTGGTAATTGAACTCGGAAATCTTCCTATTTTGACTCAAAAGAGGAGCGCAAGGAGCGTATTGTTCACCTAGCAAGACAAAGGGCCCTTTGTAGGAAAGAGAAAAACTGCAATAGAGCGGCTTGGTTATTGTCCAGAGAGGAGCATAGCAGCCAGAGGTCAAGATATGTTTCCAAAGGACAACTCTGTTTGAGTCCGACTTGAGATAGAAGTAATGTCTGCTATCGGAGGTAGGTAGGTTTGTACGTTATGCATTCTGCTCAAGGTCGTTCGAGGTTCAATAGACGACAATAGCCTTAGTTCAGGATCGGATACATGTAATTCACTTGGATAAACCCGCCAAGGTCGTGGACCCCTGAGTGTGACTTCCCTAACTACGTATGGACTGTTGTATAGGCTTTCGAGCTTATTTTGACAGCTCTCTTTACACGATGAACCAGATATGGCGATTTCGGAAGGAGTGATGGGTGTTTCTCTTCATCCTTTATACCTCCCTATTGACAATATCTACGTACGCTGTATCCCTACCTGCGAGGCAGCACTCCTTCCAACGATCATTATCTCAACGGTGGTGACATCGATGATAGCAGCCACATGAATACCTCGGTCAAAGTTGCGATTCAAATGCCCACGAAGAATTAGGTTCTTGATGTTCATCACGGGTCTTCCATACCTCCAGGTACTAATTGAACGCAACTTTGAGTTATCAAGACAGCCATTCACATGCTTTATGCAGGACAAAAACTTGGAAGAGTGAGTTAAGCGAAACCAAGCATGTCATGTGCCTGGCCCCTCCATACCTCCTTCAAGTGGGCACGCACCCAAACAAACCAGATTCTATGCACACAGGTGCATATTTGCATACCTAGCTCTAGGTACATGTTCCCGAAAGAGCGGCTCAGGCGCTCAGGTCAAGCCGCCTTGACATCTCGGGCATTTTCGAATGGCCTTTCGAATAGGTAGGTAGTCTTGGCCTCTCTCTCAGCTGGCCAAACTAGGCCAACCACCCAGCACGCGCCGCACATCACCCGTTCCCATCACACCTATCAATCACTTGCCATGTAAACCCTTCTCGAAGTTTGAGAACCAGTCGCACGTCACCATCTTTGTCCAAATTCTTGAGATCAGTTCAACATCATTCATATGTCCGTATGCGCCAGGCCCAATCTTAAAGTGACGTTTGCAAGTTGTTCCAGGATTACCCCGGAGGGACACACCCCGTGTTTCAGCCTTCCCGGTCTTGAAGCTCTCGATCGAAGCTAGGTAAGATAGGTACCGGGCGGGAGACTTGCGCGATTGATACATTTTGAGTTCGGTATTGGTTCGTATATAATGCGGCCTCCCAACCCAACCCTATTTTGAATGTCAGTTCTCGTTTCTTTTTTGGTTGAAGATTGTAGGCTTGCATCATTTTCCTCTCTGAAAAGAACTGCCATTCACTTTCTTATTCCCTCAACAACAGCATCACCACAACAGCTATCACTCATTAATCCACCACATGTAACTTGGCCCATTCCATGCAAACAGTAGCTGATTAACGGGTTATTGACATCACCTTAAACTCCAGTCACCGAATTCAGCCCAAGCAGACACCACAAAACCACAAGACGAGCCTACAAGGAACATAACAAAACGACAATGATACTCAAGACCCTCTTTAAAAAAGACCGTCGCCCTTTCTCATTCACCTCCAAATCAACATCCTCCCCATCCTCAACCCCCACCTCCACCTCCACCTCCGCCTCCGCCTCCCCATCAACTCCTTCAAGCGCCTCTCCTTCTTTATTCCGCAGAATGTCCATCAAAATCCAAGAAAAGCTTCCGTCAAAGGGCGTCCAAGTATCCGCCTACATCTCCCCTACTGTCGCCTCCTGGGGAACATGCAGCATCACTTTAACCGTGCCCGGCGAAACCGTCGTTTTCCAATCCAGTAGTCCCCCTACTTCTTCGGCGTCCAGTCAGCAGCAGCAGCAGCAATTCTTCTCCCGGGCCATCGAAGTGGAAGCCCGCAACATCCCCTCTCTCTTTGACAAAAAGGGTCGTTTTTCGTTTCGCGTCAATTTAGCCCTGAGCCAAGACAGCAACGACAGCAACAAGAACAACAACTTGTTGATAACAGAGCAATGGATCGACATCAATGCCATTACAGGTTTCGCAACGGGGGGAACCATGGACAGTATCGCTTCGACGCCGTCGATTTTCTCGTGGGTGGATCCCGAGGGTAGTACCACCACACCCAACCGACGGAGGAGAGAAGTGGTGGTGACGTATGGGTTTTACGAATCCGGCCCCGCCGGGCAGGATATCTTGCCGAAACGACACCAGTGCTACATCACCGTTTCCTCCGCCGGCAGTCGATGGATGGAAGACATGATTCCCCCTGGATCATGGCAGGCCAATCGAAGGTTCCGGAGACTGGTGCTGCCCAGCGCGCACGACGCGGGCATGAACAGCATGGCGAGCAGCTCCAAGTTGCTCGGCAAGTTGGGCGGTGCGGTGGTGGGCACCTTGGTGCACGATAACCGCATCATGGCGGAGATTGCAGACGCGATTTCGGGACCGGCGATAGCGCTGATTGCGCCGAATATCATCTTTAGTCTGGCCATGACGCAGAAAGATAGCTTGGATGCCATGTTACGGATCGGAGCCAGGTACTTTGAGTTCCGCCCGGCGTACTGTCATGCGGCGGTGAGGTCGGCGATGCAGAGGGGGAAGGATGGTCTACCCGACAAGTTGTATTTCCAGCATGGCGCGATCCCGGGCATGGGGTATGATGTGTTTTTGGCGGATGTGGTAGCCTTCTTGCTGGCGCATCAGGAGGAAATTGTGGTGGTCCAGCTGAGGTGGGATGGCGTGCCGAATGAGTGTGCGAGGCCGTCAGATCAGGATAAGAGAGAGTACCTTGACCAAGCGTTGAAGATGGCGGGTGATCGGATAGTGGCTGGGAACGAGAATGACCTGAGACACGCGACGATTGCACAGTTGAGGAGGGATAAGAAGAGGCTGATCATGATGGAGAGCGTTGATAGCTTGTCGACGTATACGGATGAAGGAAATGCCACGATGGATGGTCAGAGCATTGTGGATGCCTTCCCGAAGGTGCTCACCGAGGACAACTGGAAAGGCAAGGCTTTCATCAACATCCAGTGCCAGGCAACGGCGACGAACATTCCGAAGGCCGTGGCGTATTCAGTTTTGGATGCGGGGACAACGTCGAGCTGTATTCTGGCGACGAAGGCAACCTGTGATTCCAAAACGTTGCCGTGGTGTCGGGATAACGTTCTGAGGACGTGTGGGTACGACACGCTTGTCGTTATGATGAACGATTTTATTGACGGAGCGACGGCGGATGTTGCATTCCAACTCAGCAAACAGAGACTGATGGCATGATTCCAATGGCGTTGTTCAAGGGTAAAGAACCATCGGCAAATATGTTTGTTGCAGCGACATTTCGAACCGGACGGGTGAATCACAGGTTGACGTGAACTGTCGAGCTGCTACGATGAGCCTCGACTCGATCATCAGCAGTTGCTTATCTAAATATTTTATCACATGAATCTCCTCGTTCTGCAGAGAGTCCACAGGGTAAGGTGACGACGTAGACTATGGGCGTTGATCATTTACCCACGACTTTGCCACCCACCGAGTGCAAACTGCTCTCTATCACGTACTGTTGATAGTCCTTCCCTGCACGTCTTGACGATCTTAACGGCCAATCTTTATGAAGAATGAGAGCAGAAAAGGGTAGGTTGTTGATATTCTCGCCTTACAGCCCTCCGATCATAGAGCAAAAATCGCAGAGCTCAGCAGGAATCGAGAAGTTCACAAGCGTGGGGAGACGAGTGAAAGATGAGCGACGCATAATTTAGGGACGGTATCCCCACTTTCCGTTGCACACCATGAGGTAAGACGGGGAGAAGGCAGTTCTTTGAGACTGGTCAATAAGGAAAATGGGCCGATTCAAAAGCCAGACGCCGTAATGTCTGGTCTGTGATTTTTTTTTGAGATAGACTCAGTCAGGAGAGAAGCCAGACTGCAACATCGTCATGGTGATCTTGATATCCAACACATGAGGTAGCCATGGGTTACCCAGCAAGGCTGCAGCAGCAACTTGAAGCGCGTGAAGGATCGTCTTGTGTCACATATAAACTGCTTTTGCACACTGTAAAAGCGGATAAAGTCGAGTCATGCACGTGTATCACTGGATACAGTTTGGTAAATGATTCCACATCAACTTCAGATGGGACGGAAGCTGCTTCAAAACTTGAACTGTGAAACGATTATTCATACCATCGCCGCTAAGCATCAAGTTTCTCTGGTAGTCCATGTCACTTGCCAGGTTGGTGCCTCGGATTTGTATGCCTGTCTGGCGATAAAACAGACAAAAAGAGACGTATGTCTCACCACGATAGACAACTTGCGTCCAGGCGTTGATAACGGAAAAGGTCATCGTAGTTAGCTCGGAGGGATCCGGCAGAGATATTCCGCAAAACCGTGTGTCGGCGCGGGGAGATTCGGCCCATCAAGGAGCAGCCAAGCCGGGGCTTACCATAGTAATACTGGTACTCGGGCTTGGCTTGTCGATCGCGCATGCGGCGCCAGCAACTTTGCCGAGAAGCCGGTGGTTGCGGTCAATGTCTCTCGAACGAAGGCGGCGCCAAGATGGTCAAAGCTCAGGCACCGAATGCTTGCAAGGAGGATCCGGCGATGGTTGCCATACCCGTTCCGACGACATGATTCGGCACGGAGGCGTCGTTGTCTTATCGCTTATCACGCATTTATGACCAAGGGGTCAAGGGTGCCCATGACTTCTCTCCGAAGGCCAAGGCCGCTCCCGTATGATGAAGCAATTTTGTGGTTTTGCGCGAGATCCGGGCGGTTACCACTTGCATGCCAAATGCGACAAGTCTTCCTGACAGTACACTGCAGTACCGCATGCCGTAGTGGTGCCGAATTTGATGATGTTCTTGGCGAGTCAGTAAGTTGAAGGTTTATTTTTGGCGCCGACTCCGATTCCGCGGGCGGCCGGTGGGGGGGTTCGGTGGCAGGACGGGAAGGTGGGAGAGGCGGTAAGGCTATGAACGGCATGCGTGGCGGACCGGAACATCGACGGGTCTATGAACGGCTGCCAGCCGATTCGGGTTCATGTACCCAGAAATCAGTTAAACGGGGGCCGGCTGTCTGAAGCTCAGTAGTGTGCCAGAAACTGGACTGAGGACCGGAAAATGGAGGGTTTTGTCGTCGACTATTATGATTTGTGAAGGTCTGTGTCGGTGTATACTGCATAGTACACCGAGGTGGCACATCCACCCGCTGCCCATGACAGTCGCCCTTCTCCTGAAGATTATGATGAAATATGCTTGGCTTCCAAGGATGGGATTTATAAGGTGGGAATGTTGGCCGGTGGAGTAGCAGTGGCCGAGATAATCGCCGTACGTACCTGTGCATATTGTATGTAGTGTACAACTACTTGGGTGTTCTCTTGTTCGGATTTGTTGCTTGCTCGGGCGCTGGGATCGTCAGGGCCAACAAAGATGCTTGGAGCAATGATAAGCCACTGATTAACACCCAAGAGTGGAAAACCGACGCTCCAGCTGCGAGTATCGACAGATGTTTTGAGTGATTAAGTTTGTGCCTGCCGACGGTGTTTGCCCGAACACAAGACGTCCAAAGTGGAAATGATGATTGATTCCGCAACGGAGCCCCTTTTTCACTCCACTCCTTTTCCCCGGCCTCCTCCATCCCTTGGTTGTACAATACACAGTAGTGTAAACTTTCCGGACTGGCGGTGGCGCACGTGTGTTTGCCATTTCCCCTCATTTCCCCCAGACCCTTTCAGCCCCAGACGACAGGATGGATTCCGGGGAAGCCTGCGAGAGTCGGGTCCCAACAGCGGTAACAGGGTCCCGTGATAGTTGCACTTTCTCGGGGTGCATGCGTGGGAATGGTCCCTAGTGGTTCAACGGAAGCCATCACGGAAATTTCCATGGTCGAGACCGGGCTGCCTCTCTGGTCGAAGATGAAGCTACACTAACTTAGCGACCCAAAGAGACACACACTTGGGCCCCCCAAGGGACTTCATGTCAACTGCCTCTTTTGGCACTCTGCAGCCGCCTGTTGGGCCATGGCCACCGGCTGGCGTGTGCGACATGCGTCACATGAAAATCCGAAAAAATCGGGGTAAAGAGGAGCGATCATCACGGAGCGTGGTCAAGCTGAGTGGTTGGAGACACGGCCAACGCCCGAACAAGGGCCGAGAGTCCACAAAAAAGCAAAGCGGCGGACGACACAGAGCGGCGCTGAGGGGTTACATCTCGAGTCGGGTGCTTCTGAGACCCCACTGGCACGACCCACTATGAGCATCAACGTTGCAGTGGTGCGGGTAGGACATGGAGAGAGGCGGGGAGCAGGGCTGCGGGGGTGTGCCGAAGGGTGGTTGGAAAGCGTGTTGGAGTCCGGCGGATTTTCATGAGCTCGGGTGGACTGTGGAGTAAAGGGACCCTCGGTTTCAGGATTTGAGGTTGCTCTGACACCTGAAAGAGAGGCCGTCCTGTTTTTGTTGTTGGGCCTTGGCGATGATGTTATCTACCTTGCCAGCGGCGGCAACAACAAACAACAGCAACAAAGACCTGAGCGAGGTCTTGGTGGTACTAGTGTAGTGTAAAACAGATGCCGGCATGAGACAAAGCGAGTGCCCTCTGCGGACAGCTGAGGTTGCAGAAGGAAGAGCGGACTCAGAGGCATTACTGGCACTCAGCCAATGAGCAGACAGTGTCCGTGTACTGTGCTGCGGCAAGCTAACACCCACAACCAGTCAACCACACCCGTCAGCGGCACTTTGGAAATTGAACAGCACCGCTTCCGTCCCTTCTACACAGTAGTTCATACCAAGTCATTCGTCACATCATTCGTCCACTCCCAGGAACAGACAGGGGCAAGAGTCAGTCAGGTCGGGCAAAAACAGCCCGACAAGGACGGGAAGCCAGTTTAACAAGACAAGCAAACTCCAAGCCGGCGGCTCATTGTTTTCGCGCAGTTTGTGGTCTTGGGCTTCTTGGCGGGTTCATTGTCATGAAAGCTGAGTAAGGGAAAAAATCTGATGGAATGCAAGAGTGCCCCACCATGACCTCATATGCTCCATGTTAGGTTGCAGTGGGACTGGACTTCCCTTTCTCCAGGCTTGATCACGGCAAGCGCTCCCAAGGCTCTCACGGGCCCCTCTCAATAGATCCCGTCTGGGGTGAAGGTTTCCTGACTGGGGAAAAAGACTTCCACTTACTCCACCATTTTCTTCACCTTCTTCCCAGTTCCATCCATCCTTCTCTTCATCGATGCGTGGCTACCACGTCGACCATCGATCAATAGTAGTATGGTTTGCTTTTTTCGTCCTGACAACGTGGTATGAGACAACTAATGAACTGTGTGGTCTGTAGCCCATCGCACGACTAAAACTAAGTAGGAATGGGAGCCCCAGACAGAGGAATGCAGTTCACTAAACACTACCAGGATGGCGCAGAGACGATCACTTCTAATCGTCATCTGTTTAGTTGCGCTTACACGGGCAACAAGGCTGCCCTTTCTCCATCCTAGATCCATGAACAACAAACGGGATTCCGGAAAGGGACATGTCCTCCGTGGACTTGGACAAATAACAGCTCATTATGACATTTCCCGTTTCCTGCATTTCCACGACCCTGCATTTGCCTGCCGCCTCTGGCGCCTTGGCAGCTTGGCTATCGATAGATGCAGGTAGCGTCTGATATCAGCACTCGCCGCGGATAGCCTCTTCAGGCGACAGGAATACCACGGCACTGGGGTCGTGTGTGTGCGTCTTCACCGTGCGTAGTGTACCTCGACGCTGGATGCGACCCAATGGGGACAAGATGAACGCTTCCGCTTTGTCTGCTTCCCCGTAGTTCACCCGCTCCGAATCCGTGATCGTCCCCCATTCTCCACGCACCCACAACATCCAAGAGTTCCACCGCTCGACCACCGCCTGTCGCTGGTTTCACAACACAATGGGGACGCCGTTGCGGTCATCGCAAGGCCCTGGCACAAAGATATTCACACACTAGTGTACACTACACCTCCGCCGGGGAGAAAAAAAAAAGAGAGAGGTTAGAGCTGAGGTATTCACCGTTAGTGTCGATCAGTGGCAAAAGACAGGTCTCTACAGAAGAGCAACATTCATACCGGCCAGATATCCTAGTTTTCTGTACACACAAAGTATCACGCTAACCATTTTACCCTCCGGCAGAGGTGTAAGCATGGCCGACCTTGCGACCTCTCCTTGTTTTCGATTTGTCTTGGCTTGTCCGCCTCCCATGCTTGGGTTCGACCTCCATCAAACTTAAATATCCACGGCCTCGCTCCTACCCAAAGCTTGAGTCCTGATCTTGAATTCCGTCATCCCTCACATTCCATCCCACCGTTCAAGATGGCGCCTCCAAAGTTCCTGGGCCTCTCAGGCCGACCGCTCTCTCTAGCTGTCTCGACTGTAGCCACCACGGGCTTCCTTCTCTTCGGCTATGACCAAGGGTGAGTGCTCAGTCAACACCATGAGTCGTCCTCGATGAAGCCGAATGTTAACACAGTCCAAACAGTGTCATGAGCGGTATCATTACCGCCCCCGCTTTCAACAACTTCTTCACACCAACCAAAGACAACTCGACCATGCAGGGTCTAGTCACTGCCATCTACGAAATTGGATGCTTGATTGGTGCCATGTTCGTCCTCTGGACCGGCGACTTGTTGGGTAGACGCAAGAACATCATGGTGGGCGCCTTCATTATGGCTCTCGGTGTCATTATTCAGGTTACCTGCCAGGCTGGATCCAACCCTTTTGCTCAGCTGTTCGTCGGCAGAGTCGTCATGGGTATCGGCAACGGCATGAACACTTCGACCATTCCCACTTATCAAGGTGCGTCCCTGCTTTGTCAACCACTGACCGACAAAAAAATCCTAACAGATTTTGTAGCCGAATGCTCAAAGACATCGAACCGCGGTCTTCTCATCTGCATTGAAGGTAGTGTCATTGCCTTCGGCACCTTGATTGCTTACTGGATCGACTATGGCGCATCTTACGGGCCCGATGACCTCACCTGGCGCTTCCCCATCGCTTTCCAGCTTCTCTTCGCCATCTTCATCTGTGTCCCCATGTTTTACCTTCCCGAGTCGCCCAGATGGCTCCTCAGCCATGGCCGGACCCAAGAAGCCGACAAGGTCATTGCTGCCCTCCGTGGCTACGAGATCGATGGTCCCGAGACCCTCCAAGAGCGCAACCTCATTGTTGACTCCCTGCGTGCCTCTGGAGGTTTCGGCCAAAAGAGCACTCCCTTCAAGGCCCTCTTCACTGGCGGCAAGACCCAGCATTTCCGTCGTCTCTTGCTCGGTTCCAGCTCCCAGTTCATGCAGCAAGTCGGTGGTTGCAACGCTGTCATCTACTACTTCCCTATTTTGTTCCAGGATTCTATTGGCGAGACCCACAACATGTCCATGTTGCTGGGCGGTATCAACATGATCGTCTACTCCATCTTCGCTACCGTTTCCTGGTTCGCCATTGAGCGTGTCGGTCGCCGTCGTCTGTTCTTGATCGGTACCGTTGGTCAGATGCTCTCCATGGTCATCGTCTTCGCCTGCCTGATCCCCGACGATCCCATGAAGGCCCGCGGTGCCGCAGTCGGTCTCTTCACCTACATTGCCTTTTTCGGTGCCACTTGGCTTCCCCTTCCCTGGCTCTACCCCGCCGAGGTTAACCCCATCCGCACCCGTGGAAAGGCTAACGCCGTCTCCACCTGCTCCAACTGGATGTTCAACTTCCTCATCGTCATGGTCACGCCCATCATGGTCGACAAGATTGGCTGGGGAACTTATCTCTTCTTCGCCGTCATGAACGGTTGCTTCCTTCCCATCATCTACTTCTTCTACCCCGAGACCGCGAACCGTTCGCTCGAGGAGATCGACATCATCTTCGCCAAGGGCTTCGTCGAGAACATGTCTTACGTCACTGCCGCCAAGGAGCTGCCTCACCTCACTGCCGAGGAGATCGAGTCCTATGCCAACAAGTATGGCCTCGTCGACCGCGATTCCAACGGCGAGGGCGGCAACCGCCATGACGAGGAGAAGACGCGCGACCGCCCCGACCAGAGTGACAGCGACTCCCCCGCTCACGTCGAGATCGATGTTGTCGATGAGCACGGTGTCGAGTCTGGTTTCGGTGACGGTATCAACACCAAGGAAACACGTTAAAGAGTTGGAGAAAAATCTTTCATCATGACATGAGTGGTTTGGGGGAAAAGAAAAAGAAAAATTGAGGTGGTGATTGATTGGGATATGCATATGAACGACGAAGGATGACGAAGAGACAGAGGGTTTTAACGACCACAACCCTTCTGTGATGATACCCGCCGGGTTTTTCGGTTTTTTTTCTCTTTTCTCTTTTTCTTTTCTTTCTTGCTGCTGTTGGAATCTGTTCAGTGATGATTTTTGACGATTCCCAGCAGCACCATGTTTTGTGGTTTACAGGCGCCGTCTGCACGGCCTTGTTTGCTGCTTTTCTTTTTGCGCTTCGCATTATACCTCTGGCTTGATGATTCGGTGTATAAATACCCTTGCATATACCCATGGAAGTCGAGTACTTTGGTAGATAGATGGACTAGTTATATGCTAGATCTTTTGTATCACATCTTGAATAAAAAAAATCATTATAAAATACTTGTATGACCAGTCAGTGCGTGTATTCCGTGCGTGTAATACTTGCGAAGATGTGTGACGGGTGGAAGGTGCAACTCATAATTTTTGGGTATTTGGCTGGCATGACACGCCCGGGCATTTTCTCCATCGTTGCTTCCCACCGTTTCAAATGTCTGATCTGTCAGAAGCAGATGACTAGAATTACCGGCCAACCTCGAATGACAAACGCCCAACTGAGCCACTTAGCATTGATTCTTCTTTGTGATGCTTGAGCTTACAAGACCACACCCAACAACGCAGCGATTGTTCACATACGCGCCGCTTGAACCGCCAACCAACACCTTTGATGCGCCAACAATTTCTCAACATCCTTTGATCTTCCCCATTGCTCTCGTCATGGACGCCAATTCCATCAAGGGCGAGCTTTGCATAGATACCAACTGGTCTGGCCTGACTGACCTCAGTGCGGTTTTGTAGTATGCAAACATGACCCTCCATTCAATGTTGGATGTCACACCTCTCACATCAACTCTCCCAGAAACAAGAATTCGAAGTTTTCACTTCGTTTCAGCGGAACCCTATCCGCCCATGGATGCGCTTGCAAGTTTCCATACTCTCCCTTTCTCTCTTTTCCCCAGATTTTCATAGTCGTTGGAACGAGTTACAATGCGGCGCCTGATACATGACCGAACCAGACTTGACACGATGGGCGTCTAATCTAATCGACCTCAAGATGTTTGGCCCCATGGCTCACCTTGCAATATGTGAAATGCGTTCTTTGCTATATATCCTTGTCCTGGTGACCAGCCCATCGGTAACCTCAACTCTTCTATAAAATATCGCTGTTCGGGACCCTTGTATCTTGCCTGAGTTCACTCCTCATCGCTCATCACTTCAACTCACAAGATGGTCCACATCAACAAGTTCAGTACGAGCACGGCTACTGCCGCACTTCTTCTATTAACCAGTGTCCAAGGACATATGGTGATGCGAACCCCACCTTCCTACAATCTTTACACTGGAAATACACTACTTCAAGTCGATCCTCTGGATGGAGTGAAGTACCTGTACCCATGCCAAAATCGCTATGAGGCCGGCAATGTTACCACAGTCAAGGCAGGCGATGTCCAACTCGTCCAGTTCACCGGCGGTGCCCAGCATGGCGGCGGCTCCTGCCAGTTCAGCGTTTCCTACGACGACCCAGAGAAGTCCAACGGATCATGGAACACATCGGCCACATTCAAGACCATTTACACCATTATTGGCGGATGCCCGGCGGAGTTTCACGACGAGGCCAATAACTTACCTACCGAAGGTCGTCCTAAGGATGCGCAACAAAGATTGAACACCGATTTCTGCAACAATGATTCTGGCATTGACTGCACTCGAGAGTTTCTGATTCCTATTCCTGACTTGTAAGTTGACTTCAAATAGAGGTACCCAATGTTAGCATCGGCAGCACAGTGGCTAACTCGTACACACTCACGTCTTGCCATACTACATAGTTTGCCACAAGGTAAAGCAACTTTTGCCTGGACGTGGTTCAATAAGATTGGACAGAGGGAGATGTACATGTAAGTTGTTCTTTCTCCCGCTTTCATCAACCGCTCTTTCCACCTTTCTCCCCGCCGTTCAGAGCTCCTTCCCTATAACCATATCCACTACCTCGCCCCACCCCCTAATGGTCTTTCCCTTCACATCAACCTGCCGACCAGACGCCAAGTACCCGACTTACCTACTAACCATCGCCCCTCTTCCCCAATAAACAGGAACTGCGCCCCCGTCGAAATCACCGGCGGCCAACCCTCTTCCGAGAAGTACGAGTCTCTCCCCAACATTTTCATCGCCAACATCCCCAAACAAAAGGACATTCCCGGCTACGACGGCTGCGTGACCGGCGGCGGAGCGGCACACGTCGTCAATATACCCAACCCGGGCAAGTACGGTCGCATCATCAACCAGCTCAACAAACCGTTCGGCAAACCAGACCCTGCTCCTGCTGGGTTCAATTTATGTCCAAAAATTGATAATGAAACGCTTCCCGTGTTCGAGGACAATCCCAAGACAATCAGCAAAGGCGGTGCTGCTCCTACTGGAGGAGAAGAAGTTAGTGCTGGTATTTCTGCTTCTGCTTCTGCTACTGTCACTGGCACGGGGAAGCCACCGGCTGTTATCACCACCACCACCTCCGCTTCAGCTGCTGCTGGTACCGAGACGACGGTCGCTTCTATTTCCAGTGCCAGTGCCAGCGACACGTTCATCACTGCCCCTAGCGATGGGCTAGCATCAACTGCTACGGCAAGCGCTACCGGTGGTGCCGAGTCCGGCTCCGGAGGAGGAGGGAAATGTGATGATGCTAATGCTACGGAAACTGGAGCTGGGGCTGGAGAAAAGACCACAATAGAGGTAACAAAAACCATGACCCTCACGGTAACGGTAACTGCCAATGTTCCATCATCAGGCGCTTCAGCTTCAGCTGGCTCTGGGTCTGGTTCTGGTGGAGATGAAGGTGGCCCAGGAGAAAAGAAGAAGCAGTGCGAGAAGGATCAAGTAGCCGTCTGCTTCGGTGATGACTACTTTGGCGTGTGCGATAACGGGTGGGCCGTTCCTCAAAAGGTCTCTGAGGGGACGAGATGCGAGAACGGTTCGTTGGTGCACTCGGCGGTGCGGAGAGAGGGTGGGAAGAGGGCAGAGAGTTATGCGGCGGGCGAGGGACACGCTAGAAAGCATTTAAAGAGGAGAAACGGTAGGACGCTTTGAGCGCTTCTTTTCTGGAAGGAAGACAGGGCATGAAGGGAAAGGGAGATTAGGAGATGTTGGGCATGTGACCATGAAGGAAGGGATGGATATCTCAAGGCATGTCGGGTCAGTCTTGCTTTTTGCACTGCGTCACTATGATTTTTTCTTCTTCTTCGCGTAGGTAGAGGTCCTGCACCTCTCATTGTTGGAAATGTTATCAGCATTTAAGGCTCTTTACTTGATATGTGTGGATGATGGAGCGAAGTGCAACGGGCGATCTCACTGGTAAATACAAAGTTTTCCTAGCACGTACATTTTTGATCATAACTGACGGAACCAGGATATCTGATAGCAGGTATCTTAAATTTCTTTCAACAGTCTATCGTTATTAGTCACTTGAATGTATGGTATATCCTCAAATATGTCCAAAATGCAAAAAGCCGCCCTGACCCAAAAATCCCAAGTAACGCGAGGAGCCAAACCCAAGACCGAACATTCTACCGTTGTACATATCATCTCAGATCCACTCAGCATACTCCCTCTGTCCTACAAAGCTTTCATTCCAACCACTATTCCAAGGGGGTGGAATACATACACGCTTGATACTCCGTCTCTTCGAAGACCGAGTCCCGCTCTCGTTTGATAAACAAGAAGAATAAGTAGAAAAAGAAAGAGCAGGAACAGAAGAAACCGAAGAAGCCACAGTCGAACAAGAAGAACCAGCTGGGGTCCATATCCCACTTGACTCAGCAGCGCTACTATCAACCTCAGAACCCAGAAAAGAATCTGTCTCGACGGATTGCTGCTCCAAGGACAAGCTCATCCAGCTATCAATTTCTTCTTCGATCAGCGCAATGGTATCCTCTGAACTGGCTGAGGCACACGAAAAAGCGGGACTTGCCATTCTTACCGGCGGCATCGGGGCTTGAAGACCTTCTTCCAAAGCAGCCAGAGTGACGGTGTCCAGTGGCAGGCGGGGCTTGAGGTCCGGAGGAGGCAACGAGGCAGCCGGTACTGAGGCAGACCAAATAGGAATTCTCTTTTGGTTGGCTTCAACTTGCGCTGTGTTGTTAGCTTGGGGTTCTCCTGAGAGCAAACCAAGACGGATAGGGCGAGGGCGTGGAGATGGAGGAGGCGCGGGAGGGGGATTTTGGGGAAGGCGAATTGGTCGAGGCCGGGGAGAGGGAGGAGGGGCAGGAGGGGGGTGTTGAGGAAGACGAATAGGTCTAGGACGGGGAGAGGGAGGAGGGGCAGGAGGGGGGTGTTGAGGAAGACGAATAGGTCTAGGACGGGGAGAGGGAGGAGGGGCAGGAGGGGGGTGTTGAGGAAGACGAATAGGTCTAGGACGGGGAGAATTAGGAGGAGGATTGGGAGGATTGGGAGGTAGGTACCGATGGTTCCTCTTTTGCTGGGTAGTTCTGGGGGTGGTGGTCCCCTGGTGCTGGCCTTTTTGAGTTAGCATCGTTTTCTTATGTTGATGGCTTTCTTTCTGGCTGCCATTGCGGCCGCTGGCTTTGCTACCGTGTCTTTGACCATGTCGGTTCTTGTTGGGTTGCGGACCGCACAACAAATCGCTGAGGATCGTCTTTAGGTAAGCTGTAAAACCCATCTTGACTTGTTCTTGGTAGTGGTCCAGTGTTGTTGTATGACTGAAGGTGTTTTTGTGAATGACAAACAAAACGCATTTGGAAGTGTGATGGGCTTTTCGACATTTATATTCGGATGAGAAGCCTCCAAGAGATGAGCGTGTGTCATGAACACCGCAAGTAAACAATGCAATTATGGCCATGGCAACGCTGTGCAGAGCGTCTGTCAAAGGACAATGGTGCGTAACCAAGAACAGCTTTTCGCGCACAAAGACGTGGTGCACTCATTCCTGGGGCATCAACTCAGGTATAGAATTGGAAACAAAGAGAAATTGATGTCACTTACACCACTAGCCACGAACCCGTAAACCAGTCACTGCAAGTCTGTACCTGAACAGACAAACCCATTCACTGAAAACGAAAACCGAATCTTGAACATGGCTACCGGTCTAGCTGCCCATCCTTGTACCTAACGCCTAGTCATACAAAATCACAAGTCGGAGGTATGCGCCTGCAAAGAAAAACGTCATGCATGCTTGTCCTTTTGGTTAGGTAGGTACCTATAGCTGCTCCTCCTCGACCTCCATCTGGTCGCCATGTGTGGTGCCGTTGGCCCCAGCGGGGGTATCCTTCTTCGCAATGGTCGCCTCCTTGTCGATCATCTGCCTTGTAACGGCAACAATGTTGTCTTCGATAAGTTGCTGTCCGACATCCTCCAAGTGCTTCTTGGGATCCACCTTGCCAACATAGCGTGTCTTGAGTTGGTCCTTAGTCAACTCTGTCTCCTCCTTGACTCTCTTCTCGTAGCCGTCAGCAAGGCTGACCAGGCGGTCGAGTCTCTCCTTCGTCCTCGATCCCTCGCAGCGGAAGTCCTCCATTTCGAGGGCCTCGGTCCAAACGTGCTTGTGCAGATTCATCAACATGTTCTCCTCCAAGGCGGTCTTGCGGTAGTTGATGCCGATCGAGTAGTAGTGCCTGTTCAGGCCGTGGATGAGGGCTTGGATGGAAGGCTTGTTGAGATGTCCCAAGTTGGATGTCGTCTGGCGGGGCTCCTGACCCAGCATGAGCGACTGGGGGTTGATGAGGCGGAAAGCATCAATTACAACCTTGCCCTTGACGGACTGAATGGGGTCAATAACCACGGCGACCGCACGGGAGTTGAGTTGTTCGAAACTTTGTTGGGTGTTGATATCAACCGACGAAAGCCAGCAGCCAAAACCGGGATGCGAGTGGTACCAGCCGACGACGGCCTCGGGCCTGCGAAGGGAAATACGTTAGTGGGTGGTGAAAAATCAAGCTGAGTTGAGTATCCTCTCACCTTCCCGTTTGCCTGAGCATGTCCATCATGTTCATCTGAAAGACGGGGTCGACAGCCTCTACACTGACACCAGTACCGCTTTGGGGCATGGCAAATACATCGACGACGCGAACGGTAAAGTCATCGACAAACTCGCCCAACATCAGGCCCATGACTTCCATGGGCACACCGGCGCGACCGTGACGCAACATCTTGAGGAGGGCTAGGGAGGAGATGTAGACGGTTTCCGAGTTATCGATGAGGTTGGTGTTGTCCTGACCAGAACCCAGCACATTAGCATCATGTCCTTGCCACCTTTACGCCAGACCAAGCAAGCCTGCGGTTCTGTTATTCAAGTCGCGAATGGGAACAAACATACGGCTCCTGGCGCAGTGGCACCGCCCATTCCCAGGCCGCCGCCCAACAAGCTGCGCATGCGATCCATCTTGAATGTGTTTGTTGGTTGGAAAGTAGTGTATTATATGTTGACGTAGCTGTGTGACGGGGGGGGTTAAGAATTATTATCGGCGTCGTTCCTCGGGTGTATTGACGTCGCGCAGAAGTAAATGGAGGGTTGCGATGCAAACGGTGGCGGTTTCGTTGTAAAGTTGAAGTGGGATGTCGTCGATGACAAGACGGGAGACGGGGCGGTTTGTTGTTTGGTGGGTTGAGTACCTCTACCTACCGCGTCAGGTTGGAGCATGGAGCTGGAGCATGCAGCACCTATGGGGAGCTTGCCGCAGCTGGCTGGCGACGGCGTTGACGACAAGCTGTGGCAGCCTGCAACGCCAACTGCCACAAAGTCCACTGCAGGCCAGTGACGGAAGGTTCCTTTGAACTGGAAGCTGTGGATTACATAATCTTATCTGGCTTGCAACTCGGCAGGCAAAGCGGTTGACCTCATGTTGGCGCTTCTTTCGAAGGTTCGATGTTGCCTGCCGACAGAACGACAGCTGCCCAGTCCGTTTTTTGATTGGTTAAAGTTGTTGGAGAACGGGGAACAGCTCAATTGGTACACCCCACTCGCCCGTTGGGGTTGCTGGCGGTGCTCGCGCTTTCTTCCCCGCCTGTCCGCCCACGCACCGACCTCAGCGTTGTGCCGTGGCTCGTTACAAGCAATTCTGCCAATGACAGATACCCCGGCGTCAGGAACCGAGCTCGAACTAAACACCATCTTTCTTTTCGTTGCTGGCAAGCCATGACGATACCGCCCAGGTGATTTGCCACATCACGGGGATATTTCTATATCATACTTTGTCATTCTATCAATACCACGAAACCTCAACACGTGTTTTCCCCATTCAGCCCGGCGCCCTGAACAGTTCCTTTCACGACGGGGTCTTTCCCATCCAAGCGTCTCCCGGTCAGCGATAACTTCTACTTGGACGTGATATCCACCACCACAACACACACACACACACACCATCCAAGCCACAATCCGAATTGTACCGCAATAGTCCTCCGTATCCGCCAACGCAACACAACACAACGGGCAACCCGGCAACACCTGCCCACCATGCCTTCCACATTCACCGATCCCGCCGGAGTCGCGCGTGACGAGCCGTTGTATACCGTCGTCCACAATGACAAGAAGCGGGTCGCCTACTTCTACGACTCCGACATTGGCAACTATGCCTACGTGACCGGCCATCCTATGAAGCCCCATCGTATCCGTCTTGCCCACAGTCTGGTCATGAACTACAACGTGTACAAGTTTCTCGAGGTCTACGTAAGTTTGCTGTGTTGGGCGTGCTGGCTTTGGTCAACGACAAACTGACACTCTCTGTGTTAGCGTGCAAAACCAGCCGTTACTGCCGAAATGACACAGTTTCATACCGACGAGTACATTGAGTTTTTACAAAAGGTTACCCCCGACAACATGGACGGGTTCATGCGTGAGCAGGGCAAGTACAATGTTGGCGACGACTGTCCCGTTTTCGATGGCCTGTTTGAGTTCTGCGGCATCAGTGCTGGCGGAAGTATGGAGGGTGCCGCTCGCTTGAATCGGGACAAGTGCGACATCGCCATCAATTGGGCCGGTGGTTTACATCACGCCAAGAAGAGCGAGGCTAGCGGTTTCTGCTATGTCAATGGTATGTGGCCTTCACAATTTCCTGGAACCCGTACGACGCCACCCATGCTTACCTACTACACCGAACAGATATCGTCCTGGCCATCCTAGAGCTCCTGCGTTTCAAGAAGCGCGTTCTTTACATTGACATCGATGTGCACCACGGCGATGGTGTCGAAGAAGCCTTTTACACGACGGATCGCGTCATGACCGTATCCTTCCACAAGTACGGCGAGTACTTCCCCGGTACCGGCGAGTTGCGCGACATTGGTATCGGTTCCGGCAAGAACTATGCCGTCAACTTCCCCCTCCGCGATGGAATCGACGACACCACCTACAGTTCCATCTTCCAGCCCGTCATCAGCGCTGTCATGCAATATTTCCAACCCGAGGCTGTTGTCCTCCAATGCGGTGGTGACAGTTTGTCCGGTGATCGTCTTGGCTGCTTTAACTTGAGCATGCGCGGCCATGCTAACTGCGTTAATTACGTGCGGAGCTTTGGACTGCCCACTCTGGTTCTCGGTGGAGGTGGCTACACCATGCGCAACGTCGCAAGGACTTGGGCCTACGAAACCGGCCGTTTGGTTGGTGTCGAGATGAACCCAGTCCTTCCTTACAACGAGTACTACGACGTAAGTGGATTAGTTCCATTATGGCTTACCGCCTTGCTAACATACTCTTAGTATTACGGTCCCGACTACGAGCTTGATGTGCGTTCTTCCAACATGGAGAACGCCAACAGCCCAGAGTACCTGGAGAAGATCAAGATATCAGTGATAGAAAACCTGAAGAAGACCGCCCCAGTTCCCTCTGTCCAGATGCAGGACGTTCCGCGTCAGGGCTTCGGTATGTCAGACGATCAGGAAGACGAGCTTGACGACATGGATGAGGACGAGAACAAGGATGTCCGGCGGACACAGCGTCAATGGGAGAAGGAGAGAGCTAGGCAAGACGAGTTTGAAGAAAGTGATGACGAGGACATGGCTCAAGCCAATGGTGTGTTCAAGCCGAACGGACCGCAGCGCCGGTCCATTCTCGACTTCAAGAACCCCAAGGCCGTGGAGGACATGGATCTTGATATCGGAGAACCAGCTCCGCCCTCGATTGCCGCCACCGCCGCCGCGGCCGCCGCTAAGCCAGCGGAGCCTACTGCTGTCGACAACGATGAGACCATGATCGATAACGACGAAGCCCAACCGGCCGCCGCTGAACCTGAAGCCGAAGCCCCCGCAACGACAGCCGCACAGCCTGCAGCAAGCTCTGCGGCCAAAGTTGACGAGGATGGCGATGTGGATATGGGCGAGGCCGATGAGAAGCCTGCAGAACCTGAGGCGGAGATCAAGACCGAGGAAATTGAGACTGCCCCTGCTCCGGAGCCGGAGGCAGAGCGCAGGCCAAGTCCCGCCGCCGCCACTGCGGAGCCTGCTACCGAGGCAGCAGCAGCAGCAGCAGCAGCCTCTCCCAAGGCCGCCTCGCCGGTACCAGACGCCAACACTGAGAAGCCAGTGGCAGAAGAGCCAAGCAAGGTTGCCGAGGAGGTATCCGACAAAGCACCCGCAGCAACAACAGATGACAAGGAAAAGGAGGCCGATAAGCCTCAAGAATAGGACGCAACCCCCCGAACAAACACTCAGTACGTCTGATAGCTCGGACTAATCGGGCCCTGAGTACGTCGGCAAATTTCAGTTGTGTTATCCCATGAGCATGATTGGCATTGGCGTTTGGGGATTTTAGGGGTGTTGTGACGAGGAAAATGTTGTTTTCAATGATTCCCCCACATTACATCCAGGCTCATTGTTGTTTGTGCTTTTTTTTCTTTCTCTTGTTTTTTTTTTCCTTCTCTCTTTTTCTTTTCCATGTTTCGGAAAAGTTTCTACGAGGTCAGCGTCTAATAAAGGTGACTTTAGCTATACATGGCTTGTTGATATGTGATTGTGGTTTGGAAGCCAGGGATGTTCACTGAGTGGTGAACGCTTGATTAAACTTGTGCCACTTCCCTCACCCTCGTCTCCTGAAGAGCTTGATTGATCCTGGATCGCCAAAGATGCCCCGGCCTCCACTTCAGACATCGCGTTGTATCATGCGGGGTTGCCCTGCGGATCAGGACAAAGTCCAATCGGGCGTGCAGTTTATCCCCGCCAGTTCCTATTAGCGGCCTCTTTATTGGAGCGTTTCCTCACCTTTGTTATTCCGGAGAACGAGGGACTGGACCCTTGGACTCTAGAATAGTGTACATACATACACAACCTCCATTACTTCACACGTACGTAGGGTATGCAGGAGTTATCTACAGTATGGTACCAACGCACACCTTGAGTGGGATTGCCAGAATCTGGTGCCAGCCAATCTGAATTGCTAGCCGTCAGCTGAAAAGCAACTTTCAATGGCGCCAAAGACTTCTGAGAAATGATCAACAACCCCGACGGGTCCAATGATGGCAAATCCCCGAGTCGTACAGCAAAGTGTTCAGCTGGTGTTCAGCATATCCACATTACTACTTTAGATACAGGTGATAGCGCCCTCGTCAAATTCTTCCTGTCCGTCTTCTTCTCAACCCCGATGGACTTGTCAGTGTCTAAACCAGCAGGAATCCTCCAGAGACGCCCATGGTGAGCAAGTATACGATGGGCAGGAAACAAGGAACGGGTCACCGGGTGTCTGCCATCAGTGAGCGGCATCCTTTGAGCCAAAGAACGCATTCTGAAATCACAAAGATTGCACGATTATGTACAGCTGTAGCACTAGCCATACTGGTGGTGCTATCGTTGTCAGATTTGTTCGCACTTTCCTGGACAGCAAGACCAAAATGGCCCCCTATCAACACAGTCTACCCGCTGAACAAGGACCAGAAGAAGGAAGATAAGGAGTTTAACTGGGCAGATATTACACCCGGTCCATCACCAATTCAATGGCACCCATGCTACGACGACGAACTTGACTGCGCACGACTCAACCTCCCCATGGACTGGCAGCAACCAGAAGCAACTAATAGCTCTGCTTCAGAACGGCGCGTCGACTTGGCCATCGTCCGTCTCCGAGCTGCCGTGCCTTCAAACAGCCCCGACTACCGAGGGCCTGTTGTCTTCAACCCCGGTGGACCAGGAGGATCGGGGATTTGGTCACTCCGCGACCATGGGCGAAACCTGCAAACTATCGTGGGCACCAACCACGATATTGTCAGTTGGGATATACGGGGTGTCGGTGCCTCAACGCCGCGGATTGACTGTTGGGCTTCGACACAGGATCGTGTCTACTGGGATTTGCAGGACCCAGGTGTCGTGGATGCCCATGAAGGGACCGTGTTCGAAGCCTTTGCTCGGGCGGCTGCGTACTCGCAGGTTTGCGAGCAAAATCTCGAAGAGTCGGGGATTTTGGAGCATAGCAGTACCGCGTACCATGCTAGGGATATGCTCGCGATTCTTGAAGCTATGGGGGAAGAGAAGCTGAAGTACTGGGGCTTCAGCTATGGGACGGTGCTGGGTGGGACATTTGCTGCTATGTATCCGGACAGGGTCGAGAGGATGGTTAATGATGGTGAGTTCTACCCAGAAAGAGCCGGGAGGTTTACTTGCTTCGATGCAGCTTGCTGACCTGAACCATGACAGGCAACGTCGACTACGAGGACTGGTACAACGGCACATATATCAACTTCCTACACGATACCGACAAAGTGATGCAGGCCTTTTACACCTTCTGTCATTCCGCTGGTCCTGATCGCTGTGCCTTTTATGCCTCCTCCCCCCACGCAATCAAGTCGCGTCTCGACACCCTACTCACCAAGCTCCGAACGCACCCCATTCTTATCCCTCAGGGCCAGCTCCCATCTCCCTCTGGAACCCCATCCAACCCGTCATCTCCATCTCTAGCTTCAACCAAACTTTATCACGTCCCTCAACTAGTAACCTACTCCCACATCCGCCGCATGCTTTCCACAGCCCTTTACCAACCGATCCTCCGCTTCCCCCACATCGCCCGTGTCCTATCGAGTCTCGAAGCCGGCGATGCCCTACCCTACCACCAATACACCCTCTCCGACTATCCACCACCGGCTCCCTCCTCTCCGACCACCTGCGAAGCCGACGACCAAGACGACACACCTCCTCTCACTTTCATCCCCAAAGAAGAAGCAGGTAACCCCGACGTCTTCCCAGCGGTCATGTGTTCCGACGCTTTACCTTTTACCTCTACCCCTCACGACTTCGCTCTCTATGCCCAAAAGCTACTGAATATTTCCCAGGCCGCTGGGGCGGTGCAAGCTTCTGTTCGGCTGTTGTGCGCCGGGCGGACTGTCCGGCCTCGCTGGGAGCCGTTTAATTCTTCTTTGTTGTTCAAGGATGTACAGACAGCTCACCCAGTGTTGTTCGTCAGCAATGAGTTTGACAACGTTACGCCATTGATCAGTGCGAGGAAGAATGCCAAGGGATTCAAGGGGGCTAGGGTGGTGGTGCAGAGAGGGAGTTGGGGGCATACGAGTCTGGCGGCGCCGTCGGTTTGTATGGCGAAGGTGGTCAGAAGGTATTTCGTGAGTGGAGAGATGCCGGGGGAGGAAAAGGACGGGATGGAGTGCTGGGGTGATGTGGTGCCATTTGGACAGATTCTTGAGGACGTTGAGGGTCAGAGGAGTGACAACGATGGTGATGAGGATGAGGAGTTGAGAGGGGCGTTGTGGAGGCTGTCGACGAGGAGGAGAAGGAGGGGGTTTGGGGGGTTATGAGCAGGGGCTTGCGAGGGAATGCAAAGGATGTGGCCTTGGGACCAAGTCAACAAGACTATGACACTCAAGTTGGGATGAAAAGTTTAGAGCCTAGTACAGGTAGGATCCACAGTAAAGCTGTAGAAGTATACCTCTAGACACCGGGAGCTACGTTAAAGGCGGTTTATGGTTTTTAGATTCATACACTTACGATATTCTCCGTAGTTCTCAACGCATTCCACGATTTCTCGGCCCTACGACCCTGAAGTTGAAAGAATTCTCCTGGCAACGAATTTGGTTTTGGGTACGAAAAAAAGAACTAAACCGAACGTTGCAATGATGATAACTCCACCCTCTTCGATGATCACCTCCATTCCGTTTTTTTTGAACTCCCAGCCAGTGCGAGCTACCTAATACCATGACCTTCTCCCTCGCACAGGGGCAGTCTTTCAAGAGTCCACTAATAAATACCTAGGTAGTGAACGCTTTTCATCATCACGGAACTTCAACAGCCACAGTCTCCCCCTCAACCACAACCTTTGGCATCTTATACACCTCCCCCTTTCCATCTCCCAACTTCTCCAAGCCCGGCAACGCCAAGAGCCTCGTCGTTTCCTTTTGCACACCCCCCACCACTTCCTCTTCTTCCTCTTCTTCTTCTTCTCCCCCTTGTTCCCCTCCAGGGGCATCAAACACAAATTGCCACTCACACCCATGCGCAAATAACATGTACCCGAAACTTACGCACTCCTGAATGACACCTTCCAGGTTCCTCTCCTGATCAAAGATGGCTCGGCGGTCTGAGTGGACAAAGATGCCCAGGAACTTGTTCAAAGAGGCGCGGAGGCTGGTTACTTGGGCGGCAATGGTGGTTGTTGAGGAGTTGAAGCGGCGGTTGGGGTCGTAATCTCGCTCGTCGGGGGGGATGTTGCTGATAGAGGTAGTGATGGGAGAGGACATGGAAGGGGATATGGGGTGGGAGGAGGGTTTGTCGAGGAGGAGGGGGAGGAGGAGGTAAGCGGAGAGACGGCGCCAGAGGTTTAGGGCTGTTGCGGCTGGATACATTGTAAGTAGATAGGTGGTTAGTTTGGTTACTTATTTGGAGGTACTTGGGGGCGGGGGATGGGGGGAGGGCAGGTACTTACTCTGGGGCGTCATGGAGTTCAAATTCTTTCCCATGCCTGCCGCTGACGAAGAAGGAATGGACTCAAGGAAGGAGGTAACCTGCCGCGGCAAAAGCGAGACACTACCCGGGTGAGTGCGCACATTGTGCAAGTCCAAGGCAGGAAAGATGGTAAGCGCGAGGAAGTGACGGATGGCTGGGAATCGAGTCTGCGGGTCCTGGGAGAGCTTCAAGATCAGGGCGTGGTTGCGATTGTCCAGACCAAAGGCTGGATCTGCCAAAGCCTGGTTGAGTTTGAAGACCTCGTTTCTGCTGCCATCCAGTGGGTCAAGGTGGTAGTTGTTCTGTACGTGTTCCTGAAGGAGATAGCCGAGGGCAGACAGTTCTGATTTGATTTCCTCGTCACTGGCGCCTTCGTGAATGCCGATGCCGGACAGGACGTTGTTGATGCTACTACTATCTCCGCCAGTAATGCCGGTAGGCGAAAGCAAGGCCTCGTTTCGGACACTGCTCTTGGATGATAATCTCTCCTTTGGCAGCGAGGCCGGGGGAAGGAAGGTGGTCATTGCATGTGCTGTACCTTCATTGTGAGGATCAACAGTGTCCTGACGCTTTCGACGCTTCGCACTCAGGCAAAAGTAACCGATAAGAGCTCCAACCATGAGACCCAGTAGCGCCGCACCGATAGCCGCACCCGCGATCGCGCCTCCGTTTGTCTTCGTGTGGGTGAGTTTGTGAGTAGCGGTAGGGTGAGCGGCTGTGTTGGTAGTGTGTGTACCTCTAGGCGACGCCGTCAAGGCTCGTGAGGTGCTTTCCGAGGAGACAGCTCCAGTCTCAGCAGCAACCCGATAGCTACACTCGAAACTGGTGCTAGTCTGAACACTACCTAAGGCGGTGGGGGTGAAATCGGCAACTTGACGTGTAGGACTGTCAATGTGGAATTTTTCAGAGCCCCCGCCAATGTCAGCATCATGCTGTTTGCCACCAAAGAACAATTCAGGGCACGTGAAGTTGGCGGCAGGGAAAGTTGAAATACTAGGCGTGAACCAGGTTGTCGTCATGAGAGTCAGCCATGCTGTTGGTGTCGTTGACGAAGCCATGTCTGCTCAAAGGAGTCGAAGAATAGGTACAACTAGGTACGTAGAGAGGTAGGTGTAAAGATGACTCGAATGACGTTAATTTATGTGGCGTCAATGGAGGAAATTGCTGCAGAACTTCGAAGAATAAATTATTCCCCAATGTCAGGAGAGAGAAATTCGCGACTGAGGGAAGTTTGGAAGTGAACGTAAACCATTTGCTTTCATATTCCCTCTCTTCGATTCCGAAACAAGCAACAAGAACAAGAAATGGAACTGCTTTGGCCGGCTTGCCCCACGAAACACAAAACCGTACAAGAAGCAAACGCAGTCATTTTATGCCAGTCATTTTGCGCACTCAGTGTTTGTGGTTCATGGTACTGTCTGGTAGTACGTGTGCACTACCCGTCTGGTCGCCTTGTAGCGCACTAGTCGACCACCTATCCCATGGATTTCAATGCGGGCTTCCGGCCGAGGGCATACCAGAAGTCTTGGGTTTCTTGGTTTGATATTGGATCCTTACATGCTCTCTTACTGTGCTACGAGAGATGCGGTTACTCCCGTTGATGATCACAGCTGCAAGCGTACGGTACTTGGCGTTGATACAACCTCACGAGCCTCATGCCTGACTGTCGTGCTGCCCTTGACTCAACTCTGTGACCTTGTTACCATTGAACAATCACGACCGTACCTACTTAAGTTTTTAGACTTCGACTCGCTGAGTTGCTGATGTGCTAGAGGTAGAATGTCCGCCCGGCCAGCCTTATCGCAAAGGATTATCAAATGGCTTTGGTTTTTGATGCTGAGTAGCTCATCAATCCGATAGCTTGGCAATCTCGACAGGTACCTAGAGGTATCTTTGCAAAGCTCGTCGTAAAACCACAGACTCGTGGTGATCAGGGACTTAGGGGCGGGCATAGCGTACCATTCGGGTCAAGGGCCACTTCCACTTGGACCGCTCTCACTTGGCCGATAGCGCATAAGCGCCCACTCATCACATTGTCACGTCCAGAAGAACCGTGCAGGTGTTAGCTATGACAGTGAAGCCATTTTCATGACAATGAGCTGTCCGATGGGTCCTTATATCCAAGCTATCCAAACTCTTTGAAGGGAGTCGAGACTCGGACATGGTGTTTCGACAGCCGTCTCTCGAGACCTTTGTTGACATGGTGATAATGGAGGGCCAGATGGGCCCCGTGGCCCCTGGTCACAGTGATAGGAGTGACAACCGTTCGCTTGGCATGCAGGGACCTCCCGTTGGATCGCCACGAGGTAGGGCTGATCCAGCCAATCCCGTCTGGCTGGACAAGACCCCTCACGACCCTAATGGATCCCTCCTCGAGTCTCCTCACCTCCCCCAAGTGGAAGGCTCCGACTTTTCTTGCCCTTCCCTCCCACACACCCCATCTTACGACTCATCCTTCAACTTCCTATTCCTCTCGACCGCAGCACCTTGTTACCTACCTGCCACCTACCTACCTAGTCACGCACACTTATATCCCTGGTCTCTACCTAGACTCCTCTCTCTCACTCTCTTATCAGCAAATCTGCTTCGGTTTTTCAGATTTCCATTCGTATCAAATGGCACCGCCATAGAAAAGGAAGGGACACGGAAGAAAAGGGGACTTGGCTGCCGACTTCGGCAACCCTAAAGCAACCATGATTTTCACGTCCACCATGTCCAACAACAACAAACCTCCCAATTTTTTCCGCCTTCCCGGCGAGATACGCAACCAGATCTACGAGTCCCTCCTCGTCTTTCCGGAGCCCATCATCATTCATACCTCTACCGACGAAGAACGGAACGATCATAGAGACGGCGGCCAGTCCAAGAGTGGTGCAGTGGTGCGGGTGCACCTCGACAACACCGACGAGCGAAAGCGCTGGCCGCTCTCCTCCCGCCTGCTCACCGTCTTTCTCATCTGCAAACAAATCCACTCGGAAGCCAGCGCCGTCTTTTACTCGCACAATCAATTCCGGGCACCACCCTCCCTCTGCCGGTTCCCCTCCGCCCAGCTGCAGTCCAACTATGTCATGCGCGGCTTCATCGACCGAATTGGGACGCGCAACCTGACCTGTCTCCGCCACTTGTGTATCCCGTTCCCGCTTGACTCGGGAGCGGGGCAGCGATATCTGGACTGGCCGACGCGCCGGTCATTCGACGGCCTCCTGGGCCTCTCTCCGACCAAGCTTGATGCTTTGGTCTTTCGCGCTAACGTGGTGCCCGGTGCACTGCCGAGTCTGTGGCAAAGGTGTCCGAATGTTGAGGTGATCGAGTTCGATCTCAGCTGGTCTGGGCCAGGGCATTCATTTTGGAAGGTCCGGCCGCACGATCGCGAGATATTGCTTGGCAGCATGGACACGGCGCTGCGGGAGGAGTTCACGCGGCTGAGGGAGATCGTCGTGAATATTCACTACGACGGGCCGATCCGGGAGATCAGCGAGTCGTGCGAGGCGTTGATGGAGGAGATGCGCGGATACGGATGGAAGGTCGAGGTGCGCGATTGTAGCGGCGACAAGGATGAGCGGTTGAGGATCCCGTACTGGTATCACCCGTCGCCTAGTTCGCACGGCTTTCGGTGGACCGGCGGATGGGAAGACTACAGCGCTGCGTTTGCGAGCGCTGGCAGTCGGGACGACGACGACGCTGACGACGACGCTGAGCATGTGAAGCCTACGGCTGAGCGAAAACGGCAGTTTGCGAAGGACATCGGACGAAAGATTGTGCATTCTCGGGCGTTCGGATGGAGCGCAGTCGTGATCTTTTCGCCGACGATTCCTGTGTTGATGGCTATCGATAGCATCAACAAGAGGAGGAGGAAGCGGAAGAACGAGAAGCTGAGTTCAGGGCAATCGACTGCTAGCATCTCGCATCATAGTTCGGTTCGGGAATTCCGGTAGGCCGGGAATTGAGCGGGGAACAGCCCGGCCGATGGAACGAACGAACCAACGATTTTTGTAGATTGGCGACGACACGTGCTGATTGCGACATCTGAACGGTCGTGGTCGTCTGAGGTAAAACAGTCGAGGCGTGACGAGTGCAACGACAAATAGAAATCTGATGATGCTGGTTGGGATGGGATGGAGGAGTGGCGGGATGTCTCACCCACAGGTGTTGGCGTGTGACTCCACACTTGCAGGAGAAGGAGTATCGCGGTGTGCTGGCCATGCCGGCAGCGCCTGGTAACGCAAAATCCATGCACAGAGGTAAGATGCGATGAAGGAGACCAAGGCCGGCGTCGGGCCGGAATCAAACGCCGTCTGCCGTCTACCGGCTGACATGGACGATGCAGTCACCCAGAGATACCTGCATAGAGGCGTTCTCGTGCTGCTCTACATTACATGATCGTTGGGAATTCGGACCCTTTTTAGACCTTTCCTAGGTACTCTTCAATATCTTGAACATGCTGTTGTTTTCTCCTTGTCGCGACTTCTTTGCTCTCCTTTTCCTCGGCGTTCTATTGGCGGACCTGACTCATGATTTGGTTTTGCTTTTCTTAAGCATAGAGGTAGGTATGTAGATGCTGCTGAGATGTAGGTACCTATGCAGTGCATTCTGCACTACAAGTAGACAGACGGGGGATACGCGTGATTATCGAACCACCTAGCAACACATTGACATGGTTACCGGCATTGCCGAGTCCAAAAGCCTGTTTGATTCCCTTCCAAGCGCTAAGTCCACGCAGTAATCCAAACCAGTCCCTATGCTGGGAAGAAAATAATAAAAACGATACAATGACCATCTTGACCTCTGGGATGGCGATCCAAAGCCAGCTATATGTGCGCCGATTAGTATATGTAAAGATGAAATGCAGTGACCGACCCGTGCGATATCCCGACCATGTTCCAGGACGTAGAGCCGCGCCTATTTATTATGCCAAAGGAAGTTGCGCAACCCATCCCATGTATCCGCGTCTCTGTAAATGTACACCATGCTACTGCGCAGACTCGGTTGCAGCTCGGCATCATGCCACCTGAACAGGTGCATGACGCTAGCCCATGACACAGCTGCAAATACCGGCCAAGCATAATGACTGATAGCGGTGCTGTTGTTGGGCTCGGACACGCCCGGCAATCCATACCCGGGCTTGACGGCCAGGCGGGCTAGTGCCAGCACCACGCGCGCGAAGACGTAGACGACGATTTGCTGGTTGACGCTAGGGATTTTGCCCTTTCGCGATCGCTGACCGAAGACGACATAGCCTCCGAGGAGACCGGCGAAGAAGCTATCATATGGACCTATTTTATCCCAGAGGGAACCGTGTAAGCCAACGTCCTCTCGGGTAATGCGCTCGACTCTTGGCGCCGTCGCAAAGGGGGTGGGGTATGGGTATCGGCTTGCCTTCCTTGCCAGGCGTTGTCCCGTACTGTCTTAGAAGATAGCAGACGGTTTTGTATATGGTCGCGAACTTTGCCAGATTCGTAGCGTGGGTTTTTGTCGCGCGGAAGATGAGTTTTGCTTTTTCACGGAGCCTGGCGCAATGATTGAACATGGTCAGCTGGAGGTCCGTGTAGGAGTGGAAAGGGGCAAAGGCGGTTTGTAAACTCACGTCCCCGATCGGAATAGGAGCATCATGCTGTCGCATTGTCAGTCCAGTCTCGTTTCAGCGTTACAAAGTCGTGGGCTCTGGACGTAGGCGTACACCAGCGCGTGCGGAAACCGCACCTTGGCTCCGTAGACGGCGCCATTGCGAGCACCCTTGACAATGGCAAGAATGTCGCGATTCTTGGGGTCAAGAATTATTTGTTCGACGTAAGCCTGTACACGCAAATGTGTCAACTTGGGCGGGTTCGGGTTTGGCTTTGGCGTTGTTGTGGTCGCACCTTGAGGCTCTCGAGAGCGGTGCTGGACATTGTGCCTCGGCTCAAAACGGGGTTCGCTGGGAAAGTGGACGGATGACGAAATGGGGGTGCGCGCTGCACACGCTCGAGAGAATAGCAAAGGTGTCGGTCGTATTCTACCTGTAGGTCATTGGGCGGCGCTAAAAGGGGAGGATGCGTCGAGAGTCGAGATCGAAAAGGGAACAAAAAGATGGGAGTTTACGAATGAACGGGTGGGATGAAAATACTAGTGTAGGAACAATGCTCAGGTCACGAACGGTGTATGGAGTGTAGACGGGACCAAATTGGGTTCGTTGACAGGCTCCCGCGCGCGGGCAGATCCACGGCAGGTGGAAATGACGACGACGGCACATGTCGGCTTCAGTGGAACTTGAGCGGTGGGGGCTTCCCCGCAGAAAACTGATCTCCAGTGGGTGGTCACTCAGCGAACGGGGGCCCATGCGTCGGGCATGCCCACAGCGCCTACAAAATGGCATGTGAAATTCCCAGGGGCAATCGCCCGGGCTTCTTCGTCCCGTCCCTCGTCCCGCCCGCCCAACATTACAGTGGACCCACATTTCATTCCCGTTGTTAATCGTGGCGGGAGACACTCAGCAGTATCTTCCCAATTTGTGCACAAAAATCGCCAAGAAATACAATAGGCAGTGTACAAAATTGGCCTATATCTAGTCCCTCTTTGTTCGATACGATTGTGGCCATCCCGTCTCCAGATTGGAGAGCCAAAGTATTTGCTTCCCTAGCATTCGATTTACTTGTTCCAGGCATCATAGTGTAGGTTTTCAACTCAGATCTGATTAGCTACGGTAGACACAGGACATGGTGCAAATCTCATCAGAAGGGCTTCATGCGCATCGGATTCTCATAGTTTGTCGTTTGTTCATACACTAAATATTGCAACTAACATAAAGTGGGGTATCTCATCAGGAACAGCAAGGAAAAGAACTACCACTCCAGCCGGTCATCACATACAAGCCGCACATCAAAGCGGTCCTCGCCCTTCCAGACCTTTGAGCCAGAGTTGCAGTCAGCGACGACGTTTCTCAGCTCACCAATCATGCCCGGAGGCCCACTACCAAACACGCGTGTGGAGCCTTGAGCAACACCTTCGACGAAATCCTTGACCACTGTCGTCACATCCGGCCTTCCTCTCGCCGTGGAGCTGCTGGCTCTTTGGGCAGACGCCCTCGGCGCTCTCTTGATGCTGTCATCATCCTCCTGCGACGACTCTCCACGGCAGCCAGTGGCCGATACGGCCCCCTTTGCGCTATCATCATCATCATCATCATCCGTGACGAAAATGCGAATGATCAGACCATGGACAGCACCGAGTCTGCGCAACTCCTCCATCTCGGGCTCAACCCATTCGACGTCTTCGCTCCTCTTCATGGCCCAAACCAGCTCGACTTTTCTTGAGGGGTTCATGTTCCTGTCCCGAAGCAAGTCGATCAAGAGGGGAAGCACATAAGTGATACCGGTTCCGCCGGCAATGCAGAGGACGTTGATGTCGGGTGTCACACCTTCAACAATGCTCTCGCCATAGGGGCCCTGGAGGATAACCGGGGTCGTGGGGGTGACCGCCTTCTCCGACAGCGCACCAGCGAGTTTATCCTGCACAATCTTGGCCAACTTTTTCGTCTCTCCGCCCTTGGCCCTCAAGATGTACGAGTGCGTGACAGTACCCTTTCCGTCCTCCACTGGCCACGACAGCGGCGTAAACGGGTGACTCTGCCAGATGCTTCCCTCGGTGAAGCACAAGAAGAAATGCTGTCCAACCTTCCACGCCCTCTGCGGGTGCGCAAAGTCCAACCTAACCACATCTCCATGCTTCTCGTCCCTCCAAAACTTCATCTCCGCCTGCGCCGCCGCGAACCCGACCCTGCCTTGGCTGGGGATATACCCATAATGCAGCAACGCCGTCCTCAACAGCCTGGCACCGCGATCAACAAACCACAACACCAACCCGGGCACCAAGAAGCACTGCAAATTCTTCCAATGCCCAATCACGGCGCTAATGTACACCATAGCCAGGACGTAGTGCGCCTTTCTGAAAAACTCGTACCCCGTGCGGCGGATGGTCCACTGCAGCGCGCCCACCCACAGCAGCACAAGCAGCACCAGCGCCACCACGCCCCAGCGGGCGTACGTCTGCGCGATGAAGGCGTTCCACACGTCCGGATGCGGGCGGTACAGGCGCGCCTCGACGATGACCCAGCCGATGGTGTGCAGGATCGACTGCACGAGAATGATGTGGCCCGTCCAGCGGTGGAGGAACATGAAGCTGGTGTAGGGGACGCCGGTGATCAAGGACAAGATGGATTCCCGGCTGGCGAGCAAGATCGAAAGCGGAGTGAGGGCGTAGGCGAGCACGCCGATGCGGTCGGCCCATGGCCCCAGCGAGGTGCGCGTGTTTTTGACGTGTTCGGGCTGGCCCTTGACGGGCGTGATCCATTTGCTGTAGACGATGCCGACGAAAGTCCAGATGGTGAGGTAGCCGACTAGGACCAAGAGGATGAGAACCTGGAGGCGGGTGACTTGGCCGAATATGGGTTTCACTACTCCGCGGCTTGAGAGGAGATAGCTCCTCCCCGTGGCGCCCACTGCCCTCGTCGCCCTGGTGAATCTCCCCACCGAGCGAGGCTTGGTAACTACCTCCTCCCCGGTTAAAAGTGCCCCTTTTTCTTCCTCGAGGGGCATCTCATACTTGGAGACATTTCCCCCGCTAGCACCAAGTCGCCGTAGAACACCCCAAACAAGCAAGATGCCCAAGATGGTCGCCCAAAAGATCCCGGTGTAAAGCATCCCCCGATCGTGAGCGGAGTACACGACGTCCAGGTAGGCGCACGAGCCGGGGTCGCTTTGACAGGGGACCACACGGTAGGCGTAGCCCCAATGCCACTCAAGGTTAGATTGGCCGGTGAAATTTTGAATCATTCTTGAGGAAAGCTGGGATTGACTTGGTGGTGTCATGGTGGGATAAACAGAGTGGCCGTTGGCCGTTGGATGTCGAGCGAGCCGGGCAAATTGAAGTCGGGGTTTATGTTATGTGCCCTTTATGTTGTTTTGGGTGTGGTAGTTGGTGGGTGTTGGTGAGGTTGTTATTGTTGTTCCATTGCCCGGTGATTTGGTGATCTGTTGTCGAGATAATCCAAAATCATTGTCGAGGCGGAAAAGGGAATGGATATAACAAGTGGAAGTTTCAATGTTCACCTCGAAGGACAACCGGTCGAAACGATCAAAAAGGTCCAGTCACAACCATCGGGCCTCGCGTCGCTTGCTGTCCCGGCTAGTAGCTCCAGTCCCTAGAGGTATCGATCTTGAACAAATCCCATGTTCTGGAATCTCCAAAAGAAAACGAAATGGATCCGGTTCGCGTGTTTGAGTTGGTTTCACATCGCCCAGGGTTCGCCCACGGCGGGCACGGTGTGGAGCGCCGAGAAAGTTGAGCAAGTTTCCATTGCAACGGTGTTCGTTTCCCTGGTTGCTGACTCCTGGACTGTCGCCATCGGATCCAGAACATCGCTCATCTTCAACAATTGTAGTGTTCCGTGAGCCGGAAACCGCCTCTCATTGCCTGTTTGGTGTTGATTTTCCCCCCTCCTCCTCCAGTTTTTCCATTTTTTTATACTCACTTGGTTTCCACCGGGTGAGCATGTTTTTGGCTTGGCTGTATATCGTGCCACTGCAGGATTTGCCTTCATTTCTTATCGGTTATGCTATCGAGAGAATTTGAGAGTTTATTCTGTCTTCGAAAGGGGGGCCAGACAGAAAAGATATGACGCTAGAGTCTGGACACAGCTGCAGTGGTTGAGCATCTTTGAGCACGTTTTTCTGCGGCAACCAACAGTGGGGTGACGGTGTAACGTAAGGTCGTGTTTCGTCCACTCGGCGTGGTGTGGGGACTCTACAAATGGGGAAGCACTCGCTTTTCATTGGATGATGCAAACAATTGACCCAGGTACTCGGGGCTTCAAACCCCCCCTGAACATGATGGGATGGAGGCGAACGACACTCGGCCGGGATACCGTCATGATGTCCCCGATTTGATGACATTGGTGATACATAGCTATAGTGGACGGAGAGCTACGTACCGATGATTGACCCTGAATCATTTCCAGAGGTTCGTCGTTGATGGGGAGGCTGGACGGAACATCTCGCGAACAAGAAGGTTTTCATCCGAGATTCCAACTCATACCTGCTCACTCACTCACTACCCATTGACACGTTTCTCCCTCTTTCCCGCTCTTTCCCCCTCATCTCCTGCCTTTTTTTTTTTTTGCACGCTATCTAGCCTTACGAATGGAACCATAACCGTCCCATTGAATCACTTGACTCCAAGCTAGTAGCTACTGGGTAAGGGAACCTAACGATTGGTTATTGTCCTACCCGTCGGACCAAGTAGTGTGATTGAGAAGGTTGCCTCTTCCAAATACCCAACCACACAAACCACGGTTATTGAGATCAACAGTTGTCAAGAAACGAGCTTAAAGACGAGGCTATATTGAAAACGAATCCTTTTCTTTTCTCTCACGAACGGCCATCACCACATTCAAGCACCAAACCGGCTCTGCACCCCTTACCCTTTTTCTCGCACACACATCCCCAACCAGCCATGGCGCAACACGGCACAACCCTCTTACCCCGAATGGACATGGGAGACGGGAACATGGACGGACCGGCGTGTAAAATATCAGTATGTTCTTCCCGTGTGGTTAATCACCCTCTCATACACGTGCACCACTGCAATCCCACTATTCTCATCGTATCCTTAGGTACTCCCACTTCACACCGTAGGCACATCAATACTAACATATTGATTCCAACCAGATGCTCTGGAACTGGTACACCATCGATGCCTGCTTCCTCCACCAGTCCTGGCAAATCACCACGCGCGGCGCCTTCGCCGCCACCTGCATCGGCATCATGTTGATGGTCGTCATGCTCGAGTTCCTGCGCCGGCTGGCCAAAGAATACGACGAGTGGATCGTCCGTGACTTTCGAAGACGGTCGGCCCTGATTAGCGAACAACAGCGACGTCTGCGTCAACGGCAGACTTCACCATCATCATGTGGTACTGCGGATGCAGCAGCAAACATGAAGACTGCTGGACTTTCGGCTACCACAACGTCCGTCCATGTCACCACCACCGGGAAGAGAAGAGGAGGATACCACATGGGAAGCAGCAAAACGGCAACGACAACGACGACCACCACCCTCAAGTTCCGCGCCAGTCCGTTGCAGCAGCTAATCAGGGCCCTGATTCACGCCGTCATGTTTGGTCTGGGGTATCTGATCATGTTGCTGGCCATGTACTATAATGGCTATGTGCTCATCAGCATCTGGATCGGGGCGCTGCTCGGCAAGTTCTTGTGCGATTGGTTGACGGTCAAGTTTGAGATTCCTGGTGGGGATGAGGAGGAGGAGGAGGGGATGATGAGTGATGGATTCACGGATGAGGTGCCGAGGCTGCAGGGCGTGGAGGATGCTACTGTTTGCTGTGGTTGAAATAAGCCAGACGGGATGAGGAAGTTGAGGATGAAAGAAGGGACGGAAGATAATGACGACTGCGATGATACCTCTTTGTGCTTTTTTCATTTCCCAATGTTGATAATCAATGGACTGGGTTTATACGCAACGCCGCTTGTTCGGTTTATTTTCCTGTATCTGCGTGGTTTCATAGCATGATTTGGCTAAAAGTTTTTGACAACATTTAAGATCTGTAGAGGCTGACGGGCAAGAAGAGGAAAGGGCGGAATGTCGCGGAGTCTCGCGTAAAGGGCTTGCAAATCACGAGGTCACACTGGCCACAGGGCCAATATGAAAGCTGTCACTCACCTTCCTCTCAAGTCCTGTAGATACTTATTCAGGACTGAGGAATGTACCTTCTCTTCTTTACCACCCTGAATCACGGTTCGCCATCATTAGTCAAATTTGCTCGTTTTGTCATCACGTCTTGAAGCCTCTCCTGTTCTCTAGATTGTTGGTACAGCGGCAAAGAACAAGAAATACAAAGAAGTATATTGAGTACACATCAATATACATTTGCATGAGCCTGTGTACGGTATCCAAGACCCTTTCCGCTCAATGCTATCCAGATGCTTTGTATTCAAAGAAACATGCTCGCTCGATGAATGATCCCGCTCAACATGCCTTTCCATCACGAATTCACAGATCCTCTAACTGCTGCTCATCATGGACGCCGGCACCTGGGAATAGGTTAGTATGACACCCGTTCACAATACATAGCCACCAGTTGACCCTCGATACATGGGCTTCTCAAGGCTTCGTACTTCCATGTCCATGTCCATGCCCGCTCTTCTTAGAGTCCTGAAGCCAAGCCTGCACAAAGTTCTTGATAGCCCTCTGCGTCTCCTCCACCGGCTTAGGGGGGAAGTTGGGGGCCGTCTCATTGGGGAACAGGCCGTTCTCATCCCAGTGGTGCACGCCGTCCTTAATCAGGATAAAGGGTTCGCTGATGGTGCTCTTGCGACCCTTGAGGCCGATGGCGTGCGGGGTGGCCGCGCGCCAGGGGTCCTTCTCGCCGTCAATGATGGCCAGACGCGGGTAGCTGATGTTGAAGCCACCGTACTTGTTGATGGACTCGACGTCCGAAGGCTTGTTGATGTTGAAGGCCTCGCGGCAGGCGATGGACGTGTAGTTAAGGTCGATGGCACGGGAGATCAGCGGAAGCTGGTTGTGCGGGACACCGGACCCGGTTTGGAGGAAGCCCCATCTGTAGGGACCATGTTAGTTAAGTCCGAATAAAATTAATGAAGAAGTGTTTGACTTACTGATCGCAAACCTGATACAGCCACAAGCGCCATGTCTGCTTAAGATCGTCCTTCTTGTAGAAATCACTGTCATAGGAGGTAAAGCAGGCATTCTGATCCCCGTCGCACGACTGGACAGAAGTGACGTTGACATAGCCAATGTAGTTCAAAAACTGATTTGTAAGTGTCTTGACCTCCTTGCCGTATCCGCCAACGATCAAGAGCTCCTGGACGTCCTTCTCAAGGCGAGCTGTCTCGGGATACAACAGCGCATTGGAGCTGACATTGTTGCAGTATTCGCCGTATGAGGTGTCGTTCAACGCGGGGTCCCAGTTGGTGGATTGCAGTCCTGCGATGCCGAAGCTGATGGTGTTGGCAAAGTCATCGGTGTGGGTGAGGTTGCCGAGACCGAATGTATCCTTGAGCTTCTGCACGTATTTGGCATTGGCCTTGTTGAGGATGATGTTGTCGACAACGTGGGTCAACTTTTGGGTAGCAGTCACGCAATCCTTAGGACCGTAGATCCGCGCGGCTTCGTAGTATTGCCAATAGTCATAGATGGCCTCAGTGACACCCGACGAGGAAATGGCTCCCCAGTAAACATCGGGGTACAGCTTGCGCAGGAAGGCGACGAAGGCGCCAGCATACGAACCTCCGTATGCAATGTAGGGAGTGTTGGGCGCAGTCAGATCCAGGTGCTCAAGACCGGCGAACTTGACGTTCTTGGCAAAGTAGACGGTATCGGCCAGCGCTTGATCAGTAGTGAGGAAGCGCAGGTTCTTCGTGCTGAAGTCGGAGGTAGGCAGACTCTTGCCATAGTAGCGGTGCTCGAGGATGACGCCAACACCACCAGTCGCCTTGGCGAGCTGGTATACTATGCCCTTCTGGAGGAACTGGAGACGTCCGACACCGCTCGTCTCACCGGCAGCTAGAACAATGACGGGACCTCCCTTCTTGTAGTAGGTCGCGTCGAACCAGTAGCGCAGGTCGAAAGTATCGTTGGTATGCGGCTCATACTTGGTGTCGTTGTGGAAGTGGTCAACGGGAACCTTGATGGTCCGGGCAGGGTAGAGAAGCGTGGGGTCGGTGCTCTCCTGGATGGTGAAATCACCCTCCGGCTCCAGCGCAAGATCGCTCTCTGACTGAAATGCCTGTTAGTCACGAGCTGTCAAGAAAGCAATGGGAAGAGCACCAAGGACTTACCGACAAGCGAAGGTTCCGGACAGACAGGGGCGCAAAAGCAGAGGCTAGTTGCGCAACGCAGGCCGTGGCGGCCAGCAGACGTCCAAGTCCCATCATTTTGAAGATTTCAAAACGACGACGACGAGTGTGGGCGAAGGAAAGGAACGCCTCCAGAGAGAGGCCACTTACCTGGAATAAATACTGGGAAACCTGAGGAAGGATGAAGGGAACCTGAAAAGCCAGGCGATCAGCAAGGGTCCAGTGCACGAATAGTTCACCTTCCTCTTGGGGTCTAGGTTGAAGAGGTTGTTGGACTTGGACCAATATCACTGAAGGCGCGTATCGTGCGTGAGAGTTCGTACCTTTCGTCTAGCTACAAAGCCATGTAATGATCGTGATAAACGACCGTGATGATGCGGAGCAAATGACGAACGCTAAAATCCGCGGTAAGCTGCGCCGTAAGCCGGAGCGAGCGGTTGGCTGTGATGGTGGATGCTGCCCGTACTGTAGATGCCGATGCCCGGCGATGGGTCCAGTCGGCGCTGTTCAACGCTGTGCCACTGTAATGAATGCGGCTTAGGTGCTGCTTCAATGTTTGCCTCCCGAAGGCTCCCAACAGAATCGATGGATGAGGCAGGCCGAAACTCTCCTTCGGGAAGGTGGTAGTGCTGTGCTCCGGGAATGAGAAAGATGGTGGAGCGGTGGGCGTCGCCATTGACGCCGGGGATTTGACTCGAGATCCCAGAGTGCCGATCCGAAGTGGGGAACTTCCCGACAGGGCCTAGCGAGCTGAACCTGCCGGCCGCCGACTTGGCCTATCTAAAGTACTTAGTGTACGCGGACAAGACCCGGGCCATGGTGTTGTTCCCATGTCATCGGTGATGAAGACGAGAACTATGTGAGATAATTGCGGTCGTGGAACGTTGAGAAATCGGGCAGTTGATGCCAGGCAGTTCATCGCACACGGGTGGTCCGTGTGTACCTCTACATACATACGTACATACCTCTACGCAGTACATGTGCGGCAACCAGGACCTTCGAACCCAAACACTGTGCCACTCGATAAGTAAACGAAGTTCATTATATAGACACATTTCGTTCCTGGGGACGCACGAGATTTCGGACGACACAAGGTTCCATACTTAATTGGTTCCAAACCCAGCAGCACGGGATGGATCATTGGAATGTCCCAAGATTCGAGAATTGAGAAAGCAACAACTCCCGTGCCATTCGGCCAAGAACACGGGCCCGAGCCGAGCCCGGCATGGTGCAACTCCACTATACTACAGCACGGGTTGAAATTCCGGCAGGCCCAGCTCCACCAACACCAACTGACGTCGGTACATCCCGTCTGTCGACCAGTAGAGGTATGGAATTCCTTCAACCCCGACCTTTCTCTTCCAGGGCCCCTTCAAACTTCTTTCCTTAACGTGGAAGCCACAACCAGAGTTGCAGTTTCTCTGAAGTTACCTCTACCTAGTTAGGTAGCAGCCACTAACTGCATTAGAACTGTCGCTTTTTTCCCGAACGAGCCAGCACAGGACATCAGCTAGCTACTGTCTCCAGCGACCGAAAAGCCTGGCCTCGTGCGGACGAATCAGCAGCATAAATCGTTCATTCATCTCGTCGTTGATACAGTTAGTTACATGATAAGTATACCGTTGTCGTCCAAAGTTCAGACCCACCGCCACATGTCGGCCACCCGTTAACGGCAAACGGCGCAGCTCAGGTCCATCTCCAAGGGCCATTCGAGCCCAGAAATACCTAACCATATTAAGGGTATTCACTCCTGTTGACCGTGGGTTTTGATTCTCTCCATTCTCTGTATCCGAGCCATTATCATCAAGGAGATCGATTAAGAATCAAATCAAGCAATAAGACGTGTTGGCTATCTCGACGTCGCCCGTTACAAGGTCCAGGCACGACGGAGGCAGAGAAAATCATCGGCGAGTTTTCTGTGGTCGTGCATCAAGGTGCCGTGCTTGCTTCATCTCTCGAGGCTGCTTCGATCCGTTTTAGTAATGCTCGTTATAACTCGCCTTAAACAATGGGCAAAGTCTTACCGATCGAGTTCTGAACATTCGGGGTTTGGAGTTGCTTTTAGTGCTGGCCAAGCTTTCCCTCACAATCTCCCATCTACCCCAAAAAACACTGGAAGCATCGGCCTAATATCGACGAAGCCCCGTTCTTCTTTCCATAACGGTCTGACCTATGGACGTTCTGAGGCATCCGACAAAGGCTGTCCTGGCGATCGGCGTTCCGGCATCACTTTACCAGATAACGCCATGTGTCTTTTTGCCAGCTGTCGCATCACCTCTTCTTTTCCTGCGACGCGTCCTGATGCCACTGTAGAGATCTACCACAGCCATGAAACAAACGCCGCTGAAAGCCAGAAGGATCACCACGGCAATCAAAATCGTCACGACTATTGGGAACCACACCGACACGGCCTTCCACGTGGGCCATGCATGGTCTTTCGGAAGATCTGTGTCGAGCGCCTGCAGGCTGACCTGCATCGAGTTGAGCACGACGGAGCAGATTGCGAAGATGGTGAGCAGGGGTCCCAGGCTGTGGGTGAGGAAGGAGCCCCATTGAGGGTAAATGTGGAAGAAGGCCAGCTTTCTCTTAAAGAAAGCTGCAGCCATGTTGAGCCGACTGAGGCGCAGTTCGCCGTAGTGGTACCGCTTGGGGACTTGGATGTCGTGGATTTTGGTGAAGGGCTCGATGAAGTCGCACCACTCTTCGTATGTGGGAAATTGCCCGTTGGACTTTTTGGGTATCAACATTTTCTCACATGCCAACGCAAAGTCGACCTCATACTGGATCAAGAAGTAGTAGCTCCTCATGAAGCCGAGGCAAGCTCGATAAACATCCAGGTGGGCGTGGGCGATGTACTCCCAGAAGGCGGCGCAGTAGAAGTAGGCCGGGATGGGTTTGACGTAGATTCGCTCGTAGTACCAGATCAGATGAAGACAGGGATGCTCGTCGATCTTGATCTCTCGGTCGTGTGCGTACTGATGGTGGAGAGACATAATGTGAAGGAAAGATGGAGTTTGGACCTTGCAAGTCTTAGTATACCTACCAAACAGTGACAGAGCGGCTCAAGAGGACTCGGGGAAAACTTACAAAGACATACTTCATATACTTGAACATACCATCCAGCTTCGTGGTCAGGTGGTTCTCATTCAAATATAACGTCAAGGTCTTCCAGTGACTGCCGGGATTCTGATCATCCAGTCGAACTCGCGGTTGACCTGGAAGATGGCGCTTGACAGTGGTAGTGCTGTCTTCATTTGGTGTCTCCACTGGTACCAAGGCCATCGATGTCGGGTTTGTGCTGTTGTATGGTCGAATCCCGATTCTGGCTACGTTTCCCGCCATGTCCTTGATGTTTTCACAAGGAAAAATTTTGGGGATCTTGAGATTCACATCGCAATCTGAAGGTTGCGATTCGGCGGTCTCGATATCAAGCGTTGAACAAGGGAAAGAATGCGGGGTTGGCGTTGTCGCCGTCGACTTCAGGTCGGGCTCAACTGCGGCTCCCATATTGATCGTCACGCGTGAAAGTGAAGCAGAGCCTTGAGACAATAGAAGAGAAACGCGATCAAAGTGCAAGTAGGTATGTCTTGATGGTTTCACGAGAAAAAAAAAAACTAGAGGTGGGTGGAGAGATGGAGTGTGGTCAGCATCAATTCCAAGGCCCAAGTAGAGAGGTAGGGCGGCTGGGCGCTTGACACTGTTATTTATCCGTGGATGGCCATCGTGACCATTTGGGATTTGGGGGCCAGGCAGGCTGCAGCTGAACCGCCCGAGGCAGCCATTCCACACGGATCGAGATATTGAGGCGGCTAATCGGAGCATGCCACCACGCCAGGTCACCTAGTAAAACAAGGGAAAGTTTGGCATTTCTTGATCCAGAGATGTCCACCTAGGTACTTACAGGTCCAGACTTTAGAAGCTGGGGGTACAAAACTGGAAGGAACGATGACGGAGGGGAGGGGTACAGTAGCGAGCTTGGTTACAGTCTGCTGCGTCACTGTCCACGCGCCGCACACTCCCGTATCACCAGTTACAACCTTCGCGGGTAACTACCTCTACCTACAGTCCACAGCGAATACAAAAAAAGACGGCTTCACCTTTGCTCAGTCAAAAAGTTGGCCGCCGCCGCTCATACTACCTCTAGCTGCTGTCGACTACATACACCATGTCTGCTTGCAGATTCTGGAATTTGATCCAGACGATGATACCCTTCAAGACCCATCACCAGGCATATACCACCCTCCTACATATCTACACTAGTAAAAAAAAAACATCAGAGAGCACTTACACAGCCTTCCAACGAAGCAGAAAAAGCAGAGCGTTAGCCAATCATAAAAACTAGATGAACAAGGCTCGAACCACTCGATGGAATCCCCCCTGGTCTCATATCATGCAATCACCCACCCGAAGCACAAGCAAGCGCTGCCGATAAGGACAAGGTTGGGTGGATGGATGGATGGAAACAAACCGAATGCTTGGGACTTTTTCTTTTTCTTGCCTCTCGAATTTTTTTTCTTTTTTTTTTTTCTACCAAGGCGGCGACTCGAACCGTTACATTGAAGCGCCGAGGCTTAGTTGCGAGGATAAAACTTGACCCCCCTTTCCCGATGGGACGGGTAAGGTACATGCCTCTAACAACTCGGCGCCTAAGGTCTCTAGAGGTATTTTTGGCAATTTTAGTACAGTAAAACCCCTGCAACTGCGTCTTTTGGTCAGGAACTGCATATGTATACGCCAATGGGTGCATAAGGTAGGGTTTGGCTGGCTGGCTTTATTTCACAGCTACTACCTGTCACAGCCTTACAAGTATGTACTGCACACCACATTACGGATAGTCTTTGACGCCTATGTACTTACGGACTCGGTCCTGGATAGGTAGAATATATAAGTAGACTGTCAGAATTCTGTGTTTTAGCCTTTGGCTGGATTCCCATGTAGGCTTCCTTCCAGTCTAGAAGCTGTACAAATGCCATTTGGTGCATCCTAGAATCCCTGGCTTGAATTACATGCAGTTCCGTTCCAGGAGATTGATTCTACTGTGCAGCGGGGAACAGTAGCGCCTGCGCTAATGAAGGTTCCTACAAGCATTCGGTGCCCGCCATGTGGGCCCCCCTTCGTCTGGCTGTCAAAGATGTCGGTTGCAAGGAACATCAGGTCAGGTTTGTCTTACCAAGTAGAATACCAAGGAGGGTGGAGTTATTAAAGAACTCCAGCCGTAAATGACGAGGATGAAGAGAAGAAAGAATAGAGAGAGCAGACAATTACCACAACCATCGCTGACAGTGACAGTACAATAGGGACCTGACAATGAAGACCGGGACGACCCGCCGGGCGTGTCCGTCCGTTGCCGCCCGCCCTCCACAGCGGTCCGCCCGCTCTCCGCTATAGCCCGCCCGTTAGGCCACTGTGGATCCCGCCCACCCGACGCTAGCGAAAGCAATTGTGTATGTAGCGGTTATCCTCACCCAGGGATGTTGATGCATAACAATTTGTGCGCTTCATTATTTACTTGTTGTTCTAATCGATCAAAAAGTGTATACAATAAAGCCAAGAGTAAGAAGCAAAGGAACTCTCGCTCTTCCCGACTACATAGCATCCGATGCATGCAAGTAGCCTTATAATCATCAACCAGTTGACCAGAACATGATGCAAAATCCAACAAAATACTCCAAACACTTGGAATCGAAAAATGATCCAAAGGTCTCCCAAACCGGAACAAATCAAAAGCCATACGCCCTAACATGTACACATAACTCCCGTATCCTTGCATGTTACCATCGAGAAACACCGATCCTCCCTTCCAATCCATACAACCACACGACTGAACAACGCTCAATCATCCAAAGTCAAGTCGACCACATCCGGCTCAGCCTTTCTCTTCACGCCCCTTGGCGCCGACTTCGATCCCGAACCAAACGCCGAAGCCGATCCGCCCCCAGAGCTCGGCGTCAAGGGCGGGATTTTGAGCCTACTAGATTTGACAGCCCAAGCACTGGTGATGTCAATCTTGGCCACCTTGTTACTCAACCCGGGCGTGGCAGGCGCGGCGCTAGAAGAGGGGGCAGCCATTCTGTTGGGCTCAATCTCCATCAACGCACGGTCAGCTGGTGAGAAGGAAGCCGGGTCAGGTCGTGTGGGCGAGGAGGACAGTAAAGGAGTGGCTGCTTTGGAGCCACTGCCGCGCCATGTGCTCGGAAAAGGAGTACGAGGCGTTACCGTCTTGGCGGGTTCGGGCATGTCTGGCTCCTCGGGTAAGCCGCAAAGTTCCCGCAATTTGTTGAACATCCGGCGACCTGCCACATTCACCCTCATCCGCTTTGCCTTATCTTCAAAATCACGACGTTCTTCATGAGTCATGCGCTCCCACCGTGACTCCGTGATAGTGACAACTAGCTCGTAGTCCAGCTCACGATTCGCCTGCTTGAAAGCGTATCCCCAGGTGTTGAGGAACCAGTTAAAGCCGCCGTATTTGTGGGCCCAAGCCTCCCATGTGATGCTTCTAGAGGCATTAGAGCTTGGTGCAGAAGAAGAGGCAGTAGAAGCAGTAGCAGTGGCAGATAAAGAAGTCGGTACTCGCGGAGCGCCATGAGCAGGGGGAGGGGGGATCGGCTCCTCAGGTAGGCCGCAAGCTATCCTCAAGTTGTTAAAGGTTACTTGGCGTCTACCACTCATCCTGGCAGCCTTAGCCCCGTCTTCATATGCAAGCCGTTCGACAGCACTCATGCTCTTCCATCGCGCCTTCATCTTAGCAACAACAGAGTCGTATGAAGTTCTTCTGTCACAGTGAAGCGTCCCTGCAGTGTTGAGATAGAAGCTCCAGCCGTCGTATTTTCGTTCCCAATCCTCCCGTGTCATGATACTAGTGGCAGTGGTAGCGGTGGCGGCATCCGGCGGGGGAGACGGAATCCACGAACGAGGGTCTCGTTCCGGAGGCAGGTCGAATGCTTCTCTTAGTCGGTTGAACAACGCCCGGCCTTGGGCACTTTGCCTCAAAGTATGCGCAACCTTTTCGTACTCACGCCGTTGCATAGCTTTCAAGCCACTCCATTGCGAGTAGATTTCGGTTCTGTGTTCGTCGTATCCAAGGTCTGGATTTTGTTTCTTGAGACTCACTCCTACGCTGTTATAAAACCAGGTGAAGCCGTCATATCGACCAGCATCCGAGGGTGAGCGGCACCTGGTGGCTGCTAACTGCTCACGAGGATCTTGCTCCGGGGGCAGGCTGTAAGCTTCTCTCAGTCTGTTGAACATCTCTCGACCTTCGGCACTCTGCTTCAAAGTACCCGCGACCTTTTCGAACTTGCTCCGTTCTATACCGTCTATGCCACACCAGCGTGCGTACATTGCAGTTATAAGATCGCTGTATGCGATGTTTGGATTTTGTTTCTTATAATCCACTCCTTCGCTGTTAAGAAACCAAGTGAAGCCGTCGTACCGGCCATACTCCGAGGGCGAGTCAGATTGGCCACAATCCCCGATCGTAGAAGCGGTAGCTGCGGATGAAGAGCTTGGTGGCGCCTGTGAGGCAGTTGGCTTAACTGTTATGTCCGCGTTGACTTTTGCCTTCGCCGCCATGTCCTCGTAGATTCTTCGGGCCATCTGTGTCATGCCATCCCATGTTTTTTTCAAAGCAGTAACCGCTTCTTCATATGTAAGCCCGGGGTTCTTGTCTCGGAACTTTCGTTCCTCAAATTTTAACCAAAACTCGAAGCCGCCATGTTGCGGGGGTTCTGAAGAGCTGCTACTAGAAGCGCTACAGTTTTGCGCCGCCGGAGTCGATGAAACAGGTGCTTTATCCTTGGCTACTCTCTTGAAGGTATCTTCCAGCCAGGTGAAGATACCCTTATCGAGCGGATGTTGTGCGGCCGCGAACGCTTTGTTACTGTAATTACTCCTTGCCGTGGACGTCAAAGCGTTCCATTGCTGCTTCGTGGCTTCGACAACTTGGTCGTAGGAATATTCAGGATGCTTTCTTCTGACGTTAAGGCCTTCGGTGTTGAGATAATACTCAAAACCGTCATATTTGCGGCTTGGCGCAGCAGTGCTGGTAGAAGCGGATACCGCAGAGGTTGAGGTTGAGGTTGAGGTTGAGGTTGCGGTTGAGGGGGCCACGGTACCAGATCCTGACTTTGCTTTATCCAAGGCCATGGTTGCGTAGACTGCCCGGTGCGTTTCACTCATCGCTTCCCATCGCCGTTGTATCACCGACTTGAGCGATGCTGCCGAGGCGCCGGGGTTCCTCTTCCGAAGGCGTCCCTCCATTTCTTTAGCAAAAACCTCGTAGCCGGACACAGGCGGTGATGTGGCTGAGGCTGAAGCCGGTCCTTTTTGCGCAGAGCCGGCAGCCGTCGCAGAAGTCGAGGCCCCGTATGTTCTCGCCCGTTTCGCGGCCCGTTGTAACATAACCTCATTGAGACTGTTCCGTTCCCTAGCGAGAGCCAACTTTGCCTCTTCAATACGTGCCATATCATCGGTCCTCAAACGATCACCCATAGTTAGGCAGGTTTCCCACTCAACGCCAAGTTGCCGCCTGATTTGTTGTTCCGACGTTCCTGAGAGTAGACGCGAAAGACCATCTGTGTATTTGTTTATCCACCAGGTCCGGCCACGGTTCAGATCCTTGCGGCACGGATTGAGATGAGCGACATTCGGGTACGGGGCAAGTCGTGCTTTGCTTTCCATATAAGCCTGCTCGGGGATCGACAGTCTGGTAGATGTGCGAACGACGACCATTCCATTTTTGTCAACAACGGGTTTTGCGATCGCAAGCGCCGTGGTAAGTGTCACCTTGGCCTCCTCACGTAACGCCGCCACTCTGCTTTGAACAGAAGGGAAAGGTTGAGCTTGATCTGGGAGCATGCCTGAGACCACGCTAGGAGGTGGAGGAGGTGCAATGCTAGAAAGAGACGGGATGCTCCGAGTTCCCGACGGACCCACAGCTCTCGCATTGTCCACAGGAGCGAGCTGGGGCTGCTGTTGCTTTTGCGACAAGGCTTGCTTGTTGAACCATTCGCGATGGGTCCGTGGCAATGAGCTCCATGCTTGCGAAATTTTATCCAACAAGAGTTGGTGGCTGTATGTTGGGTGCTTTGCTCGAAGAGAGCTCATCTGCGTCGAAAAGTAGTATTCCCTGCCGGCCTTCAAATCGTCCTTCGCAGACAAGCTTGAGCCTGAAGGCTGGGGTGCCAAGTGATATGGCGCAGGTAAGGAGGGATGGGCCTGGGTTTGAGCTTGGTTTTGGGCCACTGTTGCCCTGCTCACGTAACTATCCTGACGACTAGAAGCCATGGTAGTCCATCGTCTCCATAGCTCCGCATTGATCGCACCACTCTGCCAGCTGGGAAATAGTCTATTGATCACGATTCGCTCCTCAAAGAAGAACAGTTGGCGACCATGCTCTAAGGTATCCTGAATATGGGTGGTTGTTTGGGGGTTGTTGACGTTGTTGGTCATTTGGATGGACCCGGCGAAGCCGTCTGAGTAAGCCGATCCGAAGTTACCGGATTGGGTTGATTGAGAGGTAGGATCCGAATAAGCCCAGGGGTTGGCCGGGGCACGATGACCCTGATTAGGCGGAGGAAGCTGGTAACTGTAGTATGTCCCTACAGGCTGTGGGCGCGCTTGACCTGGTTGCGGACCTTGATAACCAGAGACAGTAGACTGGTGAAAGGGCTGATGGTGATTCTGGTGAGCTGCCACAGGTTGACGGTACCCTTGGGCTGACGGAGTGGAGAGATCCGGTCGACCGATAATGAAGTGATCAATCGGTTTCCCAAGAAGCGGCGCGGAGTGCACAGGAGGTGGAGGAAGTTCATTCTCGTCATGAACTTCAAGTTCAAGATTGTTCTCCAAGAATTGAAATCCTGTAAACCACAAATACTCTTCGCCAAGGATGTCACGCAACTTTGCTTGATCAAACTTTGCGAAGATTTGTTTCTTCATTTTGTTCTTCTTAGTCTCCCATTGCTTAAGAGCAGTAGGATCGGGATTCAAGCGTTTTGTGACGGTTATAGTACCCGAAGCAGCATCAGTCGCAAAGTCACAGGAGATGCCCTCCCGCAGTCCCGTCAAGTAGTGTCGTACGTGGTCAAAAGCTGTATTGGAGCCGTGAAGCCGAATAGCGTTGAAAGAGCAGGATTCGGAAAGGAATTGGTTGACCCTGAAGCACAGTCCACAGTCACAACTGACCGTGCGCATAACAGGTTGCCAGATCTGTTTCGGCGCCCTGCCTACCTCCCTGAGTAGGTACATCTCCATGATAGCAGCGAACATGTTTTGATATCGAGGTGTTGATAGCGGGATATGATGCTTTTCGAGAACGTCCGGGAGGAGATAGAGGAAAGGAACCCAGAGATGGGTAAGCTCACGAAGCGGGATGCGTTTTGCATCGCCAACCAATTTCATTGTCAAGCGCATAAGGAGGGTATCGGCGTTTTCAGCGATTAGTCCAGAGATGAAGCGAGACATGTCCGCCTTGTCGATACCTTCAATTGCCGCTTTAATCATTTTTAAGTCTTGCGTGACCTTGGTTGAACGAAGCTGGATGATTTCCCTAACCCGTGCCGTCTCCGCGGAACGACTGTGGAGTTTGTAGATGTGTAATTCGTTCACAATATGTTCAGCCAAGTCGAGATAGAGCTTTTTTGTTGCATTTTCCGTGGAGCAGGTCTCGTGGAGTTCGTTGGCAAAGCCCAGAAGGAAGGGGATCTTTGTCGAGTTTCGTCTCACTAACTTCGTGGCGAGTTCTATGAAGTCAGGTCCCATTCCGAAACAAGTCTTCAGGGCGGAAACAAGTTCACTTCCATCTTGTTGGCCGATGATTTGCCAACCGGGAAAGTCAGCTATGCGGACTACTGCATTCCGTGCCCAATCTCGGGGAACTGTTTCGTCCGTGGTCCCGTAGAAGGCGGTAATTGAGGAGCACCTGTACTTGATCAAGCTGTGGGAGACTGAGATGGCCAGAATACTAGTAGTTTGCGTTAGCTTCTCAGAATACATGTCACCAATGCTCTAGATCACTTACCCCTCCTGAATGTCCTGAAAGGTGGCTCTCCCTTCTGTAATCTCAGCACGAGCCCATTTGACAAAGGATTGGGGATCGTAAGGCAGTTTGCGAAAGGCAAATCCCGTAAAGCCCGCGGCAAATGTAAACAATTCCCAGTCCTTGGCAGATATGCAAGCCTTGAGAATGCTCTCCACTAATTCCCCTGGCATAAACCCAAGTCCCTTTTCGTTGTCCCAGGTACATGCCCTCCGGGTGAGGTTGCTGAAGATGGGCCAATAGCGAACGTGATCTTCGACGCTCCTTGAGCATAGGGTCCTATAATTTTCGAGCAACGAACGCAGAGGAGTCTGAGTGACGTTGTACTTGGCAGTCGGCGGGCCGTTTGCTTCGATGGTCTCCCACAGGAAGTCGGCCACAGTATCTCGAGGGACAAGGACGAGTGCCTGGCGGATTGAGATGTGGTCAGCAGGGATCTAAAGAGGCTTTAGTGGTGATATGTGAGGTACGTACCGCATCACAGTAACCAGAAAGGAGTTTGGGCTTTCGATGTTCGGTAGTCTTTTGTGTCCAGTCATTCTCGTCAACGGGAACAAACTTTACGTAGGTTCGGCCCTGCAAGTCAACCAGATCCTCAATGACGTAGGAGGGAGACGCTTGTTGAGGGTCGATGTCAGTGTCTTCGTAGCCTCTGTCGAGCCGGCAAAGAAATAGTTCAAAGGGGATCGCTCGCGCGAGGCGATCCAGAGTCAGAGCCAATACCCGGTCATGCCTTGCCAAAGCCTCTGGAAGCGAATCCGCCTTCTTGTAGGTGTAGTCGAGCCGGTGGAAGAACTTGTTGGCAGTCCTGCAGCCCTTATCTTCGGATGTCCAGTATCGCAACAGTTGGCGAAGATAGCCTACCTCGCCGTCCGCCAAACCTGCTACGAGAATAGAATCGGCCGGTGGTGGATTTTCCGGAGGCGGGGGAGGAGCATCGAAAGGGCTATCGACACGTGGACGCCAGGTCTCGGGGTATGTGAGACCAGCCCAAGATAGCCGTTCACGTAGCTCTTTCCGAAGATCTTTGGGTATGTATGGAATGTCGGAATCATACTCGGCTTCGGGATCGTCCATTTCCGGGGGCTCGACGACCGCGGTGGACTTGGACTTGGACTTGGCCTTGATGTTGGACTTTGTTGATTTTGGCTGGACACGGCGTCCCGTGGTTGTACTTGATGTGGCTGAGGGCCTCGCTCTGTTGATATTTGCGCTCGGCTGGTCAGAGATGTTGACATTCTGTTCCTTGTCGTCGGGAGCAATTGATGTGTTCGAAGTTCCTGTCTCAGGGAACTGCACATCGGTTTCGGCTTGCTCCTCCTCTTTCACATCTGATCGGGCGGCTTCTTTCGCGGCCTTTCTGCCCTTGGGTTTGACTGGGGACTTTTTCTTTTTCGCAGGTTTCTCAGCAATCGCCATCGGCTGGGTGTCATTCGGTGTCGCGTTGCTGCTCTGCTCGCCATTATTCTCGTTGCCGGCCATGGCGGCCATTCTCCGGGTTCGCACCATCCTCGATCATGGCTCTCTGGACTTTGGAGTCCAGACTAAACACCGTAGTAGCAAAATAAAAGAGCAAACAAGCGATCAGTTGAGGAGAAAGGCCAAAACGAGCTTCCAATTCACTCCCGTCCGCGGGGCACGATGCGTGCGGATAGCGAACTTGACACTTGATGACCGGCAGATTCCCAAAATTACGTTTTGTTTGTGGGCAACCCAGGCCGTCACGTCACACTCGACGCGGAATTGGGCCTGTAGAGCGCTGATCCTGGATTGTCCCAGCGCTGTGGTGAGTGGAGTTCTCCACATCCTGGAGATTTCGCGTCACCAACCCAACATGAGACCCAACATGGAGCTTACCGAACCCTAAAGTGCACTCCGCCGGCTGTACGGTAGCGGAGGAAGGGTTAGGGTCGCTCCCTTTTTGTTTATTTACTTTTCATCGGACACTCTGACTTCTAAGCCAATGCCAACGTAGTGCTGGCCAGAACACAAAAGAGGATGATGCTCGAGGCTTACAGTCAAATTTATGAGTTCATGTCATCTCTTTGAGGGTTATGAACCTGTCATTTCATATTTCTGTAAGCTGCAGCCACTTTGCTCTTCATTGTCACCTTGTCCCCGCGATTTTCGAAGATGGAATGGTTCGGGCGATTTTTCTTAGGAGTGTTACCACACCCAAACTGAATCGGCGAGGATAACGTCAACTTTTCCCTCTAACATCCCATAGATTTCCTCGGACGGTTCATCTGAATGGAGTTACGTTGTGTTACAACCTGAGCAAGGGGGGGACGAATAGTAAGCTGCCTGAAGCCGTACCAGACTCGAAGTCCTTTGGTTAGAGGTATTACTGACATAAAACTTGGGCCACTCGAGATCTAAGATGATACGTAGGTAATTGGAACATGAGATTTACCACTGGCGGTTCACAAAGACGTGACATAGATACCTTAGGCTTTAGGTCTTGAGACATTTGATCAGTCAGCAATGTTACCTAGAGATGCCCCGAGTGTGCTCAAAATGCGAGATCCCAAAGCCGACCGGCCGGATTCTTTTGTGATACAAGAGAGTACTGAGTGCAGACTTCATGGCGACCTTTATCAGTTGGTCGACTTTGGAGTTTCAAGTTCGAAGTTAAATGAAATTTATGTCATTGGGGTAGTTTGGGGAAGTGCAACTCGATACGGCGACTTGCATTCCATACCCGAGATACCTCTTAGTAACGTTTCAAAACCGAACGTTGTACAATGGCATCAATCCAGTAGTATACTTACTGCACCCCGAATACTACAAAACCCAAACTAACGTCGTTGTTGACGCGAAACCGAACAGACCCTGAGGGCTTGGAGCACAACATACGTCATGTCTGGATATTGCTTCCATGCCACCATACATCCAACTAAGCAGCCCAAGCAGCTTGAGCCACCCTTGGAGCTTTGAGTCACATACAAGATGTAGGTATGTCTCAGACTTCCCGAGGCTCAAGGGAAGGTCAAGCCGTGAAATTCTCAAATTCCATTTTCGCCCGACAGGGGGGAAATGCCGTGGCTCTTTTTTCACGACAGATTTGAGACCTCGTCAACCTGTTCCTCCTCTGCGATCAGTTCTCGATAATAATTCGACACATCATCACAATGATGTCTTCGCAAGATGAGACGTCTCCAAGCGCACAAGTGCAAGAAGAAACCAAGCCAGCAGCGCTTGTCACTAAAACGGCTCCCTCCTCACAAACCAAGGAGAACAACACCAGCGATGGCCCTGAATCCGACGATCCAGTTCCTCACCTCCACGCGAAGACCTTTTTGGCCGTCTTTGCCGTGTGCCTCATTTACATCGCCCAATTGATCAGTCTTGTGGGCGCCGGAGCTGTGCGTACCTCAGCTATCTCCTTTGGACCTCCTTCCCAAATTCCCAAACTCCCAAATCCCAAAAGCCCCACCTTCCTCCTCTTCCACCTTCCTGCATTCCCGGTTCCCACCTTCCTTTTTCAATCTGTTTCCTTTTCATTTCCCTCTTTCCCTCGTTCCCTCCAGTCTTTCTCGACTTCATGATTCTCTATCCTCGCAAGATCCCAACTTCCCATTCTATGACTTGACTCCTTCCCTCGCAATCCTGACTAACATCTTCGTTTAACCTTTTACAGCAAGGCCAAACCATAGCCTCCCACTTCTCTTCCCCAACCCAATCAATCTGGTTCTCCGCCCCCATCACCATCCTCACCGTGGTCCTCGGCCCCATCATCTCTCAAGCGGCCGACTATTGGGGACGTAAATGGTTTCTCGTCATCCCCACCTTCCTCGGCGGCGGGGCAGGGTCGCTCATCGTCTCCCGCGCACCCTCCATGCCCGTCGCCATCTTGGGATTTGCAATCATTGGTCTCGGCTTCGGCTCGCAGCCTTTGCTGCACGTGGTCACCTCGGAAGTACTGCCCCGGAGATGGCGGGCATGGGGCCAGGCGGCCGACATGGCGAGCAATACGTTAGGTGCGGCGGTGGGACTCTATGTAGGTGGTGCGTTGAACAGGACTGGGGATCCGGGAGGGGAGGGGTTTAGGGTGTATTTCTTGCTCAATATGGCTGTCTATGTCGTGGCGGCGGGGTTGTGCTGGTGGGTGTATCATCCGCCCAAGAGGCTTTTGCAGAAGAGTTTGAGTACGAGGGAGAAACTGGCAAGATTGGACTGGGGAGGGTACTTCTTCTTGGCGGTTGGGTTGGTGCTCTTTTCCGTGGCGCTGTCTTACTCCAGAAATCCGTTTGAGTGGAGCGATCCGCAGGTTTCGGCTACTTTTGCGGTGGGAATGCTGTTTGTGATTGGGTTGGTGTTGTATGAGACATGGATAAAGAAGGATGGGATGTTCCATCATAAATTGTTTACGGGTAATCGCAACTTTGCCGTGGCAATGTTTTGCGTGTTCTCCGAGGGCGTGGCGTTCTTTGCGGCTAACACGTACTTTGCTTTCCAGGTCAGCGTGCTGTACGAGTCGGACGCGCTGCTGGTTGGGGTGAGGTACAGTCTGATCATGATCATTGCTGCGGTCTAAAATGTGATGATTTCTCATTGGTTGAAAGTAGGCTAAAGAGTAGTAGAGAGGATAGGATCCGGAGACCCCCACCAGCGCTAGCTTAAATAGGTGAAGAGCCGTCAGTTTACGTGATATACAACAAGTGGGTCTCAGCACCCTCCCGACCCTTCTCAAAATAGTTTCGTCCTCGAAGCTAAACTCCTCCACTATAAGTCTCCGCTTCCTTAGCTTTGAATAGCCTCTATAGGGGCTTTAGGATATAGTAAAACTCCCTCCTCAATATCTATCTCCATAGTCTACTTCTTTAACTCCTCAAACAATACTATATCGACCTCTTCCATACCTTATAATAAATTTTCTTCTTTAGCCCACTCTATACGCCCCCGATATTTTTTAATATAATTAATATATAACTTTCTTCTCACCCCTTTCCTATTAATATATTTTACCTTATACAATTATAGCGTTATTACTTCTATTACTACTTACGGCCCGACCTATATTAATTTGAATTTTAATTTAGATTTATTACAATTTTACTCCTAAACCCAATTTCTAATACGAAATTACCTTCTCGGTTCTTTATTACTATTTCTCACCGCCCTCAATACGTACCTATCCTCCACCTTCGCTCTCTCCTCCTCCCTATTATTTATAAATATTAATACTCTATCGAAATATTCCCCATCTTCAGCTTATTCCAATTCCTACTCTAAAATTTCATATTACTTTATTATTTTATTTATATATTTAATACATTCTAATTAGAACCCTAATATTACTTTAGATAGCGTTATACTAATATTTAATACGAACTTCGTATTTAATTTACTTACAATAAAAGGTAGTACTACCGGCCAAATATATAACTCTCTCCCCTCCCTTAACGTCCCCTATTTTCTTAATTAATTAATAATTAACCCAATATATTTCTCAATCAAACCCGTCGATTTAAGGCTTATTATAGGACTAAATAATATCTCCGTACTATAATTTATAAAGATAATTTACAATACTTTATTCTTAAAATATTTCCCATTGTCCGAATATATTCGCTATAACTATCCTAGGATTAGGAACCAAATATATAATAATATATTAACGATTACTAATACTATAACTTCTTTTAACATTATAACTAATATAAAATAAGAGAAATAATCGACGCTTACTAAAATATATTCTTCCCCTCCGATTAACTTTAATATTAACGGCCCTAAGAAATCGATTCTAAATAGTACTATCGGCTAAAATACTATAATAATTCTCGGACTTACAGCTAGTTCTTTCTTTAAATATTATTAATAAATTTAGTATAACTAATAATAGTTAATAATATCCGCCGCTCTAAATAACTACTAGAACCTCCCCTAAAATTCTTAAAACGTTACTTTAATTAAATAGTATCTATAGCTATTATATACTCTATATAGGATTTATTTATATTCTCTAAAAATTATATATTCTACTAAAGCCTTATTAACGTTAAATTTAAATAGTTTTTTTTTTAGTAAATAAAAACAAATTATTCTCTTCTTAATTTTTTTTTATTCTAGTTTTCCCTGATATTATAAACTATTATCCCCAACCAAAAGTTAAAAAATAATATCTCCGTACTATTCCAACCCTCCTAGCTCCAAATATTTTAAATCTATAATACTTTTTTTACTAAAGGAAAATAATAGAGTAACGTAATCCGTATTTACCGCCATTCTTATTAGGAATTCCCTCCCCAATTCTACCCTAAGAGAATTGTATAACCTTAATATTAATCGAAAAAGTCTATTAATAATTCTAATAATTTTATTTATATTAGGGCGGTAGTAGAAGTTAATATTAAATTCCATTACTATATCGATCTATTTAGAAACTTTAGAGTAAATTAATAACTTTATATTTATAGTATCGATAATAGAAGCGTAGTCGGTATAAATATAAATTGGAAATTCGGATATTTAAATTATTTATTAGGTTTCCTTTAATACTCTTACTACCACTAATATTTCCTTCTCTAGGTTACTATAGCGAAATTCTATGTCTATTAAGTTCCAAAATATAAAAGTATTAATCTTAATATCCTTCCAATACTTCTTTTCATCGTACTCTTTTATAGGATCTTTCTTAATAATTTAGAATATTATTACCCCTATTCCTATTCTAAATATATCTATAGTAATATAAATTCCGTAGCTATAGTTGATTCTAACTAGCGTATTATCTTCGATAGCTTCGCAAATACTTTTTACTACTATTATTTAGGTTTCTCCCCATTCTAGTTTATCTCTTCTTACTACTTTAATTTATACTAACTTACCCCCTTTTATTATTTTCTTTAATATTCGAATATAGAAAGCATTATATAATATTCGAACTAAATCTATCCGGCCGGGGATATATTTCTATATAAATAATATAAAATAAATTAATTCTTAAATTTCCTTCTAAGTTTTTAAAGGATCCCTTTTTTATTTGTCCGACTATCTCCTAAACTTTTATTTATATTTTTCGGCTAGAAGTATTTTCCTATTACAAATATAAAATCCAAACGTCTCTGCATCTTATATAAAAAACTTTATTTTATCTCCCGCTAATAGGATCGGGCTAAAAGTAATACGAAGAAAATATTTTTCTAATAAAAACTATAAATATATTTAAAAGTCTATACTTACTATATAATAATTATTAATATATATAAATAATATACTAACTATATCGGTATTATATCCTAGGATAGACGGTTCTATAAGAAAGTATAATATCTCTTTCCCTTCCCTCTTTAACCTTTGGATTTCTTCTTCGCTTATTTTTCCAACCTTCAATTCTACCCAATTATAATTCGAATCGAAATCCGTCCTACTATTTTCCCGAAAGCTACTTACTAGGTTCTTATACTTATTATATATTTTTCTATCCAAAATCGTTATTCTTAATAAATAAGCTCTAAAAGTTAAATCTCCTATTCTAATATATATTATTATAGAATTTTTTATTCCTTAGGGCATCCAATTGTAGAGGAATATTCTATACAACGTCCTTACTTTAATTGTTTATTAATATCCAAATCTTATTCCTATAGCCTAATAACTATTCTTCGTATTTATTATCAATATAACTACTATTCGCCCAACGAATAAATTATCCGCACTAACTTCTATATTATAGTAAAGATATACTAACTTAATAATATTAATATTTACTAAACAGAAATTATAAACAATTCGCCAATCTCCTTTTATTTTAATATTAAACTTAGGAGGATATAACGTATTAGTAGTATAGGGCGAATCCCTATAGAAAATTATTTCTACTTTTTCCATCGCCGGGAAAATTCTTTCTATAAATACCCTTATATCCTTTAAGTATCAAATAGGTCGGAAAATCCAAAGTCGGGAATATTTTATAAAATTAATAATATACTTAATAATTTCTATTTTAACTAAATCGTCTAGGGATAGCGCAAAACAATCTTTCTAAGAATAATAAAATCTTTTTACTAATTCTACCTTATTTAGAGTATTAGCCCACTCTCTAATTATTATACCGTATTTATTCTACCAAATATTAATATTATCTATACTTTCCGCCGTAAATACATAATTTTATAGGGATTTCAAAATTTTAAAAATATTCCCCTTAATTTATTAGCTCCCTATACATAACCCTAAAATCGGTATTTCCACCTCCGAAGCTAAAGATCGGACTTAAATTTCAACTTCGGATAAAACTTCCTCTTTAACCTTATTTAAAATTAACGCTAGTAGACCGTCCTATATAACCGTATCTTCCATCCGAAATTCAAAATTTTTATTTCTAAAGTAAAGCTTACTAAAAATTTATACCCTAAAGACTTTAATCGATAGAACATTATAATTAATAATATATATCTAAACTCTATCGATTAATCCGGCTATCTAATCTTATCTATAAAAATCGGAAGCCTATAATATATTAGTATTTATAATATTCCGTACTAATATATTTCAATATCTTTTTATTATTATCTCGTCTCTAGACTTCTAATATCTAACTATTCGAAGTATAAATTCGGTCGGGGAGTATACTTCTAGTAAAATATTTTTTATAGTTTCTTTTAAATTTAATTTCACAATTTTTACTAAGTCCCCTCCTTCTTTAATCTTCTCAAAGACCGCTAAAAAATATAATTCAATCTTTTTCAACTTTCCTTCAATTATTACTAATATTAACTTTTTAGGAATAAAGCTTCGAATTAATAAGGATAGGGGTATCCTCTCTAACCTTAAATTAAGATTCTATTTCTTCTAAAGTACCTTCAATATAATAGAGAACTTTACTTTATTATTATCGTAATAGCGGAAAATATTATTTATATATTTTATAAATATTAATATAATATATTTCATTCTTAAAGATATTCCGCTTATTTATATTAATAATATCGAATTCTCCGGCTTTAGAGCCGGCTCTTTACTTATAAAAGCTTAATCAATTAAAACTAATTCTATTAAACTATTACTTTTCCTTAATTAAATAATTAAACGGTAATCGATATACCCTCCGCTTTTTTTACTAAACCTATCCTCTCTAAATAAATATAAAGAATAATAATATTCTCTAATCCCTCCAAAATCTCTATTACTTCTCTACTCACTTCTTCTACTTTACTATCTAATATTTCTTTATTATCCTTCGCTACACTTCCTTTAATAATCTCCCCCCTCTCTACTTTTAATTTAAAACTCTCCTACTACCCCAGTACTAATATCGCTAAATTCTTAAATTTCTCTTTTATATAAAATAGAATCTTCTTTACTATTCCCTCCCTTCTATATAATATAATACTCCTCTCTCCCCAATCTTAAATCGCTCTAACTCATAAAAATTATATTTAAAATAAAATAAAATCGTAATAAAACCCGCTCCTATATACTATAACTATTATTCTATATATAATTCTACCAATATTTACCTCGACTATTATCTAATTATTAATTATATTAACCGTATTATTAGCCAACGCCACTCTCTATAACTATAAAAACTTTCTAATTTCCAAACCCAATTTTCTTACAAATAGGACGCTAATATATTCTATTATAACCCCGCTATTTAATAAAATAAATAAAGACTTTATACTATAAACCAATCCTTTAATAAAATTAATATTAACCTTCCCGAATTCTTCTATATTTAAACTAAAATCTATTACCTATTTCCACTATTTAAAATTTATAATATTACATTTAATTACCTCGAATAGGCACGCTCTAACCTACTTCTTCAACAATTTCTTTAGTCTATTTATCCTTTAAATTACTATAATTAACTTTATAAAGTCCGTTCTAATCTTTAATACTACATTAAAGAATTGTAGGATATTAACGGGCAGATTTATATTAATTAGGATCCTTCCGATATCAAATAGTTCAATACTATATTCTTCTAAACTTTTAATATACGATCGTATATACCTTATTCTAAGGATTTCTTCAACCTTCTCTAAAATCTCTTTAATTTATTAGCTTATCTCTCTAATAATATCCCTAATAATTTAGGCCGGGGGGTTAAAAGATTCCTTTAACGTTTTAATTAATTGTATTATAAGGGGCGATAGGCGTAGTTATACTATAGCTAGACTATCCTCTCTAATAACGATTAATTCCGCTATACTTACTTTTATAATTAGTTATAGTAATAGTCCCTTCTTCTACTATAATTATTTAGAAACTCTTAATATTAGGTCTAAAATTTTTTCTCGCTATCTCTCTTTTCGTACTATTAATAGTATAATTTCGGGAACCTCTATAAAATCTTTAGGAAGCTCATCTTTAATAAAAATATCTCTTATATTAATATTTATTTCTTTAGCGGTAATATTATACTAAAAAGATTCTGCCTATTTTTCTCTCTTTTTTATTTTATTTAGGGCATTTTCTATAATTACCACTAAATTTTAGGCTATTCTTTCTTTTAATTTCCAAAGTAAATTATTATACAAATTATTAAATATTCGAACGTCCGCTACAATATCTCTCTCAACTACAATTGTAAATTCTTATAATATTTTTTCTTATTCTATTCTCAACGTTTTTATTCCTTCGCTTCTTACCCTATATTCTAACCTACAGATTTCTTCTAAAGAACCCTTATAGTATTAAAAATTTATATACTAATTCGTTATTTTATATATCGCTCTTTAATAATTTTATAGAGTATTATTTATTTACTATCCTTAATTCTACTAAAGTTAACTTTAGGTTTAAAGGCCTTAAGTTTAGTTTAAATTTAGGACTATAATATTATCTATTTCTATTAATTATAATCTCTTTCTACAGTTAACCATCTTAATCCAATTTTCAACTCTTAATAATAAATATTACGAATCTATATAGTCCCCCTATAAGTTAATACAATTATTATACTAATACGTCCTATATAATAATAATCCGTACTTCCAAGGGTCCTAAGAATTAGAAATCTTAGGTAGGGGACGGGACTAACCGTTATTATAATTACTACTATTATAATATATTCTAAGCGTCGATACTTAGTAATTATTACTTCCCTTATTATTATAATTAGACAATCCTAAATTATAATTAGTATTATTAGAATTATAACCTATATTTAAATTATAACCGCTCTATCTATTAGGATTATAAAAGTTTGCGTTATATATTGTAATTATAAGAGTCTAAGGTTACTAGTATCCTCTAATCCTAAAGTTCGGGAATTATTTAAATAATTTTATAATATCTTTCAATTTTACTATACTATCCTCCTTACTATTTAATTCTTTATACACTCCTATCTCTACCCCTAAGGACTGTACCGCTTTTTTAATTTCTATAAAAGAAACCGAAAATTCCTTTGTATTTAAACCTATTAATATTATATATCCTAATATTATTAACCTATCTTCCAACCTCTATTTAATTCCTTTATTAATAACTACTACTCTCTAATTATCCTTTACTATTCTATTTAATACTATACTAACTATAATAAACCTTAATTCCTTTAATTTAATTCTAATAAATAATTTTTCCGCCCTTCTAAAATATTCGTTAATAGACTTCTTAAACCTCCTTCTAAATCCTATAATATCTAATATAATATTTAAATCCGTCCTCTTCGTTTCCTATTTTTCCTTTACTACTTATATAATATTCGCCTTCCCTATCTTTTCTTTCTCTTTTAATTCTACCTCCTACTATAACTTTATATTTCCCCTCAAACTTCTTCGAAATTAAATTTTAAATACCGTATCCTAATTAATAATATTAATTCCGGCTAAGGCTAAGGTCGCCTCTATTTCCTTAATATATTTACTAATATTATTAATACTCCGTCCCGTAAAATATAACTATATTAAATTTACTATATTTATTCGTCGCCTTACTAGCAATAGATTTAATTAGGAAATAAATAGTAAATTTTCTTTCGAAAATATTAAAGTATCTAATCGTTTTAATAATAATAATATTCTTATTCGCTCTAATAATATTATTAGTAGGACTACTACTAATAAATCTATTAAAATCACTTATATAGGGGGTTCTACTAAGGACGCCTCCGTAAAAATTAATACCGCTGTTATCCCTAGGAATAACCCCAAATTAATCAAAAAATCTTCAATAGCTTTAAAACCTACCGGGATATTTAAGAATAATATCGATAATTTACTACCTTCGGTATTAAAATTTTATTAATTATTAAATTCTAGGTTAGCGGCGTACAGGTTATTAACGTACTAAATTTTAACGTATATAAGGAAATCTTATAAATACTTTACTAAAATAAAATAGAATAAAGAAAACGTTCTAGTAGTAAGGGTACTATAGAAGCCCTATAATTATAATACTAAATACCCCCAACGAAAAATAAATAATTAAGTATTAATATTCCCAATTTAACTACATTTATCTATATAAAAACTTTATTTAATAATAATTAAAAAGTTAAATAAAGTAAAAAGGTACTTCAATTCCGTAACCCTAAATTTCGGAGGTATAAATTCAACAACGCTAAGACTAAAATATAATATTAATCTTATTTTTCATCTAATATTTAAAATAATAAACTAATACTTTAAAATTTAGGTACCTAATAAATAAATCTTCCGTCCGAAGTCTTATTTTTTCGTAATAGAATACTCTAAAAATTTAATTTAGTATTCAACAATAATATTAAGTAGCGTTCGAGTACAATATATAAGGATAGGATTAACAATTAAAGTATCTAATTCTATCGAAAGTTATCGAAATTTATCGTATTCTAGTAGGAGAAGGATATTATATAAGATATTAAGCGGAGTATTAATATCTTATTAATAATAGGTTACAATAACGCTTTTCGTACGTCGTACAGTATATATATAATAAAAATTAAAGAAAACAATTCGTTTCGTTCGTTCGATCAAATTAGAGCAAAACGGCAATAAAGGATAATACTTTAAAACAATCCGGTATTATCTACCATAAAATATAATAATTTCTCATTGGTTGAAAGTAGGCTAAAGAGTAGTAGAGAGGATAGGATCCGGAGACCCCCACTAGCGCTAGCTTAAATAGGTAAAGAGCCGTCAGTTCACGTGATACACAACAAATGGGTCTCAGGTCTTTGCTTGCTTGACAGGGTGGTATTGTGCAGCTACAAGGCGTGTGAAGTGGGCGACCTTTGCCGCTTTCGGGATGTTTATCGCCTTCTTTATATGCATGGCGACAACTACGAGAAAGACGGATATACCAACTTGGGGCTATACGGTTCTTTTGGGGAGCGCTTTGGGCACGACTCTGACTACGCTTGTCACAGTTGCGCAGTTGTCGACACCGCCGGAGCTCATCAGTGTTGCCAGCGGACTGATTATCAGTATTCGGTCGCTGGGGGGAACCGTTGGGTTGGCCGTATACAATGCGCTTTTTCACGATATGATGAAGAACCTGAGAAACAACGTCGGAAAGGTTGTAGTGCCAAAGGGAATATCGCCCGATGATGTGGAGATGTTTGTCACAGCACTTGAAGCCAGAGATCAAAAGATGTTGGGGGCAATATCTGGGGTAACGGCGGATATCATTGAAGCCGGTGCCATTGCTTTGCAAGACACGTTTGTTGTGGCGTTCAGGCACGTTTGGATTGCTGGTGCTTGCTTTGTTGCGCTGGCTGCCGTTGGTAGGGCGAGCAGAACCCCTTGGTTTACTCTTGAGTATCGTGCTGTCACGACGTTTTAGTTTCTCTCTTCTTGTTTGACCCCAAAAAGGAGTTTAACATGCACATTGACGCATCTGTTGAGAAGGAGGAAGATTTGTATTCCGTCTGATATGGGGATTGTTTTACATCTATTTTCCCAAGGGTGTCAGCAAGTTGAAAGCTTGATCCATGCTCTCAACACTGAAACAAGGCTGTGATCGACCAGCTAGTACCTGTATACCAAAAGGAAGGATACATCATGCCCACGGGTACATAAACTCCCGGTTACCAAAGCTTGATGAAGGGACTGAAGGGGCATATACGACCACGCACCTAGTGTCCTAGAGAATGAAGACAAAAGATTTGATATTTATGGTTTTTCCTGCACAGACTACAGGGTGGCCCATTTGTGTTTCGTTATCTCCCAGTTATCATGATTCACGATCTAATTGTGCTTTTGTGCATTGTGGACTGGAAAAGGCATGTGTTGGTCGATAGTCGGTAGAGAATTAGAGTCCTTGTAGTGTCGCAACTTCACGGTGGTGAATCGGAAGAGAGGAAAAAGGGGGGGGGGGGGGGGGTTTGTGTCTCGTTTCCAGCTATCTTCCCAGGCACGTATTTGGGCCAACATCGACACTGTTGAAGATGCAGACCCCCCAGTCGGGCGTTCCAGAAGCGTTGGCTTTCCAATAACTTCCCAAGATTCATGATGGAAAGCCAAGAACGATCGGACTTATCTAAACAGAGGTACAAGTGGAACTCACCTCGAACCCTAACCCACGTCCAGCGATGCGATCCATACCGGCGTACCGGCGATGTGTGGAAAATTGGACGAGAGTGATGGCCGTCAATAGCAACGCCCGCAGTTCGGCTTACCCGACCAAATGTCTCCAGAAAACGTCATCAAAGCTCTCGATTGGCAGGCTGATGACACTTTCTCACATCAGCAGAAGCGGCTGGGGATAAGGCGTTTTCCAGCTAGTAGCGATGCTGTGTGAAGCAGATTCCGAGTTGGGGCTCGCCCGAACCTAATGGCAGCATGGCGTATCTAGCGTGCAAGTGAAAGACCGTGGTGGTGGTGACGGGAAAAGGATGGAATCATTGGCTGCAAGTTTCTAGTCATTGACCAGTTTACACAAGGAGTAAATATCGAAACGCAGCCAAATTAGTAGGTACCTCTGGTGACTGGTGGCCTCCTGTCGGGCTTCTGACGGGTTCTTTCCATGTTCGTAGGGACGGAAGCTCCGAAACATGGAAGGGTGGATGGAAACTATCGCTGCTACTAGTGAACATGCATACAGCCAAAGCAGATATCTTCACATGGACCAAAGTCTGAGCCTTGACGTAAGTAGCGGTATAGATAAACACCGAAATTGAGACGTATCTTCTCACTGCAACTTTGGTGCGGCACTCATGGCACCGGAACGGGTGTCATGTTACTTCGCGGGTCTTGCTTGCCCTTTTGGATGCTGCGATTGGTGCGGAAGGGCAGGCGCGGCTATCGTCTGGTTTGTGAATTGGTGGCATCGCATTCATTCTTTCTTTTCTTACGAGAAGCATGGAACAGACCAACTATGAACCTTGGGACCGTCGAAGTGGCCACCGGCCCCCAAATCTGGTGAAGATCTGGAGGTTCGAGGGGCAAAGGAGGTCGGAATTGTTGTACACTGTTTCTGGTGATGCGGTGTCGCAATGCCTGTGGTACACGAAAAGTGCAAAAAAAGTGATGCCTAGAGGTAGTTGTATGACATGGCTGATGGCAGGGGGGGTGTTGTATTAAGCGGGGAGAGGATGTTTGCCCCTGTTCTCTACCGTTATCTGGGGCAAGGGTTGTCGAGATCAGGTGGTTGCTACTGGGAAGGATCAAAGAACTGAAGCGTTCGCAGACGGGATGAGAAAAAGTTCCCGTCGGCATGGATGCCGCTGGATGGGATGGAAGGGAAGCCCGGATCCTGCCGATTGTTGAAGACTTATACACCGTCAAATGATGTTAGGGATTCACACTTCACAGTGCACATCAAGCTGGAGAGCAATCGTTTACTTACGCGGGCGCCCAACCCCAACTACTGAAATCGAATTCCTGATGCCAAGCCTGTAGTGCACTGCCTAACACAGCCCGCTCCCCGCCTTCCCGTTGGCACTTCTACCGGCTAGAGGTAATTTTTAGGTTTGCCCGTTCTTGACCCAGTTTTGCTCCATTTTTCTCCGCATTTTCGGGTCAAAAAAAACACATCGCGATGATGATCATGTCCGCCATTTCACCACTCTCAACGACGGGAGACATCCCTCGACCTCACCAAATCCGACCCTCCCACACCGGCCCAGCCTCAAACGCCAAAGTCATCATACCATATCTCGACATGCGCAAGGTATGCAATGAGAGCTGGGGTGTCCATCAAAGTCCGCCACAGAGACGATGACGACCCAGCCGTCGTCGAAGGGTCTCCCGCCGGTGGATCGCCATCCTTTTTCTCTTTCCGTCAGGCATCCGCCAACAAGCCGTCTGCCAACCTAGGTATTTGTCATATTTCACCGCCAGCACCGACTGGATGCAGCAATGTAGGCTGGGTCACAGCAGAAGTGGAAGGACAATACTGTCGTCTTCTGCATTCAAACCTGAGCGAGAACAACATAACTTTCAAGAACCCCTTACCTCGCTGGGCGGACGGTTCAGTTAGCATGTTGAAGTGTATGCCCGCACTGGGGACACTGCGTCTCTTCGTGTTCCCCTCGTGCTGGAACCCAATCAGAATGGTGCTGCCTTCGGGCCAAGCCTTTCCATGTCAGCTTTTGGCTCATCCTTTGATGAAACCTTCTTCACTTGTCGTTACTTACTCCTTTGGGTAAGGTTGATTTCAGCCCATCAAGGCCACCTCTTTGGTTATGATCCTGGTTCGTCTTGGGTCCCGGGTCCAGTATCAAGTGCACTCGTTTTCCAGCCATTGTTCTTACTGGCCCATCCTCTACAAGCATTGGAATCCCGTCAGCTACCATATGATGTAAAAAGCTTTGGGATTGCCTACGTGCAGGTTCTTGAACCTCTCCCTTTTATCTCTTCTCGTCGTCAACCTCTTCCCGTCCAGTCCCAAGATTTCCTCTCTCTCCCATTCCTGAATCCCATCATACCACTGGACTCACCATGGCAAGCAGTGCAGAGGTCATCTCTCAACTCATCGCATACTGGGGCTTCTCGTGCCCAAAGGATGGAAGCTTCTACATCTGTCCTGAAATGAAGCACGAGTTTCTCGGTTGCTGCACCGTCGACCCATGCACCGAGGAACGAAACGGTGTCTGTCCGGACGACGAACTCCAAGTTGCATCCTTCTCTTCCGCAAAATACAAACTTCTTCCGGGTCAATCATGCGACGTCTCAATTCAAGAAGCAGTATTCTACACATGCGCAAATGCTGCGCCTCCATTTATGGGTTGTTGCGCCGACAATCCCTGTAACGCTGGTTGTCCCAAGAATAAATTAAGACCGACGGTTTTGAACAAGTTCCCGGGTGAGGAATGGAAACGTGATTATATACTCAACCCTGCCGGCACCGGCATCAGCTATAACAGCACCAAGACCAAACCCGAGTCCCCCAGCAGCAGCAGCAGCAGCAGCAGCAGTAGCAGCAGCAGTAGCAGCAGCAGCAGTACCGTGCCCGAGCCCGAGCCCCCCAGCAGCAGCACTGGAGGACTATCCACTGGCGCCATTGCCGGAATCGCTGTCGGGGCTGTTATTGCAGTCCTCATCATTGTTGCTGGGATTCTGTGGAAGTGTGGATGGTTCCCAAGGAAGAAGAAGGAAGGGGATGTGCAGGAAGGGGATGTGCCCGGAGCAGCCATGTCTCAAATGGGCCCCATGACTCCCATGGGCCAGCAAGCATACCTACACCAAGGACATCAAGGATACGGCTATGTCGATGAGAGCGGACGGTCAGTCATGAGCAGCCCAAGCACAGGCTACATGCGAGGTAAGGGCTAAGATTCTAGTATCCTCTGTTCTTCCCCGTCATCGCACTAATTAGACCGGCTAATGCTCAGTCACCCAAAATGCAGACTCGTATGTGAGTGGCCTCACTGCTACCGGCAGCCAGTATGGCCCTCTCTCTCCTGCCCTTTCCAAGGCAGGTTTCCAGAGCCAACACACGTCACCGAATCTTGGGCAAGAAGGCTTTGATCAAAAGTACGGCTACAATGCTTTCACGGGCTACCCGAACAACGGGCTGGCACTAGATACTGTTTCAGAGTTACCCGTCACCGACCACCATTTTGGCGCGCAGGAACTACCCGCGGGGAATCATCCCGGATTCGAGATGGACGCCGGCGCCGTTCAGCGCCCACAGGAACAAAACCAGCCACAGCAGCATCTGGGCCACCAGGACGGCGACCGGCAGGATGTTGACCAGGAGCAAGCTACTTTGCATGGCGATGAGAGGAGGAATTGACTAGAAAGAACATTAAAAACTAAAAAGGAAAAAAAAATAAAGAGAGGGATGGGTAAACAAGAGGATGGAGAGGGAGCCATTGCCCACAGAAGTAATGATATTATGGAAATTCAAGATACCACGGCGTCACGGCGAACAAGAGCAACGGACGTTATATATACATACATATTACTCCCCCAAACCGGGGCCTTAATGCAGATGTCTATGTTTGTGATATCTGTAAAGTACCCGTTTTTTCCTTTGGCAATCTGACCGCATATCATTTTACTTCTCCTGCAGCCTGCTTTCAGTTTCTACCATTTACCGTACTGATAAAGCTTCTTTCCTGGGCCTTCAAGGTTTATTTATATCATGGAATGATATAAGACTTGCATCTACTGTTGAAGAGCAGCCACAAAGAATACACGGCAACGCTTATCTCAAGACCTTCATGTCCTCTTTCCCCAACACAAGACATCAGGCCAATGACCACTTTGCCCGGTGCCCATGTTCCCGAATATTCCCAGAACAACGCCAGCAAGTCCCATCACAAACACCGTGTCTTCACTCACCTGTGGGTGCCTACCTTGATGTAAACCTGGATGCACCTGGATGCAAATGCGATCTTGAATCGCCACTAGATATGATGCTATGTCAAACGACCACTCTATTCCAAGGAAAAAAAAAAAAAAAAAAAAAGCATATGCAAGCCCGTGGCGTAATCCTTACACCAGGAGTTCCACCAACGGCCAAGTGAAGAAGTAAAAGAACTATATACAGATATCAGGGGCCTTTTGGCGCTCCCAGCGAGCCGAGTGTGCTATCACCGACCAAAAGCGCGAATGCCCCAAATTGAAGTTATTCACAAGAAGATTAAAATTTCCCTTTCCCCTTCCATCCCCTCTTCTCACTGCAATCCATGCTCCTCACTCCAGATCCCCTTCATTCCTCTTCCCTTCCCATAAGGACGTGGGCCCTTACAAACACTGCGAGTAATAGTCATTGCCAACCTTGCAGGTCGACCCGCTAGCGCAGCTCGTGCACCCGCTGTATCCAATGCCGCCGCACTGTCCGTACTTGGCCACCGTGCAGCCCGAAGGGCTGGTGGGCTGGCTGCCTGAAGAGGCCGACGACGAAGTGGTGCTGCTGCTCTTGGTCGTGGCGACGACAGTCGAAGTCTTGAGGGTGGTCGCGACAACGGTCGAAGAAGTTGGGAGGGTGGTAGAAGTGGTCGGCTGGGATGGGGGGGTAGAGCCGGAGCCGGAGCCGGAGCCGGAGCCGGAGCCGCTGCAGGTGAATACTTCGGGGCCAGGGACGGTGTAGTTGTTGAAGTTTGAGTAGATCTGTTCAGTTTGGGATTAGTAGAGGTACTTGGAGGTAACTGGAGTACAGCTGATAGGCGAGGAGTTGAGGGGGGTTGAATCGGATCCATCCATTTTAGTGGCAGGACAATTGGGGGGAAGTCGGGAGGGGGGGGGGGGTGGGGAAAGGTTCCATCTCCAGAAGGTTTCTAGGCAAGAACCCCGCCAGAAGGATAAGGTAGGCAGGAGCGACCTAGTGATCTGGGGGGGAAAAAAACAGGAGAGAAAGAAGCGGAACTCACGTTGACAGTGTAGCCGGGATCGGTCTCCTTGAAGGCTCCAGGGATGGAGACAGTGGCGGGGGAGGCACTACCACCGCCCGTCACAGAGATGTGAGCGCAGGAGAGGTAGAACTGGGGAACACCTGCGGGCCAGGGGCTATTTTTGAAGGACGATTACGTTAGCTCCTCTGTGTCCTTTCTTGTTCCTTCTCGATCACGGCACGGCACGGCACGGCACCGCAATGGTTCAACTCACTTGTGGATACCAATCTGCTGAATACGCAAAAGGTAATCACCCGAGGGAATGCACGAAGGGATCGTGAAAGTGTAAGTGTCCGACAAGGTCCATTCACCACCGGGGAAGGTAGCGCCCCAGTCCTTGATCTTGAACCAACCGCCCGAGCCATCATAGTCGGAAAGGGAACCGTCGGCCTTGGAGAGGTAGACGGAAGTGGGACCCTGGTGGTAGACGGCCGTGTCGGTCTTGAAGGTGACCTGGGAGCCAGCAGCAACGGAGAGGGTTTCGACACCGTCAGCGCTGGCGCCGACGTTGCACACAAGGTCTTTGGAAGTCAAGTCGGTCACGGGCGAGTTGTAGTTGGTGTGCTTGCGGATGTACTTCCAAACCGGGTTGACCGAGGTCCCGGCGCCGACTTGCTGGAAGATGTAGTGGGCCGAGGCCTCGCTGGCGGCGAGAGAAAGAGCGGCAGCGACTGAAAGCTTCATGATGGGCTATTGGTGTAAAGTGACTGTCGAATAGAGAAGGGGTTGTTGAAGCTGCGATTTGACCGTGCTAGCAGGAAGATCCGAAGTCTGGTGTCTTGGGGCTGAAGGCTTGAGGGATGTAGAGGTAAAGGGGACAAGAGCTGGTAGAGTGCGTCCCGGGTAGATATATACCACTTGACCACAAGACCATGATCCGTCCTTGAACACACCATCTACCATCCGAACTCGAACACATCGATCCCAAACCTGATCATCTGTGATATTGGAGGATGGGAAGCCCCCACCTCGACGGCGACACCATCCCAGAATTTGGCACCAACGTTGCATGGCGCGACAAACCGCGGCCCGGTAACCGGATTCACGGTGCCTGAAAGCCGTACTTGGACCTCGGCGAGCAAAGACTTGGTGTTCTTGTCAAATCCAGTCATGTTCAGTGGAAGTGGTTCCGGTTCCCGTTACGGACATCGAGCTCCGCCATTCCCAAAGCGGTTCTAAGTCGTGGATATGCGGACCAATGGGCATTCAGGGGGGTAATTAAGGGCCATGCGAACAGCTTCCATGCACCCCACAACCCGATAACAAGCTCGAAGAGCTAAGAACGTTCTTGAGCTTAGCGCCGAATTGTTTTGGTGACCAGTGTCACCTTCTTGGCATCTATCATGGGTTTCGGAACGTGGCCCTCCTCGTCGACCTCTACACTAGGGCCTGGGCGGTGATCGGAACCACGGGACCGCAGTTAGGTCGAAAACTCCACATGTTTCATCAACATCCCTCCTCGGCGGCACAATGTTTCATGAAGGCGACCAATAGGTGTCCATGTTTGCCGTCAAACGGCCTTTCACTGTGCTGCATCCACAACCTGGGCGATGGTCAGTAAATGGTGGTTTGCAATCTAAATCTTGCCAAGGGATGGCCCTGTCTACGTTGAGGAAGCATTCTTGGGAATTGCGACGGATGAGCCGCTTATGCGTGGGCAAGAATGCGTAAAGGGGTGGAAGGAAGATAGTCCAATCCGTTGATGTTAGTTCCCTTGTATTGAAGGCCATTGTCTAGGTAGAGGTAGGTACTAGCATCTTGAACACACAAAATAACTATTGTCGTATCTCGTTCTCCGGAAATCCAGTCAGAAATGCAGAAATTGTTTAGTCGTTCGTCTCCAGGATACCTCTTGCGGGCTTCCACTCAAAGTGGTGTTTACCCGTCACCGGCTTACCCGGCTCAGCAGTTTTTAGGTCAAACATATGAGCCCCGAAGTAGTCCAACTCGGCCTCCTGGAATTGGGTGGGTAGTTCAGTCGAACCCGAGTACTTGTAGTATTCGAGACTGGTACCCAGCGCTCCAGCATGTAGATCAAACTCGATAGCCTTCAGTACAACCCTCTTGAGCGACGGGTACGTCTTTGCGAGCTCGCCAGCAATCGTTTGGTGTCCCAGGAGATCATCATTGTCGTGCTCCCTCGAGCGATACACAGTCTCGAGCAAATCGGCAATTCCGTCGCTTTGAATGATGCATCCATTGCGCCAGAGCTGCAGTACATCAGCAAAGTCGAGCTTCCAGTCGTTTTCCTCGTTTGCCTTGGAAAGGACGTGCAGGCCCTGGATGAAGCACATGAGGAAGGAGGCATAGACGGCGTTGTACAAGTCTTCCAGAAACTTGTCCTTATCGACACCCTCGATTCGAGCTGGCTTCACCCCCTTTCCATTCAACGCCTTGCTGACTGTCAGTCTCCTCGCTGCATCTGCTGAAGCTAACCGGAAAAGGTGCGAAACGGCAATGGTTGGATCTGGCACATGGAGTCTGGTACCCTCCTGGACCGACCACGTTCCCGTCCCCTCGGAGTTGTCTACATCCTGAACGACCTTGTCACGCACGTTGGCCAGCACATAGTTGCCCTTCTCATCCTTGGTCCGACAGATATCGGCACCAATGTCAATCAAGAAGTTGTCCCTCAATGGCCTTTCCTTGTCACCGTTCCACTTCTCGAACACGGTGCCGATCTCTTCGTAGTCCATGCCCAAGCCGATGTTCATGATGGCCCAAGCTTCACAGAGGGCAGTCATCATTCCGTGCTCAATGCCGTTATGGATCATCTTGACGTAGTGTCCGCATCCGCCAGGTCCAAGCTTAGCCACGCATGGTTGTCCCTTTTTGTCTTTGGACGCGATTTTCTGGAGGAAGGGGAACACCTTGTCGAGGGCCTCCTTGCTGCCACCAGGGGAGATGGAAGGACCATGGCGAGCGGATTGGTAGCCCCCTGAGACGCCCATTCCAATGTAATGGATTCCCTTTGGCTCAAGGCGGGCCTGTCGTCTCTCGGTCGCCTTCCAGTGCTCGTTGGAGGCGTCCATAATGATGTCGCCTGGCTTGAGGTAGGGTTCGAGGGCATCGATGCTGTCGTCGGCAGGGCCGCCATGGGGGATGCTGAACATGAAGACCTTGGGCTTATCATCGTCCTCTAGAGCCTCGCACAAAGACTTGTGGTCATCGTGGTAGGTGATCTTGTCTTCGTGCTTGCTTTCCTTGGCGTGGGATTGGAGGGCTTCGATGTTCTTCTTGGAGGGGTCGTAGTAGTGCGTGTGGATGCCGTACTCGGCGAACAGAAGAGACATCATGCCGCCCATGCTGCCGGTTCCAATCATTCCAATCTGAAAACGCCATGATCATCAGCTAAGCCGTATCTGTCGAGTGTCTCGGGAGCATCCGTACTTTTTCAACGTCCATTTTGGGCCAATGTTGCCGGGGTTAGGGTCTCGCGTGGGGTTTCAGGGACGATTGGTGCTGTCGCAAATGCCTTCAACAGAACCTGGAATTGTGTCGGTAAAGTTGTTGGATGAAAGACTATACGGCTCTTGTTTTATCTGTTAATGTCATTAATGCAAACGGGCTTCGTTTCAAGTGAGAACCCTCCGTTTTGTAGTTGCGTCTCTGTTGGGAGAAGCGGTTGTTGTCGGTGTTGTGGGGCATCGACAACCTGATATAATGTGGGACGAACCGCCTGGGGTGACAATCGTTGACATCATCGACAGCCAGCAAGGTGCCCACCGAGCCGTCAAAACAACAGAAACAACACCTGAACAACCACCCCCAAACAACAAATCACATAAATTCCCACAATACTTTGATTATCAATCTCTGCGTCATTTTCGATCCCAAAGTGTCCATACCGCAAGCACTATGCCGTTCGCTCTCGCCTCCTGCTCCATCGGCCTTCCCAAACACACGCTCCACCAAAAGATCGAAGCCATCCGTCACGCCGGCTTCGACGGCATCGAGCTCTCCTTCCCCGACCTCCAGTCATACGCCAACCTGCACTTCGGGCGCGACATTGCCGAAGACGACTACGACACCCTCTGCGAAGCCGGGCAAGCAGTTCGAACCCTCGTCGAGCGCCACAACCTCAAGATCTTCGTTCTACAACCCTTCTCCAACTTCGAAGGATGGCCCGAGGGCAGCAAGAAGCGTGAGGACGCCTTTGCGCGTGCAAGAGGATGGATAAGAATCATGGAAGCGGTGGGGACGGACATGCTCCAGGTTGGCTCGTCCGATTCTGAGGGCATCGCCACCGATCCCGAGCGGGTGGCAGCCGATCTTCGAGAGTTGGCGGACATGCTGGCCGAGAAGGGGTTCAAGCTTGGGTACGAGAACTGGTGCTGGTCCACGCACGCCCCAAAATGGTCGGATGTTTGGAACATCGTACAGAAGGTGGACAGGCCCAACGTCGGACTGTGCCTTGATACGTTCCAGTCCGCTGGAGGGGAGTGGGGAGACCCTACAACTGAGTCTGGCAGGATCGAGACGCCGGCCATCACGGAGATGGAGCTGTCTGTCAGATACAGAGCTAGCTTAAAGGAGTTGGCGGAAACAGTGCCGGCCGAAAAGATCTTCTTCTTCCAGATCAGCGATGCGTACAAGGTCCAGCCACCGTTGGATGACAAGCCCGATCCGGAGTCGGGGCTGCGGCCGAGAGGACGTTGGAGTCACGACTATCGTCCGCTTCCCTACGACGGTGGTTACCTCCCCATTGAGCAGTTTGCCAAAGCAGTGCTAGACACGGGCTTCAAGGGATGGTTCAGCGTGGAAGTGTTTGACGGGAAGTTTGAGGAGAAGTTTGGCCAGGACTTGAACAAGTATGCTCAGAAGGCGATGGATTCTTGCAAAGAGTTACTCTCAAAAGCGAAGGAAAAGGAGACCCAGTGAATGTCATAAAGACGACTACGGCACTTCTTACCTTACAGGACACTCCACGATTAGACACAGCGAATCTTGTTAGCCATTATTCTCTATCCTTCATTACTTCTCTTCCCTATCTCGTTCTTTGTTTCTGTTTCCTTGGATATCTCGGTGATGCAGCGTTGTTAAGGTATCTAACAACAATCATGCCGCAAAAGCGTGTTGACGTCGACGATAAGCCGGTTGTCAACAGTACGCTAACCCATTCTTCCCTCTTGTGAGACCCGGAATTCTCATGAGGTGAAGCTTCTTCACTGCGCTCAGTCTTTTCCTGAACCTCTTTCTTAGGAGCCTCGGTGCTGGCAGCGGACTCCTACTGCATAGTCCCCTCCTCCTTTTCACCATCGTCCTCCTCCTTCTCCGTCGTCAAACACATGACTAGCCCCCTCCTCCATCCACGCCCCCAATGCGCCACTCCAGGGCAACTCATCCGTCAACTTCTTTCCCGAGACCTTTTCGTCCGAGAACTCCTCCAAGTATATATCCTCACCCGTCCACTTCAACTGCACCATGAAATCCTCAAGTTCTTGCGTACACTCAGGGTTATTCTTCTTCTTCTGCTCTCCATGCGCCCGCACGCGTTCCTCAACCTCGCAACGTTCCAGGCACCACTCCATTGTGGCCACCTTCTCCTTGAAGGAACGGAAGTGCGTGACCACGATCTCCATCATAAAGTGTTTGTCAACCATGAAATCCAGTTTCATGCATGAAAAGTACCTGATGGTGGTGCGCATATCGTGAGCTTCCTTCGCTAGCTCTTTGGCACGGTCAAATAGCCGCTTCATCTCCAAACTGTGACTCTCGCCATTCTCCTTGTAAGACTTCATCCACCGCTTACATCCCTCGTGGAGGTTCGACAGTTGGTTTGTCGAGAGCTTCTCGATATCCAGGAGTTGGGTATGGTTGATAGGCCGGGAGCCCTCCTTGGCCAAGCGCTCTCGGAGTTCGATGAAGCGCAGATACGGAGATACGTTACCCCAGTGGGGCCAGAGCGTGGCGGCTCCCTTGGAAATGTACTGAGGGTTGGCCTCTATAAAGTCAAGAATAGTCAGGCATAACTGAAGGGACTTCTGTGAAGCGCTTGCCTCAATTTGATATCAGGTCGGACTTACTTTGCGCCTCCCAAACGCCGATGCGGCCGGCTTCAACGAGTAGCTCAGCTTGCTGGTAAATGGGGTAGTTGCTACTGCCACCGATGATCTCCTTGTACACATCCTCCACCATTTTCTCGGGCCCATCGTAGATGCCCTTCTCCCTCAGTACCTCCTCAGTTTTCTCTTGCGTTCTCTTAAGCTTGATATTGGCGATGTCACGCAAGTGTTCGCGAATCTGCTGGCTCGAGGTAGTCACGCACACGAAAACGCCATCCTTCTTGACCTCCATCTTGGCCTGTGTCTTCTTTGTCACGACTAAGGGAAGTTCCGGTGTCCTGGAGTTGAGCTTGAGCTGCAGGCGCGCCCGATGAGAGCGCTTTTGTGAAGGGAGTGTTAGGAACTTCATGAACAGAAGGTGTGATGATTGTCAACTTCTTCATACCTTGAAATCTTCGATGGCGCTCCTTCTGAAGTTGAGTCTGAGCTGGCCCGAATGAGAGCAGCTTTGTGAGTGTTGTGAACTTCATAAACAGAAAGTCTGTTGGATGTTGACGTCTTCATACCTTGAAATCTTCGATGACGCCGCGCCCCTCAAAGGCGAAGGGAATTGTTGAGCCAGCCCACAATAGGGGCAGGAAATCCGGGCCCTTGATGAGGGGTACGAACCAAAGACGCGGTTGCAAATCGCTTCAGTTTTCTCTGATGACCTTGGAGGAAGGTCGTACTGAAAGGGAGAACTGTAACAAAGCTGGTTGTTCTGATGATCAAGAAGCGAAGACCAAGAAAAGGCGACGATGGGGTGAGAGGTGTTGCTTCTTGGTGGATGAAGGAGGGGAAGAAAGTGAAGGAAGGTACTTCTTGCTTGTGGTCGAGGTTTCTGGGTAAACCCAGAGCTGTGGCTGGGGTAGGGCTTTCTGCCAGCTGTAAAGCAATGACGACGGGAGTGACAGCGGAAGGAAGACAATCAGATGTATGGGGGTTGACAAGTACTCGCGCTTGAGAACTTCCTACCCGTTTACAGCGTATTACGACTCGCAACACGCTGCCTGTGTGTGGGATTGTTGTAAGGTACCGGCCTGATTTATCCTTCTTATACCCGTTGGCCACATCAGATTTGACACCTTCTGGACATCCTCGGTATGGACATCGTCTTCAGCAATATGTCAACTTCCACTCATTAAGGACACAGGTATTATGTTGCCTGACGAACTTCTACTGTCTTGAAGACAAGATCAAATTATTGCAACTTATCTCAGGTTCGCGGTTGCATCTCTTCCCCCTATAGGTGGGTGGCTCCATCTGCAACCAAGGTCTGAGGCAGTACCAGATGACCAAACCAGACGACAAATAATGAGTGCCTGCTACATGTTATCCCTCAGCTTCGCAAAAGAAAGAAGCCTTTGTGTCCGGCGGATCTGAGACGGCTCTGCCTCCATTTGCTTCATGTTCTTGTCACCAATCAAGTCCTTAGTGCAACTGTCGTTCTGCTTAGCGGGCTGAATGCTCGTCCTTGTGTTCCCAACCAAACCATTATCTCATCATCCTAGCGGGGTTTCAATTTGGTACCTCGAGGCGGCTGGTTGCAGTCGTGGTATGTGTGTACTTCGCGGTAGAAGCAGGAGTCGGAGTCGAGAGGTCGATGGCGTATGAGGCCAGACGCCAAGTAGATCTGGGTGGACTATTTCCCAGTTCAGGTATGTTGCTTCAACTCTCTCGTCATCTTGAAATTGTTCCCTACCCCAGACTCGCTCTTCTCTAGGTAAGTGTACCTCTATCTAGCTGGAAAGTCGGCATTCCTCCCGGGTCTTCTCTTCTTCTACCCGATCAATCTAGCCGTCATTCCTTCATTGTTGGTTTCAAACATGCCCGATCTCAGCTCTCGAATTTTCAGTCTGGAGGTACATTCTTCAAGAATTTATTGTAAGTGGCTGAGCCTTTTGGTGATGTGTGTGTTAGAAGTAACTGAATTTTTGCAGCTATAAAGAAGCTTTTCCCGCCGCTCTTTTTCACCCTTCGTTCCTTCTTTTCATCATCTCCTCCCTCAGTACCTCTCGCGAAGTAGCGACAATGGAACTTAATTCTAAAAGTTGGGAGTCGACAGGCATTATCCAAAACTTCAAGTTAGACCTTCAATCGATTTCCACACCCAGAATTCCTTGAAAGGGCAAGAAGAGGTAGAGTCGCACGGAGAAGTGCCTGCCGCCAAAGATGCCTGACGCCAGGAGCAAGAAAACGCTCTTTCTTCTCGTCTTCTTCCACAGGTACGCAGTCATGTACTACTTATCTGGAATCAAATAGCCCCTGGCATGCAAGGCGAGTGACGTCTCTCGAACCTTCCCTATACTTCTCATCAATCTCATGTGACGCTTGTTCATTCTGGGAACCTGTGACTTTCCACCACAGTGTTTCTGTTAGCTTGTTCTTCCACCTAGCAAGCAATTTTCCTTCAATTTCGACAATGCGCAGGATGTTCTGCAGTGTACCGGTCATCCCTTTGTATCAATAATTTCTCCATTTTCTTCGTTTAGCCGACAGATCCCATAACTCGACCAGTCTTGCAGATTGACTACCTTTATAGCTCCAATAAGGTATGGTATTTGACACTTCCAATAACCCAGCTGAGTAATCCCTTTCTCATGGCTCCAGTTGCTAACTTCTTCACTTTTTTATTGCAAACCACAGCCAGAATCTCTACCCAAACTGTGGGACCTAGTCCTACCTACAAGCTTCTCGATGTAAACAGAACTGGTGCCTCACCTCTACCAAGAAGCACTATCACCAGTCACCATCGCCAACAGTGGATTACAAATACACTTCTCAGGAGTCAGAGCAGACGACTCCATCGGTATACCCTCGAAGTAGAAGCGGAAGCATAACAACCCGTACCAAGTCGGTAAAGCGCTACCTTAAACCTCTCGCAAGGATTCACCCGTTGTTAGGGGCTACAATACCTCAACAAGACGGGCCTCAATAGGAAAGAGAACGAATACGTCGATGAAAAGGCTATCCAACGAATACGCAGTCCCATAACAGCGAGGTTATGTCTACTATTAACGACGGATCAGCGTCCGAGAACAGGCAGCCCGGCAAGCTTGAAGCATATCATGGTCGTCCTCAAGCAGAACCGACTACAAGCCAAGCTTACTCCTGCCTAATTGCAGAGAACCAACGACTGGAAGCCAAGATTCAGGAGTTATTGAGTGAACTCTCTAAAAGGACACAGTACATCGATAGGCAGAAAGATTCGTGGGCAAAGAGTGCGACTAGAGCTTATGAATACAAAAGGCTAGCCACTTGTCAGAAAAAGGAAGCCGCAGAAGCAAAGGAGCGCCATCTCAAACAGCAAGGAAGTGCAGCAATCAGAATTGAGGGGTTCAAGCCGATAAATCGTCGACACCAGTCAGAGGACCACATGCACGCTCCTCAAAAGGAGCAAGCTGAAGTTCACAGAATCAATGAGCTGGAGCGGGAGTGCTACAATCTGAAGAGACAGCTAGTAGAAGTTGAGAAAAATTGGGCTACGGAGCGACAAGCCGCAACGGAGAGGTTTGCAAAGCTGGAGGCCGAGTACAAATTCTTGAGCGAAGAAAACAAGCAAACGGAGAACGATCACCATGATGCATTGAACAAATGTAAGAGATGGAAAGATTGCTACCATGAGCAGCTTGAAAAGACGAAGGCACTGCAAGAAAAGCACGACAAGTTGGAGGGCCAACTGGACATCGCTAAACACGAACTAAACACAAAAGTTGAGGAAGCCCGCATTGCCGACTCAAACAGAGAGGCTGCCACCAACAAACTCAAAGAGCTCGAAAAAGACTGTGAACAGCTAAAGGAACAGCTGACTGTCATCCAAAACGAACGCAATTATGAGCAACAGGCCGCAACCAACAAAGTCAGCGAGATGTCAAAGGAGTGCGGTCGGTTGAAGAAACAGATAATTACGACACAGAGCGAGTCGGCCGCAAAAGTCGAAGAAGCCCTCAATGCCCAGAGAGATTCCTCAACTCGGACGGTTGCCAAAATCGAGGAAGAACGCGAAAAGCTGAAAGAACAGCTGGCCACTGCTCAAGAACAGTTAGCCACCCAGGCCAAGAAAGCTCTGGAGGTCGAAGTCAAAGAGAAATATGCCACCAAGAGAGTTACAAAACTTGAAGAAGGATACAAAGCGTTGGAGAAGCAGTTATCAACTTGTGAAACCCGGCTAGATGAGGAAGCCGCAGACAAAGCGGCTGTTACCCTCACCTTGGAGCAAGTGACAAAACGAAAAGCAGAAATCGAGGAAGAGTGTAACCGCCTGAGGGAAAAGATGACTGCTGACAAGAAGAATACATCCGACCAGATTTCTGAGCTCAAGAAGGAATGCCAGATCGACAAGGAGCAGGCCGCTAAGTTTGAACAGAAATTCCTCGAATACCAGAACCAAGCTGCCACCATTGAATGCCAATCAGAGGCAGCTATTATCTCAGGGGAACGAAGTCGGGACCAGCTAGCAACAACTGAGAGACAGCTGGCCATCAAGACCGAGGAAGTCAATGTGGTCAACGCCAAACTACAGAATGCCGGTGCAAGAATCAACGAACTTGAAGATGCGCGAAAACCTATCGAAAAAGAGATCTGCACTCTCAAAGGACTGTTGAGCATAGAAACAAGCGCCAAAAAATATCGTACTGCCGAACTGGACCAAGCATCCATGCGAATGAGGGAACTGCAACAACAAAATAACCATCTCCGCAGGGAACAGATTCAAACTGCTGCCGCAAAAGCACAAGCGATCGACCAATGTACGAAGCTCAAGGAGGAATGCGACCGTTACCAAGTGCAGGTCAAAATTCTCGAAGAAAAACATCGCCGCTACAGCGGGGAGGTCACCAGACGAAAACAGGAATGCCTCGGTCACCAGAAGCGTATTTCCACCATTGAAGGTCAACTGCAAATAGCTGTGGAATTAGATAACCGAAGCCGCACAGCCGTAAAACTGGTGGAGGAGTTATCACAAAAAATTGCTGCGCTCAAGGAGGAATGCCGTCAATACGCTCTTACGGAAACCAACGAGAATGACCTGGCAGTAGTAACTACAAGACTCGAAGCAACGGAGGAATGGGCAGCTCTTCGAGACGCTATCAACAATGGCTTGAGCAGAAAGGCGCAGGCAGTCAGTATGACTTGTAGGGTTATCCGGTTCAGCTTTGAAGGGCAGTCGAATGCAGGGGCAGTTGTGTTATTAGCAGTTCCGATGCTTTTGCATACCGTTTCCGAGCTGGATAATGCCGTCAAGGAAGTTATAGGCCGGTTAGCGTGCTTAACCACCTCTACAAGTTGAGGGACTATGGGGTAACTACTGGAGGCCTTGATGCGGTAGAATGAGGGAGTTGTAGCCTTATAAGAAGTCCGGCTATTGTTGTAATAATATACTTCTACCACCTATGTAGTTTCCAATAGCGAAAACACCTGCATGGGTCTAAATTCAGCATGCTTTGAGCAAGAAAACGCTTCTAACACCTGTCAAAAGGTCTGTCAGAAAAGACCAAAGGCCTCAGCTAGTACGACTAAATGTAGAGGTATAGAAGAGGCCGACAACAAGTACTCCGCTCAGACATTATAAGGATCCTCCCACAACCATTCATCAGCTCCTACTCCCACGTCAAAGCCCTGGTCAGCTGCACCCTGACCCACTTCCTCCTCAAATTTCTTTACAACCTGCTTCAAATCCTCCAACATGCTTGCGAGCAGATCGCTCGCCGCCGGAACACTGCCCTCCTTTACCAGCTCACGAACCACTTTCCCCACGCGACTCACTTGCTTGGCCTTGGTAAGTATGGCCGTGAGGCCCTTCCCCATTCCCTCTTCCTTGGCTTCCAGCGCGCGGCCCTTCTCCTCGACTTCTCTGGTACGACGCGCAAGGTTCTGGGCTCTGACGTGGAGCTGACCCGTCTCCAAGTTGCGACGATTGACGAGGTCACTCAGCCGGCGACACTCAAGCTCGAGCTCGGCATATGTCATCTTGTCGGATCCCGAGCTTTCTTCGGTGCCGGTTTCGCCCTCATCGTGAACCTTGATCTCTTCTGTCTCCTTGCCAATCTTGTGCACTCGCGTGCTTTGTTGTGCCTCGACTTTGGCGAGGGTCTCATCGATTGATGCAAACTTGAGCATCGGGATTGTGACCTGCCCCTGGTCTTTGACTTTCTTGTTGAGCAGTTGCTCGTTCTGGGCCTCTAGGTTTGCGATCTTGTTGGAGAGTTTGACTTTCTCCGCAGCACTGTCGTCTTTGAGTTTCTTCAGTTCAGCTGCTAGGACATTTTGATGCGCAATTTCCGCCTTCAGCTGGGCGGCACTTTCCTCATTGACCTGCCTCAGCTTGGCTTCCAGGGTTGCGACCTTGCTCGCCATCGTCTGCTCCGTGACTTCCTTGGCAATCTCGGCTTGCTTGACCTCTTCCCTCAGCCCGTTGATGACTTCGTTGTATGCGGTCGCAATCGCATTTTTCTCAGCCAAGGCCTGTTCGTGCTCCTCAATTTCCTCGTGCAACCTGTCGATTTTCCTTGAGAGGTGCCGATTTTCGTTCTCAGAGGCAGTGAAACGGCGACTAAGCTGCTCAGCAGTGTAGCCCAAATTGCCAGGGCAAACTGGGAACAATGTCAGGTGAGCTATCAGCAACTATTCAAACCTCTGTTGTGTTTCCTTGGTGTCTGTTTAGAGGTACGGAGCCACTTACTGTACTTATGCCAAATCTGGCAATCCGCAAAGAAGTCTTGAAAGTCGTTGGCGTAAGTCGGGTGAATTGCACCAAAGCACTGGACACGTGCAGGCGCAATCGACCTCGCCCACCATCTCTTCATGGACTCCATTTCTAGCTGGAGATCTACTCTTGACATTTCCGGGTGAAGTAATTGAACGTGTCGGAGTATTCCCATTAGGTTCGGCACGTACACCCTCTGGGGTCCATGGACATGCGGCGACATTTGCGGTTGCTGTACCGCCGAATACGGCGGAGGAGGAAGAGGGGGAGAGGGAGCCTCGTCTGACATTGTGATTTCCCTTGTTTGGTCGTTGTTGATGACTGACGAAGATGAGGAAGAAGATGATGGAGAAGATAGAAGGGGGAAGGAGAAGTGTACGGTCAAGATGAGAGTGGGCTTGAAGGAAACCGAGCTTGGCTCTTGAAAAGAGAAAAGAAGTGAAAAAGGCACTAATGTGAGGGTCATTAAAAGTAGGTACCCCGCGGCAGATAGCACGCAGACTATTGCGGCCTAAAATTCCGTCCTCGTCTGAAGTATGAAACGCGTGAGTTGAGATAAGGGGGCACTTTGGAGAGAGTATCGCTAGCTCAAGCTCTGGATCAACGTACAAACTCTTGCCAAGTAATGGCACACAATATGCAATCCAGGATCGCTACCTCTATTCTCGAGCCGAAACATCCATATGACACTCCTGTCTATTGTAATCCAAGTATATCAAGATGGATTTCCGTCTGGTCATTGGATATCCCACAGTGGATGCAAGCTCAACAGGTCAATACATGTAACCCATTGTCTGAACTATGCGAGTCCTGAGCCAAGATATCTGTTTGCGACTCTCAATGATCTTGATCGCTAAAGGGATGTGTGATCTTGCGAGATCCACATGAAAGAGACCACAACTTGTGAGGTTAAGGCTCCTTCCTGCTTGAAGTGCAGATCTACACCTACAATAGCTGTCATGTCACATACAGGGGCTTGGGCTACTGTGTGCTTGTAACAAGAAGACGAACTTGTCCGCTCCGTTTGCTCGCCACACAGCCGCCGTGCCATCTGCCTGTCATCAGGAACAGCTACTGGACCATACCTGTTATGACTCGGAATTTCATCCGATAAAGGTATTATCAAACGTAATCCAAGGCATATTGCCTGTCTGTTGATGCGTTTTGTGTGTCAATAAAGACCTGGTGCAGGCGCTGGATATGACAACCGTCGGCCAGGTATCTTGCGTTGCTCAGGTTAGAGCGAGTGTAATTGTGCCTGGGGCGATGAATGACGGGGTCATATAGGTTACCTATCTCTAGGTACCGTACCTAGAGATACCTACCGTACCTCTACTTACCTCTAGAGGTACCGTTTGAACTTGGTATCTCTGAATCGTACCCGTACCTGCTGCCTGACGGTGGCCCTCCTTCAATTCCTCACCCCTTCTTGTGGTTTTACCGTGGGTCTGTGGCTGTCACCGGCTGTCCAAGTTTACTGCCGGCCCTTCTTCAAGTTTTTGCCAGTGCCCCCCACCCTGCGGCTTGGTATAAAACTTCCCCTTCTCCCCCTCCATCCACCTACCTCTTTTCCTCTCTTTCTTAATTTCTCGATACATACCTCCATCACACTTACAAGCAAGCGTTGTCGCTTTCTGGCCTTCCCCGGTGCATTCAAAGCCCTTTGTCACTTTCTACCGCCGCAAGCAAACCACGCCCCCGATGCCGATCCGTCCCCCTGGCAACCCTCACCCGGTCAGCGAGCCGTAGGTCAGCCCACATCACCTTGAGTCTCAATGACTCAAGCACTTCGTCCCCGCTCACATTGTTTCCTTGCTTGTAGGACCCTTCGCTCGGTCTTCTGGGACCTAAACCATCTGGCCATGGGCCACTGGGGGTAAGTCGACGTGATTCATTCCAACACCGCTATCTCGTCTTCGTGCTGCTAATCATCAGTCTCACAGTACCGGATATGAATACCTCCACACCTTTGACCATGCATTCCAGACCTGGTGTCGGCAGGCCGGCATCGACCCCGACACTCCGTTTCGCGCGAACGGCAGGATCATGCCCATCGTTCCGCTGGGTAGTAGGTACGTGGCCAATCCATCTGAACATTTGCTAAACTCAAAGTGATATACTGCCTGCCTCGTGTCATGTCGCTAACCTTGGCCGTTTGTTGTAGCAAGCTCTAAGCGCACACCAGCGGGGGACCTGCGCGAAGAAGCGCGCAAGGAAAGCTATGTCACCGTGGGTGGCGTGAAGACTTTCCGCACCGAGGTCAGAGCAGCAGAGGTTCATGGACGCTCGAAGGCCAAGGCCGACACACATTCAATCCATGAGCTCATGGTCATTTACACAGACCCATCGGATATTCCACCTACGCCCAAGTCGCCTGCTCACGAGCCTTCGCTTGATAGCGACAGCCTCAGCCTCGCCACCATCAAAGAATCCTTCGCAGTTTGAACGTGGTCGTGGCGGATACAACAACCCGTACAACAACCGCCACGATAACTTGACCGAAACAGATGAGGACTCTCGAGGAACACATGGCATGGAGGATTTATCAACCTAAGGGCCTGAGTTAGATCGTTGAACCAAATATCAGCCGTCTTCACATCTTGCTGCGTGTGCCTTGATACCTCTACTTGTGATTGAGTGAAGTGCATTGTTGATGTAGGGTGACTGCCACTGGAGTCGCGTGTAAGTTGTCTTTGAATGCGGGTAGGTTTTCTCCCCATGATAGAGAGCGCCTGAGGCACTTCACTCGGCTTTTTTGCGTTACGCCACTTCCTGCTTGGCTTCCAGCAGGATACCTCTATGTTACCTACCTCGAGGACGAGGTGGAAAGCATACGTGATTCGAAGGGAGGTTTAAGTCTTGTTTCGCAAAATGGTATGGATCTCAGCATTTCTCCGGGTGCTTCTTTCCTCGAGCGTTGCAGGCGAAGGTCTCTAGCTCTTTACCGGATTCATTGGCTTTCACTGCCATCGGGTGGTTGACGACAATGCTCTTCGCGAGTATATCAGTCTGACCGAAGGATGTTTGGCATGAATAAGTAGTCGATTGATTCATGTCATGATACGGTGTCTCAAAGATCGACAGAATGACTAGATCGTTGGTACTGCAGAGGCCACTGGGATTTGTTGATTGGGAACATTGGTGATTTGAGAAATGCCGTCATGTGTATGGGGCACTGGTCACATAGACTGTCGTATGAAGAGGAATTTCAACCAAACTCCCGCAACATAGGTGTTGTAGCTAATCAGCTCGTCTCCGGCTGTTTGTGGTGGTGTCCTTGTTCTGCCATGGCCCATGTAAATGTCATCTTTCGTCGTGCCACAAGGAACGTCGATAGCAAGAGTTGACTGGCTTTCTGATAGCTGAATAGATTACTTGGTAAGCCATCATACGCTGCCGGACAATGGTTGCGCATATCTTGAGAACGGTGATGGTTAATGGTGAAGAAAAGAAAGAAGGACGAAAGTCAAGAAAACGAGCGACGTCGAAAGTGGGTCTCTCACGTGAAGATAGCACACCAATGATATGGAACTTTATTTCTGCTTCCCGTGGGGTTCGGCGGGTTTTCAGGGGCTAGCGCCAACCGAAACCCACTGAAGCCCCTCTTCGTTCTGGGGCTTCCCCTTCTACCGTTCCACTCGCTGCAGCAAAATTTCGGCTGCTGTCACGTCATTGGGTTCCGGTCGAGGTCCGAGGGAAAACGACCTAGGGACCCAATCACTCACTCACACCACACCACATCAACTTCCGCGGACACCACTGCTGCACTCTCACCCTTTCTTTCACTTCTCACTCTCACTCTTCAAACGTCAAGGACCACATACTTACTTCCCTTACCCATCCGCCACCGGCCTTCCCAGTCGCCCGCCATGTCCTCCCCCGCAGAGTGCCGCATCCTCGTCTTCGCCTCCGGCAACGGCTCCAACTTCCAGGCGCTCGTCGACGCCCTGGCCGCCGGCAACATCCCCAACGCGCGCATCACCCGTCTGATCGTGAACAGGGGCAAGGCGTACGCGACGACGCGCGCCGAGAAGGCCGGGATCCCTTGGGAGTACTACAACCTGATCTCGCACGGCTTCCAGGCGCGCGGTGAGACGGACCCGGAGAAGCTGCAGGAGGCGCGCAACAAGTACGATGCCGCTCTGGCCGAGAAGGTGCTCGCGCTGGATGAGAAGACGGAAAGGCCGCATCTGATTGTACTTGCGGGGTGGATGTATATCTTTGGCAAGCACTTTTTGGCGCCCATTGCGGAAAAGGGGATCAAGGTCATTAACTTGCATCCGGCGCTTCCTGGTAGGTCATTGGATGAGAGGCTGAACGCTGTTGGAGGAAAAAGGGGGATTGTCCGCTGACATCTCATGCGCTCTGCACTAGGCAAGTACGACGGTACACACGCCATTGACAGGGCGTACGCCGACTTCCAGGCTGGAAAGCTGGAGAACAACAAGACCGGCATCATGGTGCACTATGTAATCGAGGCCGTTGACCAGGGTGCGCCCGTCCTTGTGCGTGAGATCGAGTGCCGTGAAGGTGAGAGCCTGGAGCAGCTAGAGGAGAGGATACACTCTCATGAGCATTCTCTCATTGTTGAAGCCACCGCCAAGATTGCCGGCGAGATTGTCGCCTCTCAGCAGGCGCAAAAATGATTTGGTATTGGCAGCTTCAATGAGGATGTGGTGTAGCAATGATGAAAGACGACAAGGAAATAGACACGAAAACAACGGCACGACACAAGGATTTGAGCCATGTTGAACATCACAGGCTCAACCGCATAGATGTGCAGATCGACAGGGCGAGCAAGGTTTCAAACGAAAAAGGACTAAGCATTGGATGGATACTAAACAGACCAAGGGGTTTATGCATTTCAGCCCTAAATATACCTAGTACAGGGTACCGGGAGACCGGCGTGATGACATGCACTACGCTTCAAGGCTTCCCTGAAAGATCAGAGCGGAGACGCGCGTTCAAGATGAAGGACACTTTTTCGCGGCGATGTTCTGGATCGTGGAGGGACAAAAAACCAAAACAAAAAACCAAAACATCCATGTCGCAACCAAAAAACGATGAGTCAGAAGAGGACAGGGATGGTTGGTCGAGCTGGGCATAAAACACAAAAAACATACAACACCAGGGATTCGCTGGTCGTCACCGACCCAACTACTAGTCTGGCCCTCACTGGCTTATCTATGGGAGAGCGGACGGGATCCCGAGTTCTCCAGTGGGTATGGTCGTATGTGGTCTTGTTGAGCGAGGAATAGGTTTAAGTGTGTGTATTTGACAAAAGCAAGACCGCTGTTGTCTGCGATCTCTTCAATGTGGGTCCCATGAAATACCCCCTTTTTAGTATAAACAATCGAGGATCCACCGGCAAACCGGTACGGCCACTGACATAGTACTTCTATGATTCCAACCCAGATATGTTGACTGGGGAAAAAACCGACTGTTAGCCGATATGAGGTACATACCGAGACCAGTTAGGTACTAGGTATGCAGAGTCTGGGAGATGAGCAAGGTTGATGAAGCAAACCACCACCAAGTAGAGCCGTGTCAAGGTGTAAATGACAAGAAGCAATATGACAATGGTGTCAAATACTTGGGGGTTGTAGTGCGGTGGTGGGACCTTTCTTCAACCCCCTACTCGTTAAGTAGGGGGTAGGGAAAACCTGGGACAGCTTTTTATTTATGGGACATCTGCAAACTAAGCGTTCACCATAGAAAATTGTTAGTGAAGCGACTGCAAGAAATTTTTCAACCACAAAACTATTTTCTAAAAATCAGCCAAAAATTAGGGAGTACGGGTAAGGGCTAAGATGACTGTCCTGAGAGTTGCATTAAATTTGATCGAAGTGTTGGAGAGAAAACGCGGATGCGGCCTTCTTTTGCTACCAAAATTTTGGTTTTGGTCTGGCGGTTGGTATGCTCCAGAGGCGATGGTGCATACTAATAATCTCGGTGTCCCAGAATAAAAAGTTGTCCCAGAATTCCCCAACCCCCTACTTAACGAGTAGGGGGGTTAAAAGCCTTGGCGCCCAGAACCCCCCAAGTATGACCTTGTAAACGAAGAAGAGAATGAGCAGAAAAATGTATGCAACATGTGCCAGTCCCTTGATCATATCTTGATCAAAGCCTTCCCAAGGCTGTGGCAACAGTCGAACAATCTTGCGTATGGGGATAATCCACATGACCCATGATATCAGTAGGGAGATCCAGTCCTCGGGCTTGACGTTCGCTTGGATGTTTTGGAGGACGGTGTGTATCTCGGTGATCCTCCCAAACGGATCTTGCCAGAACGGCGGAAACAAGCTCCACGAGGCGACGAGGAAGACCGGGATGATGGTGGCTGTTATGGTTAGGCTCGACACCCTCCACAGCGTCTTTTCAATCTCGGTGAAGAAAGGTGCATTCCAGGCAACGCAATGGAGACCACCGTAGATCAATCCAAAAATACTGAATCCCAAGCAAAACCCGAAGTGTGTGCCGGGTTCCCCAAACCGAGGAAAGTTTCCAATGCGATCCTTCAGAAGGTTAGAAGGGACAGTGTCGAAATCATCATAGAGAAGGGAGAGTTGCCACCGCCGGACGTCAGAATGGAGGACTCGCACATAAGGAACCAACCGACTGATCTCCTCCAACCGTCTCGCTGGGACTGAATCGTCTATAGGCCTGTCAAAGAACCCAGCGCCACGTAACTCGATACTATCCCAGTCGTTACCCTGCTTCATATCGGAAGCAACTTTCTCCTTGGCCCCAGCAGGTGTCATTTGCACTCGGTGCAAAAGATCTTCGGATTTGTCCACCTTCAGGAAAAGAGGCTCTCGAGAAGTCCTACAAGATTTAGCTAGTGGTTAGCAAACTTGGTGGCCAACGAATACCGACAGGCATCTGCGAATGTGTTGGGAACTCACTTATGCCTGTCCGAGAAATGGTAGTCCAAAGGCGTGTAAACGAGATCTTCGAAGGCCGTCCGCCGAGCACCAAACATACCGAACTTTCTCTTGACTGGCCCCTTTCGGTTGATACTAATTCTGTGCCCAGGCTTTTCGGTTTCTTTTGGTTCGACAGGAAACACGAAACTTTGCACATCCTTGTGGAGGTGTGCTGATTCTGACACTCTGTAGTCCAGCTTACTCTTGGTGCACATACTTGCAAGAAGCTTTGCCTCCACAGTTATACCTTCGGGGTTGAATGGGATTTTCTCCGGCTCGTCAATGCTCAAAGGCTTACTCCACCACAAGCTGTAGATGATCAAGGTACATACTGCATGGCCAAATGTGTTGAGTTCTAGTAAACTTATTGCAAGACCCTGGGCGAACCGAGCGAAGCATTGAGCACAGAACCATGATGCTGCCAGACGATTATGTTTGTTAGCATCTGTGAGAATTACGACTGTGTTCAGCAAGCATAGTGTACTTACCTTGAAAGCAAACCAGTGCCTTGGCTAGGGTGTTTCCTTTGCTCTTGTCTTGTATGTGCACGAGTGATGGCTTGGGAATCAGGGAGTCTAGTCTTTTCTCCTTGAAGAGGGCCAGGGCTTCCGGAACCAACGTAAGCCGTGTTCGGCATGCCCCGTTCGACCTCCAAGGGAGGAAGGATTGTATCTTCGCCTTGTCGTCGCTTCTGGGCTGATTCTTCATTTCGACAACGAAGCCGCCCATGACAGCCAGAAAGCTGTGCATCATGGTCCACTTGGGTGTGGGGGAGGTCTACCGTATGTCAAGGTGTTAGCTTCTGGCGACGTATGTTGGCTTGTGGTGCAGTATACCTCCAAGTCCACTGCGCACCTGCGACGCCTGAAGCAAGATGACATGCGTGTCCAAACCCGTGAAAAGTAACCATGGGTTTCTTCGGGTGGATTCATTGCTTTGGTGAGCTTGTTTGCCTGTGTGTGCTGCTGAAACGCAGCAAAGGCAATCTTTTGTCGTTCAAGGTGTTAGTGCAGAAAAGACCAAAACAAGAGGGTGAACATCTTACCAGCTCTGGGCAGACAAGGCCCATTATCATCCATCCAGTCTTGCGTGAAAACTGCTTTGTGCCGCTTTCATTATGCCCGGGAACGTTGAAATGGAGAGACGTCCACACACAAAGACCGAGGGTCAGGAAACATGTCGAGAAGATGGCAATCGTTCCCCGGCGGTCAGGCTCTGGCTCAAAGCGAGGGTCAGCTGGGCCGGTAAAAGCACTTCCGAAGATTCCAGAGTGGAACATTGCAGATAACTTGAAGTGGGAGTAGAAGAATGAAGGGCGTGAGTCAGGGGAGCGAACAAACTTCGGGGTGTCAACAAGGACTATGATAACAGAGTCAGCAGGAAGTCCAAGACAGCTGGGAAGGGAGAAGCCCGCAATATATGTGCGAGAAGGCTCTCAAGAACCTCTTATTTGTACCGCTCCAGCTGTAGGTAGGTTTCGGGTGTTGTTGTACAACCAAGGACAAGCATCTAGACTTAGCCCAGGTCGCTAAGTAGGCACAGTAGAAACCAGCCGTGGCGCACCCTACACCACTAGCCCCGAATATGAGTCCGCGAACCATCACTTACATCGCCGTAGCCGAGGAATGGATTTTAAACAGCTGGCAGCCAGACCTATCAGAAAAAGGAAGTATCAAAAGCAACCTATGGTCGTGGAACTTGTCAACTGGAGGCTGAAAGCCACGAAGGCAGACTAGATCTAGTGTATGCATTCGACCCTAGGGGCTTGCGCCGGACGGAATCGGGGAGGTTCTCGTCACGAATGGAAAATATAGGGCGGGTGTCGGAGTGGATTGACGAACCTTAACGGCATATCATTAGCTTCAACGCTCCATTAATAGCAAAGAGGGCCTTCTTACGGCGTGAATGTACCTAATGCATGGCGGTCCAAGCTAACTGACAGCAAACAGCTTCAACACTGGGAGTACGTGAGCATGACAAGGCGACCAATCCCAAGGACGAGAAGTATCGAATCTAGCTCGGTGAACAAGCAGCTGGCTTGCAGCCGCCTGTGCGCCTATCAGGCAAAGGGGGCAGAAGTCCAGGAGGGGAGCAGAGCCTAGAACGGCTTGTCCACTCTGTGGCGGCGAAGTGGTGAGGTCAAAAAAAGAAACAAAAGCAGTGGAATGCTGAAAGCTCAGCGTTTAACGTTGCTTCGGACATAGACTGTAATCGGAAGTGCTGCCTGTCAAGGTCGAAGTGTCGTCGCAGAATTTTGTCTCGATTACCCCTCCATTGATCCAATTGAGAGGATAGGCAGGGACAGGATGTTACTTCCTGGCTTGCGCAGAGTCCAGGTGCAACATCAAGAAGACGGGAAGGAAGCTGCCTCCCACGTTACACAACTTCCCTCTATAGGCGAAGAGGAGCAATCATTCGTTCTTTCCAAACTGCAACTGAATGACAGACAATTGTCACTGCCGTGCTACCCCGCCCTCTTCCCCCTACCTCCCAGAGCCCGAGTCCCCAGGTAATCGACCCTGAACCCTTGCGGTTCTCGCGATGTAGTTAACTTTCCGCTTCTTCTCGCATCTACCATGATGGCGTCAAAGACTGGCGGCATGCTCGTACAACGACACGTCATGGCCCAATGGCCCTCAAGGCCACAGCTCCCTTTCCGAGCAATTGTGCCCCTACAAATCTCAAACCGAATAAATCACCTGCCTCGGCCTCAAATCAGATCCTACTATGACGAGCCAACCACCGCCTCACACCTGGACGCCATCTACCGCGACCCCAAGTACTCGCGCATCCTGCGCAAAGTCTACGGCGCGCCCTTCCAAAGCCTCGCCAAGCCGCGAATAGACGAATGGTTTGCCTATTGCCTCCAACGTACCTCGCCCTCTTCCAGAACACAAATGACCATCCAAGACCGCACCCGCGCCAAACACGAATGGGCCCAAGAAGTCCTCCACCTGCGCGAACCCTACAACCGCACGCCCTGGCGGTGGGACTCGCTCAGTCAGCGGTCCGAGCCGCCGGCGGGTGTGCGGCAACCTGGGGAGCCAGTCGCGGATTTTCTGGACAGACTGCCGCCGGTCCCGGGGCCAAAGATGGGCGGGAAGAATGACCGGTTTGTGCCGCGGTGGTATGTAGTTGAGAACCCCAATCGGGAGGCGTACTATGTAAAGGGGTATTTGGACCATGGGAAGGCGCATGAGCCGCATCGGTTTGGGCTTTGGATTGCGAATCTGAGGAATGCGTACATGACGTTTTTTGAGCAGGTGGCGTATAAGAGGAGGATTGGGAGGATGAGTGAGGAGAGGTATCGGGAGGAACTGAGAGAGTTTATTGGGAGGAAGGCGAGGCAATTCAGGTTGGTAAGAGGGGAGGTACGTACAAACAGATCCTTGGTTTTACTTGAATGCCGACTGGCTGTCAAGCTAACTTGTTCTCCCAGTGGATGATTTCAGTCCCAACATCTGAAGCGACCAAAGTCTGGTCGGAAATAGCCCAAGCAACCGACCTCAACATCCTCGGCACCTCCGCCCGAATCGCCACATCTTCACTCATAGACTACCCGAACCACCGGCTAATCGCCGTCCAGACGGTCGACTTCTCCGACCACGAAGACGTCGAACGCGTCCTTCGCCGCCTCGAAGGCATGGGCATCGTAGACCGCACCAGCACACCGCCCATCAGCTATCAAACAGAAGCATATTACTATCTCGGTATAGGACCCAACAACATCCACAGTCTGCCTACAGCCTTTTACACCAGCGAGCAGTTCTTCAACGACGAACTGAAATCCAATCTAAGACGGGGGCGGCCAGGGCAGATTCTGGATGAATCCTTGCTGCGAGGAAGCGACGAATTGCAAAGGAAGCAGCAGGAGGAGCAAGAAGAGCAGGAGGAAATTGCGGACTTTGGCCGGATCTGGAATCAGGAGCCCGAGGAGAAGAAGCGGATGTGGATCCCGCCGCAAGTGATGGTGCAGAGGGATCCGAACGTGTTCCAGGAGTTGGAAATCGCCAAGGCGGAAGCGGAGAGGGAGAGGACTGGGAAGAAGAAGGTGAAGAGGATGACGATGCAGGAGTGGAAGGAGACGGAGGATGATGATGATCCGGTTGCGATGGCTTTGAATGCAAAGAGGGTTGAGTGAATGGGCCAGTAAGCGGTTCGTGACGGGTCATGTACTTCCCGCTGCTTTTGGTGTTTGACTGGTATCAAAGGGTGGTATGTAGAATTCTGAGGACGTTGTCTGGCTTGTGCTTCTAGATGTTGTTGCTGGAGCTGTCGCCTGGTGCTTGTCCTGATTTCGGTCCCCTGGCCTTTCTCTTTCTGGATTAACTACATCTTCGATTGGACGTCAGGTCCGTTGGTGCTACTTCTGCATCACTCTCTACAGCGTGGCTTGCCCGCAATGCTGTCCAGTCGATCCGCCTTTGCGCTACATCGATTGAGTTGTCTCGGTCCGTCATGCTGGCGTCTGATATAGTTTCCAAGTCTCTCAGTTGCGGGGCTGCTCTCAGCCAGCGAGCTCGAGGAAAGACGCGTACGAGCAATGGCCTTAGACAGGGCATGCAAGCGCATATAATGGCGACGTTCATTTCTACTATGCTGTTACGGTCAAGAGTGTGACTCTGGTTAGCTTGACTAAACGAGTGTCGCCACGGGAGTTTGAAAAGACTACTTGCCCCCAGATATAGTTGAATGCCAGGCGCCAAGTGCGATCTTCATCTTCCCTATCCAGGATGGTCAAGATGAAGCGAAAAAGGCTGACTCCCAGCACACTGGAATGCCTTCGTGTCAGCTAGAGCCTTGTTCGAAAGTGTGAGCTGCGAGAACTTACAAGCCGCCTGTCCCCAAGATAGCGCCGATGGCAACCTTTTGAGCGAACGCCACTCTCAGGGGCCTGATGATAAATATGGGCAGCAACAAGATAATGATGTCGGTCACAACATTGATTCCCAGGAGCGATATATACCAGGTATCACTTTCCACGCATTTTCCTCCCTCCCAATGCTTCCAGAAGGTATCGATCGGCTGGCACCAATAAAGGACGCCTGTTGCTCCGACAAAATTGAAGGCAAAGACGAGAGCAATGGTAAAATAGACGGTATAAGTGAAGCAACGGCTCGTTGTAAAGCGCAGGTAGAATGAGAGAATTGAGAATTTGGTGAAGAAGTTGGCAATTGGATACGTGCCAGTGACTCCAAATGCGCTGACCTAAAGGACGTGGTGAGTATCGGGGGACTGTTTCGGAGATGGAATATGAGAATGACATACGAGAAGATACTTGGTGTAGGTATTTTTGAAATCTGGAAGGTCATCGAAATGCCTACCAAGCCCATATTGTGTTTCTAGGTGAACACCCCTGAGATTAGCCCCTTGTCTCAAACTTGAACCTTGGTGGTGTACAGGAGAGACGAGGACACATACGTATTGTCACTGATACTGAGAAGAGGAGGGAAAATATCTGGGGAAAACATTAGTTCAGCCTGTATTATTAATGGGTAGGTATGCTCATATGGTTGGTATCGTACCAACGCAACGAGAATGTACCCTGTGTTGTATGCAGAGTTAGCGAAGCTGCAGCATTTCCCCTAGGATCAAGATACCTGATTCCGGGAGGCAGGTTCTTTCTGCTTACAATCTTCCTTTGGCTTGGATTTTAGGATGCGGCGGGTCGTGTAAAATCTAGCGCAGACAAATATGGCGGGGAAGACGGGAACAAGCCAAGCAGTTACAATAAGTTGAGGGACAAGCGTTTCACCTTCACCATGTGGCTTCCTCATTCGCGCGACCAAAACATTGCTGGATGGGCTTTGATGATGGACGTCCATGGATGGAGACGTGCAGTTCAATGCCAGAGTGCGGCCTTGCACAGAATGAGGGCGGCGTGATATCGCAGTCTTTAAAAGGGCATTCGCTTGCAATCTCCTATCTCGTCCGCTAGGACGTTTGTTCTTGTCATGAAGGTCAGACAAAGTCAGCAAAGGCCCACCCCGTTTGTGACTTGCGGGACCGACGCGCGAGGGGATCTAGACAGAAGGGGTTAGGCTGGAGCGGGTAGAGATTGGCGTTTCACTGCTCTCAGCCCAGACCATTCCTCAAACTGTCACACTCCTTTCCATAGTCCGTAGGGCGTCCATGATCACCGCTCATCGCTTCCAGGCACTGCAGTAGTGCTAACGACTGAGGGTCTGTGATGGTAATGGAGCGCGTGGCGGCGAGGATCGAGGAATCGATGGAACTTTTTACACGCTAGTTCCGGGCATGCACAACGGTACGGGTCGTTGCCTGGCCTCACCGTGCCGGATTGATGAGGCCGGGGTTCGGATTGTGATCGACCCAGTGATCGAGATTCATTTGGTGTGCTTACTACGTAGACATATTCATTGGAAGAGTGATGAAAGGGTGAAGCTTGAAGACTGAGACACGATTTTCGATCGAGAAAGGAAGTTGCAGTGTAACAAAAGAAGCAAAGGTACCCAAAACATTGGTTCGTTAGTTGCATGCAGTGGGATGTGCGCAGAGGATTCTACGATTGGTCACCTGCAGTCGGCTTAATCGCATAGATCAGCCCCTATCTCGCTAGGGTGATTCGTGCGGGAAATAGAACGCGTCGCGTATGCCCCTGCCCCTCTACACCCAAAATTTACCCCGCCATGGGTGGGAACCTTGATGGCCTCTTTCGTGTTTTCCTGGATTCGTCCTTAGCTTTTACACTGCAATAAGTCATTCCTTCCAATATCCTGGAAAGTGGAAGCCACGGCTTTTTCTGGGTTTCTGAAAGTTGCATCTCGAATTCTACCTATCTACCTACCCACCTATCTACCTAGCCCTGATGTGATCGGCGGCATCCTGCACATTGCAATGTCTCATCCGCCGCCGTTTGTAGCGGCCCCTGCCGGCGATTCGCAGTCCGACGTTCCTCAAGTCCACGACTCAATTCCAGGTCCGAATGTCAAAGCTGTGATGGTCGATACGGCAACACAAACCGACTATCCTCCATTGTACATCCCTGTACCTCCGCCTAGGGTGATACCGCAGAGCTCGCCATTCTTTAGAGTCTTCCGAACCGCCTACGAGAAAGCGGATGCCTCTTTGGTCCGCGAGTCACTGCTGTCGTGGCCGGAAAAATACTTGCATCCAGAGCCTTCGGCAATCCTTTTCGGCCTCCCAGGCACCGAAGGGATATGCTTTAAGTCCCTCCGACAATTAGATCACGATGCGGCGCGACGGATGGAAATTGTCTGCCGCGGCGCAAGAGCTGCTGGCTGGGACGTGTTCTTCGCCAGCGTCAGGGCCTTGTGGTCTGGTCCCACCATCTCAAAACCTTACCAGAGTTTTCTGCGTTGGCCCGATCACGACCCAGAATCCGGCCTGTTCGAACAGTTGCGTTGCCGAGATATTACTAGCGCCTTGTTCGACGTTGAGATCATGTCCGTATACGACTTGGATGGGGAAGTCGTGTTGCCGCCGTGGGCTCACGACCACCATGCAACAAGGTTTTCCCTATTACACACGGTTCATGGTCTAATACACGAGGAACTGTTCCGTAACCAGCCTGATGCAGAATACCCGGTGCAGCCGGGCCTTGGACAGCCTGACCGTAAATGGACCCAGCAAACCTGGTACAGAGATGTGAGTCTGCCACACTAGCTGAATGTTTGACCGTGTGCTAAAGTGTTATATGGCAGACTGTCCTCCTCATACCTCAAGCGCAATCCCCGTACGTACTGTCCTCCGCGGTCGTCGCTCCTTCTCCCTGGCCGGACCATCAAATCCAAAATATCGCAAAGTACTTTCTGGGATTAGCACTTCAGCTCCATCCCGGATTTCCCAAGCCCAGCCTGACAATCCACAATGCCTATCTCGTCGTTGATATGTTGTACCAAGTTATGACTACTGCCTCGTGGGGGTCGCTAAACGCTGAAGCTATGATGACCCCCGTAGTGAAGTCTCGAATACTCATGTTGGCCGGCGAGCAATGCGACCATTCGCTCTTTCTTCGGGCTTGCACTCGTCAAAGCGCTTTCGATAGTGCCCCCGACCATCAATCCTTCATCCCCTGGCTCCATCGCCTCGTGAAGAGCAGGCGCCTGATGAATTTCTGGACTCCGCATCTCAACAAATGGTTCGTCCCATCGTTCAGCATCCACCCCACGTATTCAAGTAGCTGACGCGTAGCCAAAAATGAATAGCTTAACCCAGGTCATCTTATCTTACGAAAACATGCATGATAGAGTCATGTTCGCGCTCAACTTGCCAAAGCGAATCAGTGGTCAACATTCCCTACCCTACCTACTTGCGTCGTCATGGCTCAAACCGTTGCTCATTCCCGACGACTTGCGAACAAGTGCCCTTTGCTCACTAAAGGATGGAGAAGCCCTAGCCAAGGCCGCGCTCCGCTTTGACAGCAAAGCGGCTATTGTTCAAGAGTATGCCGAGTGCCCTTCATAGCGCTCAAGCATAGTTGCTAACTTTGAACTAGACTTATCACGGCTGTTGTCAATCAAATGCAGCTGCCCACGGAGCCAATGCCATGGATCGCGGGTTTTATTAAATATATAGGCACGTACATTGGCGCCCGAAACAAACGGCTACTTTGCGAAAGGTTCATTCAATTCGATCACTTCCTCACAACCCGACACATATCCAAATACGCATCTGGCTGTCTGTCTGAAGACATCGCTACCTCTATCATTGACTTTCTCCTATACCTCACAAGGGCGGTCGATTACAGCCTCTATCCAGCGTGGATAGCTGGTCTCAGCAGATCGATCAAGCAATGGGACTGTCTTCACCCTGACTTTGTGTCCTGTCTTAGTAATATCTTTACACATGCAGCCAGAATTGGGCGGTTAGGAGACCCAATATGCGCCGCATTGCTGAAGCAGTGGTACCGGATACTGGTCAAGCCAGTACAAGCTCGCTTAAACTGTCCCCATGATCTGGCACGGAAGCCATCCCAACCGGTTGATCCCAGAGACCATATTGCCATGGAAGGGTACCGCTTTTTGGTGGATGCAAGCCAAGAGACAGCGAGGTTCAGATGGACAGCTCTCGAACGGGACTTGGCCCAGTGGCTGTGGAAAGACACCCGTGTTTCCACCAGTCTTGATACGTCCACGCAGCCTCCTACTTTAGTGGTAAAGAAGCGCTCTACATCCAACGACGACTGGCTTGAACGAAGAAAGATGGCTGCGAAGTCATGCGCAGAATTGGAAGAGATTCGCCACAGCATCCTACAGTATGATCCAGCATACAGCGGCTTGCTCACAGCGAGAGATCTCGTGGACTGGTCCTTTGCGGAGGGTACCGGTCCAGATCCAGCATGGGTCTCTGAATATGATCCAGCGGATCCATCCATCGAAGAGGCGTATACACCAAGACGTCCAACGCTAGCCAGGATCGTCTCGCCTGGAAGTTCCCCCACATCTGCTTCGCCTGCCGGGAACACAGTGACTCCGCGGAACCCTGAACCAGGTCAGGACCGCGACAACAAAACAGACTCAGAGTCGAAGGAGCTCGATAAGGCCGAAGCTCTCAAGTCCCTTACACTCGAAGAGTACCTGAAGCGCAGAGCCAGGATGAAACTGAAGGGGCGATGGGACCAACTTTATGAGGAGGACGAGGAGGATTTGCAGGAGCTTTACTTGCTTCTGGGGCGTCGCAAGAGTCTTCCAGAGGGAGCATACATTACCGAGGAGGTTGTGGAACTCGCTGAAAGTCCTTCCGTTGGACTTTGTTCTTGGTCGAGCGGGAGTGGTATTGTCGGAACGAGACGCAGCTTGGAGACATCTTGGATAAGGCGGCTTTGGGAACACAGAAAAGGGATCAAGTTGATCACCCCAACCGATGATCCAACCTATGACCACTCTCCGCACGGGATCAAAAGGAAGCGCGACGATGACGATTCAGAAAGCGACGGCTTATGGTGATAAGTGATATACCAAGTTCTTTCTTTGTTGTTTCTTTTGCCATCTTGTACATATTTACGGATACCCCCCAAAAACAAAAATCGACAAAAAGGGTGCCGATAAACGGAATGTCCCCGATCATGCATCGCTCGCCCATACCACCCATCAGCATATCATGCACACCACCATCATTCTCCATTCCCACAAGCCTCCTACTCTTCATCCTCATAAAACACCAAGCACCTAACCTCGATACTCTCCCGCCCCGGTGTCCCCTCGGGCGTCGCGGGATCCACAAAAGCCGTATGCGGCGTCCAGCCCGCTACTCCCTTCTTTCCCTTCCCCCACGGCTCCTCCAGTCCCTCGCCCCAACTGTCAAAGCACTTGATGAGCACCACCTCCTCGGGCTTCATATCCTTGACATAATAAAACTTGTGTGTCTCAGTCGGAACAACGCCGTACGTCTCGCCCTTGACTTCATACCCTTCCGTTTTGGGGTATGTCTCCTCAGCAGGGGCTACCTCCTTGCCGCGATCCTCGCCGTCGTCTTCAGGCTCAGACCGCTTGGGGTAGAGCAGATCAACAGGAACCAGATCGCCCGGCGAAGTAGAGCGCCAATCAATAAATGCCAGCGGGAAGTCGGTCGCCGGGTGCGAAATGGGCCGCCAGACGTTGATGATTTGGTACCTCCCCTTCAGCAGCTTCTCAGCCTCTTCGGGGGGAGACACATGTCTCCGGACGCGCGTGGCGGCAGCAGCAGGCGTCTGATCGACGTGCACCTGCTGCACGGGCCTCCTCGCCGCCGAACCGTTGTTCCTCCGAATGGTGTGGTCAAAGATCTCGACGCGCTTGATCCCCGGCAACTTCTCCCGCAGCAAGGCTTCCACCTCGGCGTAGTACCCCGACCAGATGGCGCGCTCGTCGGTGAAGGCGGTTTCCTTGGCGGGGTGGGTGTACAGCGCGAAGCCGGAGACGTCGACGCCGAAATCTGAGGGGGAGGATTCAACAGCAGAGCGGAGGTCGTGAACGGGCTTGGAAACAGAGACGCGCGAGAAGGACGAGTAGTCGACGTCTACTTTGGACCAGGACTTGACGAAGGGGGTGGTGGAGCGGTTGATGGTTGCTGGGTCGGCGTAACGGAAGGTACCGGTTGTCATCTTGGCGGTTTGGGTTGAGGTTGTGGTGATGGTGCGAGCGGGTTGTTTTCGGAATATGTTGTGCCCAGGAATACGCGGAGTTTTAATGGTGGTCCTTATGAGTGAAGTAGTGACTGCTTGCATTGACTACTGCCGCTGTGTGAGATTGATGATGCAGATATGTAAGTGTGTGTGTGTGTGTGTCTATTCAATGCTTCTGCTGCTCCGTGTGAATCTTGACGGCGTCCGGGAGATGCTGTCGTACAACGCGGGGAGTTATATATGTAACGGTTCGGACGACTGCGGGAAAGGCGGGAGAGGCGGGGCCCGGATTGCGCCACCGGTAGTCCCGCTGGCGATATCTCCACAATTGCCGGGATGGATTAGTAATAACATTGGCGGCTTGGTAATGTTGTTGTGATTGCATCAGCGACTTTATTTCCATTGCGTTTCTGTGAATTGCGTCAGATAATAATGGTCTGTTGGTTTTTGTGACTGCGAGGGAGGTATTCGTGTAGTGAATTTGTTACCGTGGGTGTGTGAACTGGATTGTAGTGGCCTTGGGTTGTTGTCGCAATGCTGCGAGCTGGCAAAACTACCGAGTGAAAGAACGTTAACAGATTTACAATGGACTTTGCAGTGTAACTGTTAACGACTCTCAGTTGCTTTGCTTTGCTTGGAGGTCCCCCGCGTCTCTCCCATTACAGGCAAAATTTCATGCCGGACGGGCAGATGCCCTGTGGTATAGTGGGTATCCAAAAAAAACGCCCCGTCCAAATTTTACACCTTACCCCAACTATGACCATTAATCTTATCAAGTACTTCACAGCCGCATTTCTTAGTAAAAATGGCCAAAAAGTGGTTATTTGGTACTTTAGAAGATAAGGAAAAAGATAATCTAATTCTAATACTTTGTATACCATTCCTTAGTATTAATAACAGCCTGTACTCTTCTTGGTATTGAATTAATGAGCCTATTTACTTTGTTAATTTTAAAGTCCAACTATATATTAATGGCAGCTTTAGAGATGCTCGCTAGACTCTGAGTATTCTTTAGTATAGTTGAAAGATCCGGATATTTCGTTACTATCTTTTCCTTTAATAAAGATTATAGATTTTCGATAGGGTTAAGATTAGGGAAATAAGGAGGCTATAATAATACTGTGAAGTATATCTCCTGAAGCTATTCTTTTAATAACTTCGAGGTATGAATAGGAATATTATTTTATATAAAAATAATATTTGGTTCTATTAGTTTAGGAAGCTCTTCTTCAAAGATTTCTTTATAAATCCGGGCTATAACGCCTCCTCTTTTAGTATCGGGGTCTCTATTATATAGTACGAGGTTATTCTTTACCCTATATTGAATTGTACCCTAAAATATTTGAGACTAACGCTTATTTTTATACTTTAGTTGGACGAATTAAGAATTTAGAGCTAATGAACTTAGAAAGAAGAAATTTGGTTAATATTTGGGCGAAATATAAGAGGATAAAAAAGGTGTATTATTTTACTGAAATGGCGAGAAAACTATAACAACAACAACAACCATACTACTACAACCAAAGCAATGTATAAGGACCGTAGTTCTTAATTATCTAATCTGGTAGAGTAGTAGGTGATTTTCAAGCCTTTCCAAATAGTCGAAATAGGAGGCATCGGGCTAGATATAATTTACTAAGGTCTTGTATCCGTTGAATGGCTGAATGTTTAGTCGCTGCTACAAAACGAAGATAGTTGATAGATCTTTTAGTATCTTCTTCCTATAAGTAAATAGAGAAACGAGTATATATTCCTTTTAGAGGAATGAAGGATTATTTAATATAATAAAATAAGAAGAGGCAAATAATTAGAAATTATTAAGAACTATTATTTTATTTAACTAAGAATACTAAACTAAAATTAATTATCTAGTATAATAAAGAAAAGAATATTGTAATAATTTATTATTTTATTTCTTAAAGTTCGATATCCTACCTATCCCCTTTTTTTCTTTTTCTTCCTCTATTATCCCTATTTTTCTATTTTTTCTAATCTATTCTTTTATTAAATTAGTTCTACATTTTTTTGTCTTCTATTAATGCTAATTGTTTAGCTCTATCTAGTCTAGAAAGTATACCCTCTAATTTAGTACCTTTATTAAAGGTTCGAAAAAAAAAAAAAAAATTATTATAGAAAATAAATTAATGTATATATCCCCGTATACTACCCTAAATTAAATCCTCCCTTTAAGTCTTACAATAGGTCCCCTAAGCAGATTTATTATTACTTGTATATATATATATAATTAGCGTCTTCCCCTATTGTTCTTGTTCCCCCTATATCCCCTTTTACCTTTATTAATTAAATCTTTTTCTTTAGTACTATTAGCGAGGAGACGATTATTTATATTTCTAATAATATCGTCCCAAATTATTCTAATAAGCGTTAAAGGTCCTCGCAGCCTTAAATGAATATTTAGATTAAACTTTTCTTCAAATTCTATTGGAATTTAAATAGGGTTATTCGGATTATAGTTAGGAAGGCTATTTAATTTATACTCTATATAGCGAATAGAATAGATTAAGGAATTTACTATAAATTTATAGGAATTAAAGTTAAGTAGTATATCCGTAGTTATTTTATTAAGTACTAGGCTTCGGTTTATAATAAGTATCTCTCTTATTGAGTAGAAGCTTTTAAATCCGGTTATTAAGGATGATCCTTATTATAAAATAAATATAGGGGTCGATAGTATATATTTGTATTAAGAGGAGTTGGAAGGGGTAGACGGGTTCGGGGTTCTCTTAAGATTTAAAGGGATTGGGGATTAATTAGTCCTCCTTACCTAAATAAATATTTATACTAAATTTATAGGTAATCCTAAACTACCTAATAAATTAATACTTTTAGGAATTAATAGAGTTCTATTTTCTAATAATAATTTAAGGTTTTTTATATTCCTAAACGGTAGAGGAATTCTTAATTATATCCGATTTATTAGAGTATTAAAAGAAAGAGCGTTAATTCTTTTAAAAGGGTTGGATATAATTAGCGTTAAATTATATATATAGTTTTATTCCTTATACTATAAACTATAGCGCCTTATTAGCATGAGGTCCTTTTCCAATTCTCTAGAGGGGAAAACCGTAAGACGTTAAGCGCCTCCGAATAAAAACCTCCAACTCTATCTCGGCTATAATTTACTACGCCGCTCCTACTTTGTTTATAGTTATAACGGTTCTTACCTACTGCTATAGCGAATATAATCTCGTTTCTCCTACCGCTACGCTATCCTAATACTAGAATAATAGGAATAATAGGAATAGGATTAAATCCGGCGTACCGTTTCCTTCGCCGCCTTTCTATTTTACTCCCTACCGCTCCTTCCTCCGCCTTTTCTTCGCTTCCCTATTTTATTTTTCCGTTTACTACCCTACTTCTCCGCTTCCTTCCTCCATTTATAAATATTTCCGCCCTATTATTTACTCTCCTACTCTATAATTTTACTCCTATTTATATTAATATAAAGGCCCTTCCCTTTATTTATATAATCCCCTATATAGTGCCCTTCTTAGTCCTTCTCCTCCTTCTTCCCTATTATAATTTTTATTAAAATAGTTTCCTCCGGCTACTATTATCCTAACCCTATTAATTTAACCTTCGATATAAAGGGTTCCTCCCCTATTACGTCCTTAAGTCTTATATTTCCTATAGTCCCTTCGGTCGTACTTTTAAAGTCGGCGTTCTTTATTTATACCCTTTATAATTTCTTCAGTAGTTATCCCCTTTAAAACCGGTATAATTTCTTCCCTTCTTCCTTCGGTCCTTATACTAATTTAATTAATATTATTCGTAAAATTCTTTATTTTTACTATATTTTAAATTTTGCCTCCGTTATATATTCTAATAATAGGTTTAACTCCCCTAATATTTTTAAAAAGGTCGTCGCTAATAAAATTTATTTTATTTCGTCTACTGGTAAATTTTATATCCCCCTTTTTTCTTTTTCGCTATTTAATTCCTACGCTTTTAATTAATAATATTTAAAACGCTACCTACAATTATACTACCGGTAGGTATATACTAGACGTCCCCGCTAGTTTTTATAACGTCCGTAATATTATTTAAACGGTAATTATTATTATAGTATTAAGTAATTTAAATAATTTTAATTATAATTTAAATACCTTCTATTGTATTATTAATAATTTTTTTAATTATATATATATTCGCCTAGAGTAGGACGGCCTTCCTACCGATTATAAGCGTCTTCCTTATACTATAAGCTATAATATTACCGAATAGTAGTAAAAGGATTATTACGAATTAATTGTAAAGGATATTTATTACGGTTATATCCCTTCCTTATTTAACGGTAATACTATAAACCTAATTCGGATTACGTCCGGTTCTAGTAGTAGCGCTATTACTCCTACGTATATTATATCCGACGGTAATAATTATACTATTCTTATTCGTACAATTTCTAATTTTAGTAATAGTAGTAGTTCTATTCCCGGTAGCCCTATAATTATCGATACTCCTAATTGCGCCCTTATAAATAATAATTAAATCTAGTAGCGTTATAAAGTTACTACGAATTAGGCTTATATAATAGAATTATTCGAATAACTTTTTAAATATAATTAGGCGTTTATTAAATAGTACTTTTCAATTCTTACTATAACCGTAATTTAAATAATTCCTATAGTTAATATAAATATCTCTTCTTTATTCCTATTTTATTATTTTAATATTATTAATATTTTATTTTCCTTTTAGAAATACTTTACAATTTCCTTATATTATTCCTCCTCTAACTTAATTACTAAATAATACTCTTTTAACCTCCTTAATTTTAATATTTATAATAGAATCTTTTCGGTTTTAATTCTATTGTTTAAATATTTTTAGAATTTTTCCTTTATTAATAGCTAAGCTTTTAGGTTTAATTAGAAAATAGCGTCCGTATTAAAGTAATTTAGAATAATATAGGCGAATATTTCCTTTTTAAGCCTATAAGTATAAATAGGAATTAGGACGCCCAACGCTTTCCTCCGGTAGAGGAAGGCCCGGAGGCCGATAATTTCTATTCTAGCTTAAATAAGGAGGGAATTCTTTATTTTAATTAATAGGTATAATTCCTCTTCGGTTTTTTTTAATTATTAGCATTTTCCTTTTTTCTTTTTTATACTAACTATATATCGTTAGATAGCCTTTCTATTAAATTTAGGGGTAAGGTTAATAATAGTAAATTTATATTATCGCCCTAATTTTACTATTACTACTACTAGGTAATAATTGTAGTATAATACTTATTCCCGGTTCGTTATATTTTCTAACTACTCTTCTTTATTAGTAGCTATTAATTTTAAAATTTACAATAATAGTAACGGCTAAATCCCTAATTCCGAGGGGGGGTTAACTACTATTACTAGTAACTTCTCTATTAGTACTTATATTTCGGCCTACCGAACTTTAATTATATTATTTTTTAGTTTATCGGTAGGTAGCCGACTTCTAGTTTATTGTATTTAAATATAATTAGAAACCTAAATTATAATTCCCTAGACGAACCGGGTTTAGTCCGTCCGGGCGAACCTTTCTTTAAAGGCCCGGACCTTTTTATTAAAATAAAAGTCGAATAGTAGATAAAAGGTTTCTATTTTTAAATTTTATATTAATATAACTTTATACGCCCTAATAATAACTCTTAAATATTTAATTTAATATTTCGCTAACCTAATTACTATCCTCCGAAATTTACTATAAATTTTAATCGGTTAATAGAATATTAAAACTCTATATATAATAGTACTATAGATATATTTAATATATATTTTCCTTACCCGAATAAAGGAATAACCCTATATCTTCGCTACTAATTTCGTAAGTATATTCGTTTATATTATTATTATTTTTTTACCGCTTCTATATAAGCCCTATAATTAAACTTATAGTCTAACTAGACCCTTAGGAATCGTATTAATTCCGTCGGTTAAAATATTATTTCCCTAAGTTAAAAAGTTTCCGTCCTTAGTACCTTCGTCTATATAAAGTATATTAATTCTATTTTAATTACTTTAAATTTTATACTTTTCGCCCCTATTTATTTTAAATATACCTTCTATACTATTTATAGTATCTAGTAATTTTCTTTAATAGTACGGACTATTATTATAATATTAGTATTATTAGTAAAGTTAATTATAATTATATTTAGGATTATTATTAATTTCTAGTATAGTAGGGTAATAAAGAGAATAAATAAAATAGAGGAGAAGGGGGAGCTTTATAGTATTCTAATAATAATTATATAAGGGTAGGAGGTTTCGTTATTAAAGAAGAGAGAATTTCTTTTTCTAGTAATAAAATTCGCTATTTACCGAATAATTTATATTAGGAATTATATTTCTTATAAAGTATATAGAAATTACTTATAATTAATTCTATTGAACGCTCCTTTTAAATTTAGGAGTATAAGGGACGTTATAGCCCTGAATTTTTAAACTGTATATACTATATCGGTAATTACCTAAATTGTAAATTCTATCGAACGGTCTACCTAATTACCTATTTAGCCTTTTAATAGGAAGTTAAACTCTTTAATTATTTATATAAACTTTTTAACTACAAATACTTTAAAGATTTTTCCTATATTACTAAGTAGTAATATTAACTTCTATACGTTTATTAACTTCTATTAGGCGGCGCTTTTCCCGGGCTTTTTAAGGATAATTATTTTTATATCCTTAAACCGCTATAGGAAATATTCGAATTAGAGGTTAATAGATATTAAATATATTATAATTTACTAAAATAATTATTTATATATTTTTAAAAACCTATTTAAGTATTAATCGATCCTGGGGGTTTTATTGGGCGTTATTTAGGAAAATACGTCCTAAACGTCCTTTTCGTTGATTAATTTGCTAATAATTATTAGTTTAGTACTATTTAGTAATTTAATTTAGTTTGGTAAGTAATTTATTAAGATTTCTACCTTCGGGAAGAAGTAATCAGTAAAAAATTTAGCTTTATTACTATAATTTCCAATTTCTATTACCTCTTTATAGGTTTAAAGGGTTAGTAGTTTAAGTAGGTCTATTAATTTATAGCTTTAAGTATAGGTTTATCGTTCTAGGGGTTAAAATTAATTTAAATTCTTCGAAACTTCGGCGATACTATTATACTATATAGCCTACTAAATTTTTATAATTATCCTCTTCTTTTTTATTATAGTTTTAATAAAATCCTTTTAATTCGATACTATCCGGTATTTAAATTACTCTTAATATATCTTCCGTACTTCTTTTATTACTATTTTATATCCTAATATCTACTAATTTACTCTCTTCCTTCGACCTTTCTTCTAATATAGAACGAATTCCTCTATAATATTTATAAATTCTCTATTAAGTTTGCGAAAAGCGAATTTAAAATCCTTTATTATATTAATCCTTTTTAGGACCGATATCCGTTTTTCTATTACCTCCTTTATTTTTATTATATTTATAAAATTCTAATTATATTTTCCTTCTTTTTTTACTTTTTTATTTTTTCTTCTTATTTAGACTTAAATTTCTTAAGGGTAATAGTTCGAACCGGTTTATTTATACTTCTATACTCCCTAATATTTAATTTCGACCCTAAATAATAATTATATATAATTAATTATTCTATTTTTCTCTCTTTGTATTACGTTTTTAAACTTTATTAGTTTACTATAGGGGGTAAGTAGATTAAATCTCTAGCGTTGTACTTATATAAGGAGGTAAATAACCCTTAGGTTAATCCTATTCTTTAGATCCTAATTAGGATAATAGAAATTATAATTTCCAACTATAATTAAATTTCCTACTAGGGGCCCAACTTTAAAAAATTTAAGGAGTAGTAATCCTTATTAATATTCTAATATTCCTTATGTAAAAATAGGAAAGTAAATAGAAAAAATAATTATTAAATCCCTTAGGCTCTTAAATATTACTATAACCTAATCCTTTCCGGTTTAGAAATTTAAGTCCTTTAAATTTTATTTCTTATTTATATATATTACTACCCTTCCCTTCTCTATATAATCGACTTTAAAATATCTCCTATTTTTAAGACGGTAAATATCTTTATTTATATTTCTATCCGGCTCTTAGATCGTTATAACGTTATAAGTTTCCTTTTATTCGAATAGAAGTTTCCTTCTCTCGTACAATTTCCCTACGTTCTAATAGAATATTTTTAATTAAATTATTAATTACCCTAAAATAAGGTTTTTTCTAATCCTTTTATAGAGGATAAAGGTATTACTTCTCTAAGGGGGACTATAATCGTATAAATATTATTACTACTATACGATTAATTCCCTCCTATATTTTAAAAGTATATATAAATATCTATTAAACTTTAAGGGTTTAATAGCTTTAATTAGAAGGATAGGCCGACGATCTTCTTTAACCGTCCCCTCTTTATAATTCCTTTAATATATTTCTCTAAGGTAATAATAATACGAGAATTAAAGGGAGCGTCCGGAAGGACGTCTTCGTTTATAATTTCTATTATTAGTTCTAATACTTTTCCGGCCGGGTTCTTATAGGGGGTAAACGCCTATAGCCTTTTAGTATACGTAATAAACGTTTTTATAATCGCTTTCCGGAGAATAGGGTACTTCTTATAATTATATATATAATAGCCCTTCTTCCTATACAATTTATAATAAATAAATAATTTATTATTATTAAATAGATAATTTATTTCACCGAAATAATCTCCTTTATATTTAATTTCGTTATAATAGGCGTAAATATTTTTTTAATAGTAGAATTTTATTATATATTTAATTCCCTAATATTTAAAATATTATTAAACGTTATTTGAAATTTAGAATAATTCATATAAGTATATACTACCGTTCTAAAGGAAGAGGTTATTCTAAAAAAAGTATACTACCAACGTAATAGTAATTTTTATTAAAAGTAAGCTTTTATTCTCTCCGTTCCTTTTCTTCTATAACCGAATTTTAATAATAAATACTTCCGGATTCTTTTCCTTCGCTATATTTAATATAATTTCCACCGTAATATAATTATTAATATTATTTTAAAGTACGCTCCGAACTAATATATTTATAGTACTTATAGTAATAAAAGTATTAGGGCCGAAAACTTCTTTAACCTATATTTAATTATATTAATACTAATTATATATAGATTCGTCGAATATAATTATATAATCTCCGGTCGTTAGTATTCTAATAACCGTTCGGATTATTAGGCCGGTATTCTTCTTATTTAAATATATAATTAAAATCGTCTTCGTATTTTTATTCGAACGGTTTATAAATTCGGCGGTAATTGTTACTCCTTTAATAATAAATTACCGCTCGAAGTTAAAGGGAATAAATTTTTTAATAATAGTAGGTAATTATTAGAAGGTAGTACTAATTTTATTCGGACTAACTTTCGCTATAATATTGGCCTAATATTTCGGTATTTCCTAGGCGCCTTTTTTAATTTCTTTTAGAATATCCTTCTTTAGATTATTAAAATCCTTTTTAGTAATAAACTAGTCGGTTCCAACCTTACTAACTTCGGGTTATATAAACCTACTTTTTCCGACGTATACTTTTACGAATTTAAAAAATAACTTTCGAACCCAATAACGGTCCTCGGTCGAAATAGTATTATAGTCCGCAGATTTATTCGCTCTAATAATAAATTTCTTTAATATTTTATTATCTTCCTCCGTTTTATCCGAAATTTTCGTAATAAGTACGGCTTTAGGATTATTATATACTAAAATCTCCGCGAGCGGGTTATAGACGCTACTTTCAAATTTACGAGTACCGCTATCGATAGTTATCGGTAACGATAATATAATACCGTCGTTATACTTGTCGTAGGACATCGTAAGGGACGTAAACGACCCTCCTAAATCGATTGCCGTTATCAGTTTTCGTTTTGGAGTATTCCTCGACTAGAAATCGGCGTTTCCGGTTTTAAAGCAGTTTTTTAGCGTTAAATTATAGTATATTTAATTATCGATATTTAATTAAATAGAAGTACTCTATTTTTTAATTAATTAAGGATTTAGAGGTAATAATATTATTGAACGAGATGAAATTAGAGTAGAAGATAGTTAATTTATTATTCTAGAACTTTATAAACGAATTATAATTTATTAAAGCGGAATTAAAATTGATTATCGAGAAAAAATTGTAGACGGGGGTAAATAAATATTATTGGAGGAAGAGGTTAATTTTTTAATCTTTCTTTATTATATTATAAAAGTAGGAGAGGAGGAGTTGGACGATAATGAACTAGAGGATAAGGAACTTTCGTTACTACTTTTATTAATAAGTATTATTAATATATATTAGAATAGAGGAAGGTTAATAAGGGTATTAGGGCTATTATATAATTAATACTAAGAAAAGATCTTTATACCTCCTAATTCTTCTATACGCTACCCTTTATTTAATTCTTTATTACTCTTCTAAGTAAAATAATTCCTTAGTTAAATAAAATACTAGGGCCTTTTTTTATTACTATATATATATTTGTACTATTAGGATAGGAGGTTAGCTAATTTATTATCGATTATATATAGTACTTTAAACTTAGGTTTACGAAGTAGGTTATTAGGGTACTATTACTTTATTCGTAAGGTATTATAAATTATTCTCTAGTACTATTATATTATAACGTTCTTTCTCTATTCCTAATTAAATACTATATAGTACTTCTATACTATATTCTATTACTAAGTCTTTAGCTTTAATATTTAGAAGTTTAGATTATATTCTATTAATTTTATTCTTATAGCTTCTACTACTATTAATTTATAGATCCAATTAGAAATTTGGGTAACGAATTCGATTTGTCGAATAATAAGGCCTAAGTTAGTCTTAAATACTTTTTAAATATTAAAACTTTAAAATAATAAGATTAAGGCTACCTTTATATCCTATAATATAGAACCTTCAAAATTGGAATTATAATAATCCTATTAATTTACTAACTAATTAAAGATAACTACCGAAAAATAGTAGTTCTTAAGGTAGAGAGGGATTACCTAAAACCTCTTTTCTTTTATAAGTAATTGAATATTGCTCGGATTACTTATAAATTTTAGAATCCTACTATTAAATTAAGTATACTTATTTAGAATAAAGATTATTCTTACCCCTTTTCTAATTACTTATAAAAGTAGGGCAACTAAATTATTAATATAAATATAGGTATACTTATTAATATTATATTAAAAGTCGGCTAAGTATATTATAATTTATTTTTAATTATAAAAACCTTTCTTATTAAGTAGGAAAACGCCTACCTAATTAGGCTATAATTTATTATAGAAGAGCCTACCGAATATTTTATTAGATTCTAGTTCCTTATAAGGTATTTTGAGGTTATATTATTAATTTAATTAAATTTTACTTAGTTCGGGATATTTTAGAAGTATATATCCGTTCTTTAAATTTAAATCTCAAAGAGGACTAAAGTATACTTTATAATATAGGAGTGTATTTTTATATTTTAGGACCCAATTACGTAGTTGGTTCGTTTTTATAATATACAATTATATTTTAATCCTTTACAATAAATTAGGAAAGGCTCCCTAATAATTTTATATATATTAATTAGTAAAGCCTTAGTATATTATTAATATCGGTTTAAGCGCTTTATTCGTATTAGGTTGAAATATTCGGTTAATAAACGGCCAACTAAATATAAGTTTAATAATTTCTTTAATTTATTTCTACTAAAAGGTCGATAATAGTATAATCGCCCGGCTATTAAATTAGTTAGCGATCGGTATTTTATTATAGCTATATAAAAATTAAATACTGCGAATAATAATAAGCTATTAAGGCTGCTTACTATTAGTATTACCGGATCTAACCGTATTACTCTAATTTAGAGTAGCCTAAAGTCTTTTACCCTCGGCTTTAGTAGATCTATTAGTATTATTATTAATCGAAATAGCTTTAACCTTATTATTAATAATAATATAGTTATTAAAGGATATAATTATATTTTTCTTTAGTAAGTATTTAATTTATATATAGTAGAATAGAAGGGTTAAACTAACGTTTGAATTGTATTGAATCGAATTTGGAGGAGGAATAAAGGATATAGGTTATATTGGATCGAGATTATTATAATAGAGAAAAAAGTATTTTAGAAGTCTTAGGCTTCTTAATATTATTATATTAGGAGAAGAAGGGAAAAGAAGGAAGGAGGCGGGGGGAGAAGGGTATTATATAAATATCTTATAAATTATTTAACTAATTTACTCAATTACTAAAAGTATCTTTTTAAAGTTATTACTCGCTTGGTTTATAATATAATACTTAGCTTTATAGTATTTACCTCCTATATAATAAATTTATCCTTTCTTTTAAAATTATTATGTAGGCGGTAAACTATAAGGGTTAAAGGCAATAGTAATCTTTTATTTCTTCTTTTTCTAATAGTTATAATAATTTTAATAATTATTTAGTATAGTAGGCTTTCTTTAATTAATTACCTTTACCTAGAGCTATAAATAATAGATTAAACGTCGATAATAATCTACAATTTAGGTATAAAAACCTACCTCCTTTAATCGGTCTTTCCCTTTTTACTTTTTTCTTTTTTTAATTAATTCTTTATTTTTCTATTAACTTTTTTCTTTTACTATTAATATTTATCGTTAAAATATCTATTTATAATTCTAATTAATTTTAATAGTACGGAAATCCTATATAATTTCTTCCTCCTACTACTATTAATTAACTAACCGGAATTCGTTAGAATACTTATAAGAATAATATTCTTCGGGTATAACTAAATAATATCTCTCCTCTAGTTTACCCTTTTATTATTTCTTACTAAATTTAATATAACGACCGTCCTAAAGCTTATAAATATTTTTATTTGTAAATTTAGTAGTAGATTGGCCTTAGAGCTTTACTTATAGACGTTATTTAGGGAGCCTATAAACCGATAGAGGGTATAATATTAATTATCTTTTATTTGAGAATCTATACCGTACGATACCCTTTTTAAGTATTATACCTTATATTATTATAGGAATTCCCTAATCGTTAAGAAGCCTTCCTATAAATATTTAGCGGTTTTAGGGCTAAAGTACAGTTTTTTAATTAAATTAAATAAATTATAGCTTCCTTTAATATAGTATTAAGATTAATTTAAATTAATACTAAAGGTAGTTAACCTTTTGGTTATTATATTTATTTTATAATTTAATAAGATAAGCGGTTTAAAATATTAGTTATTTAAATTTTTAGTAAAAAGTATATATTCTTACTCCCTAATTAGTTCTTTATTAATCTTTTTTCTAAATACTAGTAATTCCTTATAGTATAGCTATTGTATTATAATATTCTAAAAGGAATATATATTAGTATTTTATGATATTTCTAACTAATTTAAATAGACTTTAATTATTAGTCCTTTTACCGAATATCGTTCGCTTCTTTTACCCGGTTTTAAGGATAGTATTTATAGTAATTGTATATAGAATTGTAGAACGGTTAAAGAATATACTATAAATTTAGTATCTTTAGTGTATATTTATAATTCGGGTATTCTTTATATTAATAAACTAAGTATTAAGTAGTATAGTAGTTAGGAGGAATAGATAGTTACTAATATTCCTCTATTATAATTTCGTATTAGAGTATTCTTTAGAGGGGAAATTAAACTTTAGTTTAAATATCTTCGGCGGGAAAGGGGGTTAGAAGTTAGGGGTCTAGGGTTAGATTTATTTAGTATATCCTAGGTTATAAGGCAATTAATATATTTATACTATTTTTCTAGGACGGGAATTCTAGGGTAAAAATATATAAAAATTTTCTTAGGATAGCTACCTCTAAGTATTGTTAAAAGGATCGTTATATTTAAAAATTTTATTTAGTAGTTTAATAATAAGTATTTTAACTATTTTAATTTTTCTTATATTATAGGGAATATTTTTAGTATTATAATATATAGTAAAATATAAGCTTTTTCTATTTTTCTCTTCCTTTTGAAAGGAATAATAATATTTATTCGGTTCCTTTTGTATAAAATAAGAAATAATTGAAATAATTAATCTTATAGTAATACTTGATTATATAAAGTATTAAAGGTTTTTACTCCCTTACTTATATATCGGTTTCTAATCTTTAGGCTTCCTTCGGGGTAAAACGATTTTAAAATTCCTATTATACTATTCTATTATCCGCCGTATTTCTCTTTTAGTATTCTAATTAATTATATAATTTATAACTTTTCTTATAGTATCTTTATTAATTATAAATTCCTCTAAGGTTTCCTTTAAGTATAGTAAAGGAAGTATTTTTTAATTAATTATATTACAATTTAATTTTAATTATATATTATTATATAAAAAATATTTTTTAATCCTTTCAACCGGGTAGGAAGTAGTAATATTAATACTATTTAAGGTTTTTAAGAGGTATTTATATTTGGAGGTAATCTTTTTAATTCGAAAAGGACTAAGTTAGCGGTAAATTAATTTTCTAACCGAACTTATATTGATTTATCGAATATAATTATAAATTAGTACTAAATCTCCTACCTGTAGTTTTATAATATTGGGCCTAATTTTACTTTTATTTATTGAATTATAGTATTCTATAGCTTTCTACCTTATTATTAAGATTCGTTTAGTAGTAAAATTAAATTTATATTTACTATTTTATAATAAATAGGTTCTAGTAAATATTAAATTGAGCTAGGCTTTAAATAATTTATTATCCTATATATTACCCTATTGTATAATTCTCTAAGATAGTAGGTTAAATTTAATTAGCGAAATAGGATTATATCTATAATTGAAGTAGAAGGGAATAAAATTATAGTTTCCCCGGATTATAATTTAATTTGTAAATAAAATGTAAGGTAGTTAGGGCTTCTAATTATTCCCTATACCGCTAGTGAACTTTATAAGTACTATTGTAATTAGGAAGTACTTAGATTTATTTACTCTATTTACCTTAGAATTATAGGGTAAGATCTTTATAAAAGGGATATTGAACTTTTATAATAAGTTATTATAATCTTTCTAAAATTCCGAACTGCTATTAACGATGATTAATAAGGGTAGGCCTTATTGATAAATGATTTATATTTTAATAAAGCGAACTATATACTTTAAATTTATTATAGGGAGGATATTTGCCTCTATATAATTAGTAAGGTTATTCTGTACTTTAATAATTCTAATTCTTTTACCGTCCTTCCCTAGTATATATTGGATATTTAATATTTATTTATAAAAGGGTTATAGTAACGAATTAGTATATTAAAAAGTATTAATAAACTATTTAGGATTCTATTTTTAATAGTTTAAGTAGGATTTAATATATTTTTCTATATAGGAATAAATACCCTTCTATTAATAGAAGTTAGTAATACGGTAATAAATTGCTTCTCTTCCCTTATAGCTAACTTTATTATAATATTTACGAAAGATAATATTGTAATTAGTATTGTTATTTATAAGTCTATATAGTACTTAATTAATATTTGTAGGGTATAATTATAAAGCCCTTTTATAAAAGAAGAATTTTAGAATTTCGGTTTTGAAGCGCTATTATTCTAATTCGGTAATTAAATTAATAGGTAGTTCCAACGTTTAGAGGTACCTAACGATTCTTTAAAAATTGTAAATCTACCGACCCTTTAAAGGTTTTTAATTTTTTTTCCCTTAATCTAATATTCTATTAAATTTTACTATATAGATTTATTAGTTTATAAAGTTGTTAATATCTTCTTCCTTAGCTTTATTCCGCTAATTTACTACCGAAGGAGGTATATAGGAAAGGTTATTAGTAATAATATTTTTCTTTCTTAGGATATATTTAATTTCAAAATTAAATAGTTGAATTTGAGTAATCTAATGTATAATTATTATTATTAGGATATTAAATATTATTCTATTTAATTAGTAGATTATAATTTGAGAATTAATTTTAATAATAAAATAGATATTAAATAGGTAGCGTTTTAGTTGCTTTAAAATATAAAGTAGCTTACGAAGTTCTCGTTTAGTAGCGTTATACTTTTTTTTAGCGTTTAATTAAATATTGCTTTCGAATTAATAAGGGTAGCGCTTACTATTTAGCCCGACTTATTTAATAACTGCCCTCTAACCGATTAGTAATACGTTTATTATAAGGAAAATATCCTTATACCGGTCGTTATTATAAATAATAAGTATAAGATAAGGAGCTAATAGAATTTTATATTATAAGTATTTTAAAGTAAATTATTTATTCTCTATTTATTACTATCTAGTATTTTTCTTTAATAAAGTATATAAGGGTTAAGTTATTATAGCGAAATCTTTAATTTAAATTCGGTAGTACTTAATAATCCTTAGGAAGGTTCTTAATTACTAGAATTCTTTACCTTTCTATTTAATAAATTTATAATCTTCCTATTAAAGGATTTTAGAAACTTTATAAGGGGAAGGTCGTTTACTATCCTTTAAGTAAAAGTATCCTACGAATTTAATTTCGGGCTAATATTATTTAAACTTTTCGGTTATAATAATATAATTACTAAGTTCAATATAAATTAGGACTTTATTAATATTAATTAAATAATTAAGAACGTACTTACATATACTAAATCTAATTTCGAATCCGTTATAATCTATAGTAATTAATTTAATATAAATATTATCTAAGTAGGGTCGATAAATAGTAGGGATTAAATTATATAATACCCTAGTTATAGCCCGAGAAAATTAAATAATAGAATTCGTTCCTCCTTAGGGTAGTATAGTTATTCTCTTTACTTTTATTATACTTTGGAAGGTAGTAATATCCTTACTCTTCTTATTAAAAGGAATTTGGTTATATTTAGAGAAAAGGTTAAGAAGGGAAAGTATTTTAAATTCTCTAAATTCTTTACTAAATTCTTTATAATTAGGAGGGATATTAAAATTACGTAAAGTAGTTGCATTAATCCGTTGGGTATTATTAATTAATTAAAAGCCTCTATTCTTTTTAGATATTAAAAACTAATTATTTTAGTAGGTAGTATAATTATCTTCCAACGTTCCTCGCTAGATTCTATTTTTTAATAGTTTATAGACTCTTTAATAGTTAGTTTTTAAAATTAGAATTAATTTATATTATTATACCAAATATAAGATAGTTCTAATCTCTTAAGGAGGGAAAACGTTAGGTTTAATCTTTCTTATATAATTAAAATTCTATACGAGAATTACTTTATAGTTTTGAAGAATATAAATAAATATTTCTTACTCTTCCTTAATTAGATTATTGTATAAACCGTTAAATATAGTTTGTAGGCGTTCGAGGGTTAGTTATTCTCCTTTAAATATATTTAAGAAATATAGTATAATAATTTTATTCTATAGTAATAGATAAGTCTATTATCGTTGTTCTAATTTATCTTTTAAAGTTGTAAAATACTATAATTTCTATTCTAAGTTTCCTTCTAGCTTTGAATTATTAGAAGGTATATCGTCGATTGGTAATACCTTCTAATTTTTCCGTTTATATATAATATAAATAGCGAAATTCTTAGAGGGTATTATTTCGTATAATAGTAATTAATTAGCCTTTACGTTAGTAGGTATAGGCTTATTACTTTTATAATTTTTCTCCCTTTTATTTATACGCTTTAATTATTATACCGACGCCTAATATTAGATAAAGTTATATATTTGCTTTTTAAATTCTATAGCGAGTTCCTTTTCTTCTACTATAGAATAGGGAGTACTCCTTATAATTATAATATTAAGTACGTTATTTAAATTATTATAGTCGGTATTATTAAAGTTTTTAAATAAAAATCTTTCGAATTATTTATTATTAAATAGTTCGTCCTACAAAAACTCTTAGAAGAACCTTAAAACGGCCTTCCTCAATACGTAACGTCTTTTTTAAATATCTTGTAAATAGTCTAATAATTTATTAATTATTGAATTTTTAATTTATTTAAGGATTTTATTTTAAATTTTATTATTATACTAAATAGGAATTAATATATTAATTCTAAAGTTAACCCCTAAATAGTTGGCAAACCTATTTAGGGTAGACGGTTATTTGTCGAATTCCTAAATATATAGTATTATTTATACATTTAGCCTCGCTTTCTCTTTCGGAATTAGTATAGTTTTAACGATTATTTCTTCTATTAATACATTAATTAATTCGATACTATATATTAAATAATTTAATTTTATTTAGGCATTTTTAAAGAATAGCTGTCTAAATATAATATTATAATATAGTAGGTAAGTATTAGTAACGAAGAAGTATATTTCCTATAGAATATTAGCCAACTATATTTAATTATAGGCTTCTTTAATAAAGTTTCGTCTATCTCTATTGTTATTTGTATTAAATACCCCGGTATTAGTAATAGTTAAATTGTACTCTTTAGTTATATTATATATAATTGTATTTACTTCTACGCTTATATTAAGGAGGGCTCTAATCTTTAGCCCTTTTTATTATAGGGAGATAAATAAAGTTGGTAGAATAGATATTCTAATTGTATTCCTTAGATATAATAGTTAGGAAAGTTTGTTTAAGTAGGTATATAGTTGTATAGGAGTAATTACTTCTACTATATATTAGAAAGCGGACTTTAGTATATCTTCCCGAATAAGTTTGGTTATACTATTTAATTTTTAATCTAAGTAGTAAATAGAGGTTTTAATAGAGTTTTATCTTTCGGTTATTTTACTTATTATCCCTTTAATAAATATACTATTAATTTTATATTAGGTTATAGGAATAATTTAATTCGCTTCTTTAAATTAATCGGTTATTGTACTACCTTTATAGGAGATTCTAGTAATATTATCTTTATTTAAACTAATTTTATATTAAATTAGAGTAATAAATATTATTATAAATTATTAATCTATATAGTATAGTTCCCTAATCCAATAGGGAATATTATAATCGATAGTTTTAAATATAAGAGGGTATTATTCTTTAACCCTTTTAATAGCTTCCTTTATAATAGTATTAGTATTAATAATTCTAGTAAATTTTATAAAGGATAAAGCGGTAGGTTTTACAGATGTATTTTCCTTATTAAAATCCGGGGTTAATAGATTAATTACTTTATTTTCTACTATTAGCCTAAGGATCTTTATTAGCCGGGTTACCGGAGGCAGTTAATTAAACTCTAGGGCAGGGAGTTAAAGTATATTATTCTCGAATATAATAGTATTATTATTAATAGCGTCTATTTACCGCAGCTATTTATTAAAATAATTAGGAAAAGATATTTCCCTTATAAGGCTTATAAATTATTTATTAGGCTCTATAATACTAATCTCTTAATTATATAACCTCAAATTAAACGCTATACTAACTATTATCTAATAAGTATTTTCAATTTAACAATCTAAAAATTAAAGTCTCTAGAGGAAATATATATAATCGTCCCTTATTCTACATATAAATTATACCTAAAAAGTAAAAGGATTTTAATATTTAAATTACTTAATAGAAGTTATAAGAGCTTTTACGTAGTATAAAGAAGAGAGTACTTATCCAATAACTATAATATTGTTTATTAATTCTAATATTCCTTCGGAAAGTAAACTTAGTAAATTATTAATTAAAGGTAGTATAGGTTCTATAATTATAAGGCTAAATTCTTTTAAAACGTTCCTTAGAAGTACTTCTCTAAATATTTATTCTTAAAATAACGGTTGAATTAAGTAATTTTTAATAATATTAATTATTCTAGTAAAGTGGGTACTAAAGGTTTGGGGGTATTCTATTAGCGTTTGGCGAATTGTAATAATTTTATATTTAATTAAAAATCTTCGGTAGATTTTTTAAGTAATATTTAATCCGTTAGTTATATAATAGTAATTTAATAAATTAGTACCTATTATATTTATAGAAGTATTTGAATTACTATTCCTTTACTATTACCGGCTACGTATATTATTAGGTAATAGAGAAAACTCTAATTCGAACCTATATTTTTTTTTTAGTACCCAAATATTCTTCTCCTAATAATTGAAAATAGTTTTATATTTAGGAAATATCTTATAAACTACTATTTAAAATTGCATTAGAAGTCCCAACTTCCCGTCTTTAATAGCCGAAACTATCGCTTCGTTAGGAATATAATTATTATAATCCTCTCTATTACCGATTGTAATAGTTATTTATAAGGCAAGCGTAGGATTTCGAGGCCGATAAATAATTAATTTGCCTTTTTAAATATTATTAACTATTTTTTAATATTAATTTTAATAATAATTACTATTATACTAATAATAATAGATTTAACGTCCGTCCCTACAATTCTAATTACTTCCTCTATTATTTCTTTTTCCGCTTCGGCTTCTTACGGAAGTACTACCTATATAGCCTCCTCCTTCGCTAGTAGCGTAACCCTATTTAATTATTAATAAAAAATTAATTTAAACTTCCTTTTTTTATTTCTTTACTAGTTTTTCGTCGAATTGAGACTATATAATCCTTATTTAATTAAATTCTTTAATTATCTTTTTAATATTTAATTTTTCAGTTAAATAAAATATAGTGGGCGCTAAAGCGGCAGTTTGGGTCGTTGAAGGAGTTTTCTTACACAAAGGTTAGTTAGAATTACTATTTAATCCGATTAGGCTATTTTTCTTATTAATAATTACTAATATTCTCTTCTTAATTAATACTATACCTAAACTATCGTTTAATAAATCATCTTCCTTATTATTAATATAAGCGTTATCTTTAAAGTCGAAGTATTTATAGATAATCTTTATTATATTAGTATAGAACTATAATTAGGTTATTTAATAGACTTTTTCTTTAAGCCCTATAGTCGTTATAATTATCCTTTTAATTCTTTTCGTAAATTTCTTATAGAAATTGCGAATAATTATAGATTAAATAAAGTCCTTTTCTTTTTTGGGTTATTTTATTAGGAGTATTAAATATTTAAATATAGCTTTAACGATCTTTTCTCTATTATAAAGGATAAATTTACTATAGAAGACCTTTAGTATAGTAGTTTTATTATTTATCTAATTTAAGTCCAATACTAAGAATTCTTACTTAAAACGACAATAGAATTCTTTCTATATTTAAATACCTTTAATAATAGTATTATTCGCTATCTCTTTATAAGTTTTTCGGGTATCTAGTATATATTACTAGTACTAAATATTTAGTTTAGCTTTATTAGAAAGGTAATAGCTTTAAACCTTATTATTAAACTCTTTTAAATACCTAAAGATATACTTCCCTTTAAATTTAGCTTTAAGTACGTAGTTTTTTACAAAGGAAATTATAAGAATCTTACCTATTAATATTTATATTAGGTATATATTAGATAGTCCTTTAAGTAGGTCTCTATTTAATAGGTTTTTACTTAAAGTTTGCTATACTTCGTACTTAGGTTTTTACTATTAATTAGGCTATATAATTATAATATTAGGTCCTAAGAATCCTAAAGAAGGACCCTAATAATAATTAAAAGGGGTAGAAATAAAAATAATAGGATAGGGATCTTAGTAGGTAAAAAAATACTATTTAAATTTAAAACTTTAGGAATAGTTAATCTCTAATTTAGTATAATAAAGTCCTAAAGGTAATTAGATAGGTTATAAAAGAATAGTATAAAAAAGCGGATATTAAATTCGAAAATTAAATATAAAGGCGGATAAAATATACGAGTATAGGGTATAAGTAGGACCGGGTTAATTTAACGAAGGATTCTCAAAAGGGTTTGGCAATTGGTTTCTTATTTAAATTAGTAAAGGAGTCGAAGATTAATTAAATTTTAGAAAGGGGAAAAAGGTAATTTCTAATATAGGGGTCGAAAAAAGAAGAGTAGGAATTAGGAAAAATAATAAAAATAATTCTAGTACTAATATAAGAAGCTAATCTAATACTTCTTAATTAATATATAGAGTTAGAGCTATAAAGATATTTCTATTATTTTAAATCCGGTTAGTATTATCTATACTACTTTACGTACTAATTAATTTACTTACCCCTTTTTCTCTTCTTTTAATCTAGAGGTCCCCAATCCCCCTTTTTATTTATTTTCCTACTAATTAGGTATTATTATACTATTATACCTTCTCTAATTAGAAATTTCCAATTAGTTTTCCTCTTTTTTTATTCTTTTAATATTCCTTTCCTCTTTCTTTCTCTAAGTAAAAGGAACCTCTTTAATTTTTACCCTCTACCTTTTCTACCTCTCTACTTCTATTATTGGTATTCGAAAGCGGTAGTTCTCGTTCTATAATAATAATATTATTATTAAAACCCTTTTAATAAAGGCTTATAATAATTAATTACTTCCTTTTAATTTTTGAAACGCAATAACAGTAATAATTACAATCCTAAGAATCTATTAATAATAATTGCTAATATATTACGTAAAGGAAGAATTCGGAGGTAATAACTAGTACCCTTCCTTTATAGGAATTAATTATAAGCCTTCGAAGAAAAGGGGTCCAAGTACTATCTAATTTTTCTACACTTACGTAGAGGCTATATATTATAGATTTAAGGATATTAGTCCTTAAAAGTTTAATACTAATACCTACCCTAATTATTAGCGGATTTTTTCGTTATTTATCGTTCTTCGGATAATTTTTCAATTAAACTACCGCTTAAATAGTTTATTAATTGTTTATTCTTATTATTATTCTAATACTATTAATCGAATATTCGTTTATTTATTAAGTTATATAGTCGAACTATTACTATTTAGTAACTTATTTATCGTCTATACTTACTTATATTCAATTATTACCGTTTGGATATTTATTCCTCTATTTTTCTTATTAATTACTTATACTATTATTCGTACTCTAACGTTATATCCAAACAATAGTTAGATAACTACTAATTAATTATATTATTAATAATCGTAGTATAGTCACTAATATAGTTATATATCGAATACTATTGAAGGCCCCGGGCTGTAGTAAACATCCGGTACTAAGGATCTTTATACTTCTCTGAAATAAAATTATTTAAACTTCTTTATAACGATTAATTAAACGTCGCTAGCGAATATTAAATAAACCTCAACGAGGATAGGAAATTATAAAGTCCCTATATTCGTTTTAACTAATTTAGTATAGGGTTTTAACACTTATTTCATCCTTATTATTAATTTGAAATAGCGAGAAAACTATAATAATAATAATAATTATATTATTATAACCAAAGTAATATATAAGGACCGTAGTTTTTAATTGTCTAATCTAGTAGAATAGTAAGTAATTTTCAAGCCTTTCTAAATAGTTGAGATAAGAGGCATCGGGCCAAATATAATTTACTAAGGTTTTATATCCGTTGAATAGCTAAATATTCAATTGCTACTACAAAACGAAAATAGCTAATAGATCTTTTAGTATCTTCTTCCTATAAGTAAATAGAGAAATAAGTGTATATTCCCTCTAGAGGGATGAAGGATTATTTAGTACAATAAAATAAGAAGAGGTAAATGATTAGAGATTACTAAGAACTATTATTTTATTCAATTAAGAATATTAAACTAAGACTAATTATCTAGTATAATAAAGAAAAGAATATTGTAATAATCTATTGTCTCATCTCCTAAAGTTCAATATCCTACCTATCCCCTTTTTCTCTTTTTCTTCCTCTATTATCCCTATTTTTCTATCTTTTCTAATCCATTATTTTATCAAATTGGTCCTACATTCTTTTATCTTCTATTAATACTAATTATTTAGCTCTATCTAGTCTAGAAAGTATACCCTCTGATCCAATACCCTTATTAAAGGTTCGAAAAAAAAAAAAAAAATTATTACAGAAAATAAATCAACGTATATGTCCCCGTATACCACCCCAAATCATTACCCTTTAGCCGGAAAACTTAATATCGTTTTTTATTACCTCCCTTTTTAATAATTGATTTATCCGTAAAGAGAACCGTCCTCTAAAATAATAGATTTTTATTATAATGCTCTTATTATAAGCATTACTACTATATTCCTATATATAGATAGGTGTTGTACTGCAGTGGTGCAGCTAGCTTGTAGTTATCTGAGTGTAGTATAGTAATTACGTATATACGTGCTGTGGTCCGTGTATTGGACCTACAGCGTGCCCTACATAGTTCTCGTACGCGCACAGGATTCTCTTCCTATTCCTCGCACAATAATTAAAGTCTTAGCTTAGTGCTTGCTTGCGCCCCGTAATACTTTATTATACCTAACTATCGTATTAACGCGTAACAAGTGATTTCGGAAAGAATAAAGGTAGTAAGAGACTATTATAGTAATTTAGTCTTTACGAGATTATATTTAGCCGACTAGAGTAATTGCTAGCAATTAATTAAGATGTATTTAATATTGGTCGATACTAAGCGAGAATTTTCAATTAAGTACTACGAATTATTTAATAACTAGAATTGTAAGTGCAATTATCGATATCTTCTTTATTTATTACCTACTTATTATTATTAATTAAAATTATAATAAGATATTTAATTCTAATAGTCAACCGTAATTCTAGTAGGATTAAATTAATTTGCGTAAGGTATTTCTAATACTATTAAAAGGATTTGATCTACTCTAATATATTTATAAAGAGGAGGCTATAAGTCTCCTAGTCCCTAAGGACTTTACTAAGAAGGTTAAGGCCTCCCTAAAAGTTATAAAGTTATTTTATTACTTTAATATTAAATTTAAGGATTTTAATAATAAAGTTAATACTATTACCGAAGTAAAGGATAAACTAGCGGCCGCCTCTAAGAAGGAGGTAGAGGGATTTAAAACTTACGTTACTATATTCGAAACCCTTAAAATTCAATAAACCGTTCAAATCAACTAGTAGCAGCAGAAGTATAATAATATTATTAAGGAGAATATAGTCCTATAGAAGAATATTACTTTATTATAATTAAATAATAATTCCTTACACACTATTATAGGTTAGAAAGAACGCAACGTTGCTACAGTAGAATAGTAGTATACTAATTTATTAATAGCGTCCCAATTTTAAAATAATACCTTCAAAGAAATAAATACTAATTTTAAGGAAATATTCGCCGAGGCTAGCCGGGCCAAAATTCTTCGAAAAAAGCTAGATTATATTAAATAGAAGTTTAAAAATACTTAGATCGAAGCCTAGCTTAGGGTAGCCAAATTAATAGAATCGATTACTAAAAACCCTAAATTCTTCGTATAAATAAATAATAGTAATAAAGAGAAGGAGGTCCCTAAGGGAAGAATAGGTAATTTTAGCCGTATTAATAGTAGTAATATAAGAAGAATTACTATTAATAGTACTAACGCTAGTAAGTTCGGTATTAACGGTATAGGAAGAGCCGGCGAATTTACCGGCCTAAGGCCCGGAATAGGCAATAGATTTAAAAAATTCGGAGGATCGGGAGGATTCGGCGGATTTGGAGGCTCCGGCCCTAGCGGTCCCAGCGGTCCTAACGGCCCTAAAGGCCTAAATAGAAGTAGAGGCCTTAATAACTATTTTATAAATCCTAAAGGATACTACTACTTTATTCCGGCTATTACTAATACCTATATTTATTATCGCAATCTAATTAAAGACCCTAAATAGTTTATAAATAAAGAAAAGGATATATTTAAACGTTATAATTAATTTATTATTTAATTTACGGCTATTTATACCCGTTAGGAGGTTAATAATTATAATTTTATAAATAAGAAGACTAAATTCCTATACGTTATAAACTACTTAGGTAGCGAAATTAGGGTTATTATCGCTACAAATATAAAAAAGATTCTAAATAACCCTTACTACTTAACCGCTTAGGACTAACCTACGGGATAGGGATTCTTAGATTATTTAGCTTCTTATTTCTAGTAGAGTAACGTCGTCGCCGTTTTTAAAAAAGTAATAGCCTAATTAAAATACAGTATAGGTTCTAATAGTAAATTTACTAACTTTACCGACTTCGAAACTCAATTTACTATACTAGTAGATAGGTATAGTTATAATACAACTACAAAAGTCCGTATATTTAAGGATAAAGTTAATAAGGATCTTCGTACTATAATATCTTACTAATATAATACCCCTAATTATAATAATTAGGAGGGATAGGTAAAGTTGTACTATAGTTTATTAAAGTCTTTTAATAATACTACTTTCTATAATAATAGCAGTTAGATTAATAATAATAGTAATAATAATAATAATAGTAGTAATAATAATAGTAACAAATATAAAGACCCTCAAGTAATAGAGATCGACCGTATTAAAATAAATAAAATCGACCTAAAGGTCGTTTAAACCCGCTTTATAGTTAGATAATATATTAAATATAGTAAGCCCGGTTATTAAATTTATAAATACCGCAATTAGATTAATTATAATAGTAGGCTTAAAATTACTAACAATACTAGTTCTAATAAGGGTAATAGAATTTAAAACGGTAGTTCTAATAAATAAAATATTAGAACTATAACTAATTTTATAGCCCCCCCGAAGGATATAGCTAAAACGGTAGCTCCCGAGACTAACGCTGCCTAACTATAGGGAAATAGCGAACCCTTGGATTAAAATATATCTAAGGGCCTAGAGGGGATTAAAATAGGGTTAGGAAAGAGGAAAATATATTAAGTATTTAATAGGCTCTTACTTACTAAAAAAGCGAACCTTTATTTATAGAAAGCTTAAATATCGGTAGACAAAATACTACCCTCTTATTTACCTATCTTTAGTACTCCTAATATAATAATAAAATTAATTATATATCCTTAATTAATTCCAACTATATAGGGAAGGCCTTTATTAATAGGACCTTTACCGAAAAAATATATTTTAAAATATATAAATTTAATAAAGTTGGACCGCTATATTTAACGGACGGCGGCTTTAAAGAATAAGTTAAATACTATATAGAAATAATAATACGGATTGGATACTATAAAGAAACGATTAAACTCTTCGTAGTTAATTTAGTATAGGAATATTCTATAATCTTAGGCTAGCTATAGCTATAATTGTATAACTTAAATATTAATTAAGTAATTAATAAAATAATATAGAATAAAGGATATATTGGAAGTTATATTAATATAGTAGATATCGTTAAAGTAATATTAATATTAATATTTCCAATTCTAATACTAGTAGTAACCTTATAGATAGAGATTAAGCCTAAAGTACCGTAGGATAAGGAGAAACGGGTAATTAAAGTACTAAAGCGGCGGACGGTTATTAATTCTAAAAAACCCTAACTAATAAAGTAGATAGCGGCCAATTAAATATTAATCTACCCTATAGAAACCCTAAAAAGTAATTAAATATTAATAATAGAAGTTCCTTCGTAGTTAGTAACGGTTAGAAAATTTAAGGAACCCTTCGGTTTAAAAAAGAAGCCAATAAAATTCAGAATTATAATAGAAATAAAAGGAGGCTAAAGAATTTAAATTATAGCGAGATTAAAATAAGTTAAATATACTTACTTCTACTAATTTAAATTAATAAATTTAAAAATAAATCCTCTTAATCCGAAGGACTTTAAACTAATTAACGTAGAGGCTTTTATAATAATAATATAGATAAGAGGCGTTTATATTAATTCTATTACTTAAGTAGAACTTTAAAAATTCTAGAAGGATAAATTACGAATTTTAATACCCGCTCTAACGGAAGAGGTATAGATAAATATTATAAAAAGGAGAGGCGAACTATATAAAAAATATTTTAAGGATTTTAAAATCTATAATCTTATCGACGTTTACAAAAGGGAGGTTACAAACGAAGGAATATCGATTATATCCCTTTAATTAAAAAAAATAGCCCGGGTATTCGTTAATTAAATTTATAATTTAAAAAGTAACCCTACAGATAAAAAAGAGTTTACCTAATTAATAAATATCAACCATATTTATAGGATTTCCGAAGAAAATATATAGAAGTTTATAAATAAATTTACCAAACTAAAGTATACCCCTAAGGAAATTAGGGAACGCTTCCTAAATAAATATAAAGACTTATTAAAAATAGCCAACCCTATAAACGTAAAAGTACTCCCGGAATATTAATTTTACAATTATAAAATCGAATTAATATTGGACAACGAATTACTATACTCAAAAACTAAATCTATATCTCTTTAAGAGCTCAAAATTATTAAATAATAGTTTAATAATAACTTTACGAAAGGATTTATCCGGCCTTCAATATCCGACGTTACTTCCCTAATATTATTTACGTACAAACTAAGTAACGGAATAAAAATCTATATTAATTATAAAGGTATTAATAATATTTCTCTAAAAAACCGCTACCCTTTACCGTTAATTAAAGAGACTTTAAACGCTATTTACAAAGTAAAATAGTTTACGAAGGTAAATATTATCGTAGTATTTAATAAACTATATATAATAGAAGGTTATAAATAGTTAATAACGTTTATTATACGTTTTGGACTATACGAATTATTAGTATACCCCTTCGGCCTATCTAAAATACCGTCTTCCTTCTAGAATTTTATTAACGATATTCTTTATAATATTCTAAATGTTTACGCTATAATATACCTCAATAATATATTAATCTTTTTAGAGATATACGAAGATTATATAAAATATATATAAAAGGTATTTCAATGGTTGATTAACGTAGGGTTATAAATTGATATTAATAAATATAAATTTTATACTTAATAAATAAAATATTTAGGTCTAATTATTACCCTAAGGGGTATTAAAATAGACCTAAATAAAATTGAGGTAATTACGTACTAAGAAACGCCGATATTGAAATAGCAATTATAATAATTCTTAAGCTTTACGAACTTCTACCGGTACTTTATTGCCTAATTCTCCTCTATAATTAAACCTCTATACGAATTTATAAAGAAGGGAATAGATTAATAATAGGAAGACCGCTATAATACTGCCTTCGAAATATTAAAAAAGGTATTTACTATTACCCCCGTTCTAAAGATCTACAATTATGAAAAGCCTATAATAGTAGAGGTCGACGCTTCTAACTAATTATTAGGGGGTACTCTATCTTAAATATATAATAACGGCTAGCTTTACCTAATCGCTTACTTTTTAACCAAATACCTTATAATTAAATATAATTATAATATTTATAATAAAGAACTTTTAATAATTGTAAAAGTATTAGAAGAATAGAGGCCGGAGTTGGAAGGAACGTTTTAACTATTTAAAATTGTTATAAACTATAAGAATTTAAAGACTTTTAATACTACGAAGAAGTTTATACTTAAGTATATATACTAGTCCGAATTCCTATCTCGGTTTAATTTTACAATTAAATATAGGCTAGACTCTATTAACGTACGGCCAAATATACTAAGTAAAAAACTAGAATATATCCTTAAAGACGCCTTGGACGACCGATTCTAAGTTAAAAAAAAGCCGCTAATCGACCTAAACCGCTTTAATAATTCCTTTAACCTCCCTAACGGTAAAAAAGAGGGAGAATTCTATATTAATATAATAATAGAAGTAGGAGAACTACTAATTGTCTATACTTTGGAAGGGGAGGGGGATAAGATTATCGAATCTAATAATTTAAATATCTATACCGACAATCTAATAGTAAAATCGTATAGCAGCTTAATAATTATAGTAGATATAATTGTAACTATTAGGGAAGGTAACTATAAGGGGACAGTAGAGCGATATGTAAGTGCTGGCCTTATATAGTATATTAAGGTTCTATAAAGAAGGAAAGGAGAAAACGCTACTATTATAGGGCTAAATTATATGCCCTGTGCTAGGCTACGGCACAGTAAATTACGTGCTCTATACCTTGCTATGGCACTAGTGCTAGCCCGGGCATTGAGGCTCTGTATAACCCACTCTACCGGGCCACACAACCCTACCCATAAGCCTAGGCTGGCGCACACTCTCCTCTTACTTCCTTCGTACAACAACGTATATCGTAGCTTACCCCCAACGGTGCCCTTGCTTTGTAATAATAACTACCTATAATACTTTATAAAGTAGCTTATAAACCTTTTAATATATACTTCGGCGTTTATTAATAGTATTAACTTTAATATAATATTTTTACTAAGGCGGTCCTTAATAACCAATAGGTAAATATTCCCTCCAATTAATAGGAAATCCGTAATAAAATCTATTTAGATTTTTCGGAAGAACTAGTCCAATACCGGTATTAATTAGAATAACCCCTTCCTTTAAATTCTCTAATACTTAATAGAACTATATATATAGTAGTTATATAGGAATTATCTTATATAAATTCTAAATAATAATTAATAAAAGTAGTAAACGAGAATTATAATAGTACCTTCTCTACCGGGGTGCCTAAGTATTTAAAAATTATATATAATTTAAATAATACGGGTACGGAGGGTATTAAACTCTCGGTCGGAATCGGACAATTCTATAGCTTCTACTTCGGTAATTATCGGGCACTTAAGGATTTAGAGCCTTCCTTAGTATTTTAAACGCCTAAAGTTATTAATAAAATAGTTGGCAATCTAAACTTTAAATTTAAAAAAAGGGGGTAAGTCTTTTACATCGTTCTTTATTACTTCGAAAATTTACTAGTATATAGCGTCCTTTCCTATTATAGTATTTTAAAGCTATTATAAATTTAGATTTTTAAAGATTTTTACACCCTTCCCCTAGGTTGCCCAAAAACCCCGAAGGTTTATTGCCGAAATGCGAATATAATTGTATAGAGTAGATTTAAGGATGAATTAGAAGTTTCAAACTTCTCTATTATTTTTAGTAGGTTAATTTTAGTCCTTCTATAATAATATATTTAGAATTACTATTTCCTTATCTAGTCGGTACTAAAATTGAAAGGAGAACTTAAAGAGGTATTCGGCCTAACGGGCCTATTGTTCGGAGAAATACTACTAGGTTATAAAATATTCTAAATTATAATAGTCTATTAGGATAGTAAAATTATTATAACTCTAGAATTCGGTTTACTACTCCTATAAATAATTAATAATCATTAATATTTTTTTATTATAAATAGGGTAGTTATATTCGGCCGGCTTTAACTTTTTTGAATAGAACGCTACTATACGCTATTAATTATTTACCTCCTAAGTAAGGTAGTTTTTAAGTACGAAGCTACTATAATTAGTCTTAAAGAAGGTCGGACGTTCGGGGTCCTACTTAATTAGTATTAATATTCGAATAAATAGTATTTTAAATAATTAGAAGGCTTTTTTATATACTATTAACTATTTAAATAGAACCCCCTTACCGGTTAATACTATAAGTAGTATAATTACTATAGTAAATTCCAAAATAAATATCCGGTAGTAATTTATAAATTTTAAAAAATTCCGGACTCCTTTCTATAATATTAAAATAGCCTATTCTAAAATAGTTTTAATTTTTTTAGGGTCCGCTTAAATACCTACGCCGGTATAAATAATAAACTTTAAATATTTAATTTTTTTAACGGCGAATTCGTACTTATCCGGGTTTAAATAAAATCTAATATTTCGGAGGCGCTCGAATACTATATAGACCTTTTATATATAGTTTTTTCGAGATCCGTCCGTAAAGATAAATATATTGTTTATATATACCGAGTAAAAATTATTAAGAAATTCCTATAATACTTAGTTAATATACTGCTAAAAGGTAGTTAGAACGTTATATAGTCTAAAGGGGACTACTAACTATTTAAATAGGCTATAGTAGGTCCGGAATATTATTTTATACTCTTCTCCCTCCGCTATCCGGATTTTATAGAAGGCTTATACTATATTTACCTTAAAGAACTATTTTATTCCCTTAAATACCCGGAATATTTTTTAAATAAACGGTAAAGAATATTAATCTATTCGAATAATTATATTAAAAGCCCGGTAATTATAATAGAAGCGAAGGCTTCTACCCAATTTCTAAATAAAGAGGACGGGTATTCTAATAATTAAATTATTAACCCGAATAAAACTTTTATCTATTAAATTTCAAAGGATCTTTTTAAGTACTAAAAATTCTTTTTGAAATATATTATATAGCGGGCCGAAGGGAAGTAAAAGGTTTCTACTATCCAACCCCTTTTTTAATTCGATTTTTAAATCAATTCTAAATTTATATTTATTAAAATAATTAGCTTCCTACTTCCTAAAAAGGGGAATAAATTCCTAGAAGTCCTTAGGGATAATTTATTAGAACTCTTCGTTAGTCCGGATTCTTTTAAGTATTAGAACCTTCTTAATATCCTTTAACCGAATAATAAATATAGAAGTTTCTATAGTAGCCCAACCTTCCGTTTTATTTATACAACGGATATAATTAATAAAAGTAATAGTAAAAATATACGCCGCTCCTTAAAATTCTTTAAAGAATAGGGGCTTAAACTTAAAATCGTTAATATAACTTACTTAAAATTAAATAATACCGTACTAAAGCCACTTCTCGTAGGGAATTGAATAAATTTAATTAATTATTAATTATAGCTTCCTAAAAATAATAGAATATTCGAACTCTAATACTATATATATATAAACTAGTAAAATATAGCCTTAAAACTCTGTAAAGAAGTACGCAATACTTTAGATTGAAGCGCCCTCTATAATTACTATAACACCTCGGATTTACCGAATTAGAATTAGAATAATAGGGATTTAGAAATCCCGAATAATATTTTTACTAATAATAGTATAATATTAATAACCTTTATTAATAAAAATATAGAATAAATTAATAGAATTAATAATAATTAATATTAAAGTTAGTCCTATTTCTATTTAAAATTTAAATTCTTCTATTTTACTTAGTACTTCGGAAGTGGATTTTAGTACCCGACTTTATATTAAAGCTACTCTTTTCCTTAGTCCGATTCGGAATTTAAAAATTCAATTATTTGAAAATCTTTATTAAATAGCGGAGCTATTTAAATAGTTTAAATACGTACTCCCTTACCTTAGGGGTTTATAGCCGGGAAGTATAGGCATTTAACAATAACGTAGCCGGTAATACTATAACGAATATACCGTCCTTTAATACAATACTTCTTTCTTTCTTCTTAAAATACTTATTTAATTTATTCCTTCTATTAAATAAAAGACCCCTTACTTCGAATATTACAAATATTAATTATACCTATAAAAATATTACTATTAGTATTATATCGAATCTTAAAGGACGGAGCGGAGGAGGAACTACGGGTTTAATACTAGTAATTAAAACGTTCCAAACCGGTAGCGATAAGGATATATACTCTAAACCGCCGGTTATTTCAATTACTATTCTATAGGTAATTTTAATAGAAGGCCTAGAATTCTACAATCTTTTTATACTTATAAATAATATTCTAGAGTTATTCTATATAAATAAAATAATTATTAGAGAATTTAATAATAAAGAAGTAATTATTAAACTTTCTATTAATAGCGCAACGAAAGAATCCTAGTTTAGTACGGCTATTCTAATTGTAACTATTAACCTTTAAAAATTTATTTTTAAAATTAGTAAAAAATTTAAAAAATAATTCGCTATCCTTTTACTTTATTTTAGTAAGGTTATTAAGGGCGTAGTTTTAAATATAGTAGGTATTAAAGATTTGTTAAATCTACTCGAATAATTCAATTGGATTTTTATTACTAGAGAAAGTACGGGCGGTCTAATAATCTTCCAACCGTTATTATTTATTGATTAGTAAAGTATTAAATATTTCGATCTATATAGCGTTAGGATCGGTACGTAGACCGGCTTTAAAATTTGTATTATACATTTTAATTAATTTATTATAGTAGAAAAGGAAGGTAATAAATTTATTGTCCTACTTAGGGAGTTCAAATAGCTTCTGTTAGTACAGTTTATTAGAATCGCTATCGGACTCTTTATTATCGCTATTATCGGTTTTAAACTTCCCGCCGTCCTTACTACTAGAAGGCTCCTATTTAGTAGGGTACGTAAATTCGGGTTTTAGGGTAGGCTAGGAATAAATAAAAAAGGGGATAATAAATTTAACCTTCCCCTATAGTTCTAGGCTAGCTTAGAACGCTCGGAGTAGGGTGCCGAGTAAACTAATAATATTGGAAGAAATTCCAATATTCCTAATTATTAGAGAATCGTAGGAAGCTTCTATATCGGTATTAATATTATTATTATTATTCGGTACAAAAAAAGAGACTATTCTAATATTAATATACGCTGCGCTATTAATTGTAAGTAGTCCTTCCTTCTAATAATTAATTAATAAGAAGGTAGAACTTAATATAAGGGGATAGTAAAGTAATACGTAAGTACTAGCCTTATATAGTATATTAAGGTTCTACGAAGAAGGAAAGGAAAAAACGCTACCCTCCGGGTCGCTCGAATACTAGAGTTTAAATGGCTATACGCTAGCTACCTAGTAGCTTAAAGTAATTAGGGAATATTCTAGAAGGTTCGGGCGCTGTAATGTAGCGCCCGGGTTGTCTAGGTAGTCTCAATGCGGGTTGCCGTCTTAGTACTCAAGTCTGGCTAGTTAGAGCTAGATGCCTTGACGGGCGCCAGTCCTATAATAGTAACTAATAATCGAAGTATTTAAAGAAGGTCCTTAGGATCCCTTTTATAGAATACTACTTAGTAAACAATAGAGCAATATTCAAAGACAGGGTTATAGTACCCCCTAATAATAAAAAGACTCAATTGGAACTAATTTATAAGACCTATACCTTAGCGCTAAGAGGGTATCCCGGAAGAGATAAAACCCTCAATTTAATAAACCGTACGTACTAGTAGCCCGGCTTAATTACTATAGTTAATATTTACTATAAAGGGTATCTATCGTATTTAAAGACCAAACTATCGAGGATAGTACTAATAGGATTCTTAAAACTACTACCACTACCTTATATACTATAGAGAAATATTTCTATAAACTATATAACGCTGCTCCCTAAATCTATAAAAGGGAAGAAAGGAGTAGTATACTAATATATAGCGGTAGTAGTAGATAAGTTAATTAAAATAAGGTACTTCATCCCCTATAAAAGCCTATCTACCGAGGAGCTAATAGAAAAATTTATTAATTATATTTATACTTTATATAATTTACTAAATACTATTATATTAGATAGAGGAGTATAATTCGTATTTATATTCTAATAACAATTTTTAAATAGGTTAGGCATTAAACTAAAATTATTTATACTATACTACAAAAAGATAAATAGCTAAACAGAGAGGATTAATATAGAAATAGAATAATACTTTCGAACCTTCGTTAACTACATTTAAAATAATTAGGTAGACTAATTAATATTAGCCAAATTCCAAGGCAATAATTTCTAATCGGTAACTACGGAGGTATTACTATTTTTTACCAACTATAAATTTTATCCTTATATAGGTACCGAACCCTCGAAACTACTACCGCCGGATATTTTACTAAAATAATAGTAGTAAATATTCAAAGCCAATAAGGTTATTAAACGTTTTAAAATAGTATAGAATAAACTAATTGTACTATTAAGGTAAATTTAAGACCAATACGAAGCGGCGGCCAATATAAGGAGGACGGATGCCCTTAAGTATAAGTTAAGCGATATAGTTATATTTAATATAGAGAATTACACTACGGGAAAGCCGGTAGTAAAACTATTACCAAAATTTGAGGGTCCTTTCCGTATAATAAAGGTAGACTCCTACTCGCTAGAATTATCCCTACCAACGAATATAAAAGTTACTAATATAATTAACGTCTCGAGGGTTAAACCTTATATAAAAGGTTTATTAGGATAGTCCAATTTAATTATAAATATTAAGGCTAATAAGGGAATAGTAGTTATTCGGACTAATAACTTCGTTGAGGAAAGGCGTTGGGAATTTAAAATATTATTAAACTATTAAAAGGTAGGAAGTAATTAGTATTATTAAGTATAATAAATTTATTACCCCCTTAATTAGTAACCGGCGGTAAATTTAGAGGGTTATAACGAATTAATTTAGGAATTTTATAATATTCGCCTAAAATTGGGCCCTCCTTACTTAATTTTTAAAAAAGGATTCAAAGTATAGTAAAAGGTAAAGAACTCCTAAATGTCCCCCGATAATGTACTAGTACCGCTAGGGCGACTACTGCTAGAACCGACCTCGAATTAATTAATACAGCGGAATATAAAATTAAATAGTAAATAAGAATTTAGTAAAAAATAAGGAGTTTAGTTCGACTTATTCCGTGTACTCTAATCGAATACTTTATAATATATTCTTTTATAGAATAACTATTAATAATACTGAGAAATAGTATATCTTACGGCGGTCTTACGTTTCTTATTTCCCTAGAATAGCCTATATACAATTAATATTAGAAGATTAGAAGATAAAGAGGATTTAAGAATATTAGTAGTATAATAATTAAACGTTTAAAGAGAAAAGAGGGTATAAATAGGGAATTAAACGTACGAGCTCTTTATATTTATATTAATAGTAGTTGTAGGTATCCCTATAAACCGCTATATTATAAGCGTCCCTATAGTACCCCCGGTAGGGCTAACGATAGTAAAGGTCGTTAAGGTTCTTTATATATAATAATTAGAGTATTTTAAATTAGTTTCTAATATATAAATAGATTATTAAAAGTAATAATAGTTCTTATAGTAGAAGGGTCGGATTTAGTAATATTTTAACTAGTATTCTACCCCTAAGTAGGAATTAAGGTACTAGTAGGCGCTAAATAGCTTCCTATTTTCCTACCTTAGTAAAAGTTTTACCGGCACCTAATTAGGTATAATTATAAGAAAGATCGAAAAGGCCTACTTTATTAATAATAATAGATTTCTCGAACAGGAGCCTCGTTTCGAGGGAAGGTAGTATTACAAGTATTACTACTATATTCCTATATATAAATAGGTATTGCACTACAGTAGTGCAGCCAGCTTGTAGCTATCTGAATGTAGTATAGCAGTCACGTACACACGTGCTGTGGTCCGTATATTAGACCCACAGCGTGCCCTATATAGTTCTCGTGCGCGTACAGGATTCTCTTCCTGTTCCTCGCACAATAATTAAAGTCTTAGCTTAGTGCTTGCTCGCGCCCCGTGACAGCTCTAAAGTAAAAGTATATTTTGAATTAGCTGCTTTATTAGAAAGATACGGCCTCGTTAAAGTAAGATGGTGGTTGATCCTTTCTTTTTAGAAGTAATAAATTAAAGTTGCCTGGGAAGTGTAGGGATAGGTAGCTTTCTATAAAGTTTCGATAGTAATAAAGGGGTTTTTGGTTACTTCGCGTAGGATGACTCTTTTATTGCGCTTATTTAGGAGTAGTAGTCGTCTACGGCCAAGTTTAGAGACCCCCTAATCTTGGAGTTTGAAGCGTCGGACGACGCCTTTAACGTACTTTGGCGTCACTTTTTTATAAATAGCTATTGTAGCTTTACTAACTCTATTTAAATACTATACAATAATGCGGTTCCTCCGACGAGGAGTTGAGTATTTAAATTTTGCCTTTTTAATAGGGGATAACGGTATAATAGCCATTTGAAAGAAAGATAGTAAAAATGCTGAAGATGAGAAAGGAGGGGAAAATGCGGGGTTTTTGAAAAAGGGGCGTTTTTTTTGGAGATCCACTGTAGGTGTCCAGGTCTGCCTCCTAGGGAATGACTCGTCAAAATTGTCACTAGTTAGGTATAGTAATAACTGTTATTGTAAGGAAAAAATAGGATTAGTGACAGCCATTTTTTCCACACGTGACCCACTTGTGGGTAATCTGGTGAAATCCGGTATTTTATACCCGCCAGATACACACTTTTTATCGAAATTTATCGAAATCTAATATAATTCCACCAGATCTGCTTAGAATCGAATAATTTGTCGCCTTTTATATTGTACTCGATTTACTCTACTAAATACCCTCGTCTTTAATTGCCGGTTATCCCTAATCCTCGTACTATATATTAATATATAAACGCTCTTCTATCTCTAATAATAATATATCTCTTTTATTATAAATTAGTTATACCCAACTTTAATCTAATTTGTAAAGCCGTTTACCGTTTATATAAATAAACGTTACTATATTTATCTTTTCGGCACTTAATCTATTACGCACTAAATTCTCGAGATAGTTTATTATAGAGAAGGCTCTCTTATAAAGTATACTATTAACTAGAGTATTAAAAATACGTACAGTAAGGGGTATAATAATAGATTTAACCAACATTATATTCTATATATACCCCCAATATTACTTAGGAGTGAGGTTTATACCCTAAACAGCGGCGTAAGGGGTATACGGTCCTTTACAAGTACAAAAATTAAGGAAGTCTTCAATTACATTTTAATTTATTTTACTTAATTATCCTACGAATTTACGCAAGTATTTGATAGCGTAATACTATATATTAGGGACGGGGAGGGCAATAACATTAAGTACTTATATAATAATAATTGGCAGTAAGAAATACCTAAACTAATTAATTAGTATCAATTATTTAACTCGTTTAGCAATATACGCACGCTCTAACTCCTACTAATTATCGGCGGAGATAGAATATTAAAGAGGCAACTAAACTTACTAAACTTCGAACCATCTAATAATAATATAACCAACGTATACTCTATCTACTTCAAACTTCAATTAAGCCTCGTAAAGTAGCGCTAGGAAGGTTTCTAACTTATTAAAATAAAACTAGAAATTACTATTATTAATAATACCTAATATTTATTAAAATTATACAGTAGGAGTAACTTTATTACTATTAGCGTAAGGGTTATTAAAGTACTAGCTATTATAGAATACTAACTAGGTAAAGCCTTATAATACTACTTTTATTCGTTAAATCGATTTAACTAATCTATATTATAATTCCTATTAAATAATTATACTAATTTAATTAATATACTATACAAATAAAATAATAAAGAGATTTAAACTTACAAAACCAAAATTGAAACAATCTTACTAATATATAAAATTATATACGTACGCAAATAAGAGAGTTAGAACTTTAATATATGAAAGAATATAATAAATTAATTAACTATGTAAACGATTGCTTTAAAGATTAGGATATTGAGTAGATTTTTTATTAATAGTTAAAGTAAATATAAATTGTACAATATAATAAATAAATAATTAAATCGATTATTAAGTGTAAGGTTTTAAGTCGCTTTCCACGCAGCGTTATATATATTAGTAATAAAACTATTTATTTTGGCCGTCCTCCTATTAACGAATAAAATAATTACCCGGGTAATAAAAGTAGCTGTAAGGGATCTACGAGGTTTGCACGCAGGTAGGCCTTGTAAAGAGCTTGAAATAATCGACAAAGAGGAAGAGGGAGGTCTGTGCTAGTAAGGCATAGAGCTTCCAGCTAAATATACGAAATGCGGTGGGCATCGAAGGTGCTAGAAATGCCAAGAATGCCAAGGCCAGAAATGTGGCCCGTGCGGCGCCCCGAGGGATGTACCCAATGGCACGCAGTGCATCCGGTGCCAAGACGGCTGCCGACAGCCGACCGACCGATGCACCCAATCAGAAGGCGCGCCTGGCTTACACCCAATTAAGCCAGGCATTACCTCTGGGCGCCAGCCCCGTGACATTACTTCCCACCTCTCCCTTCGAAAAAATGGCCAGAAATGCTATATACAAGAAAGAATCCAAGCGCTCCAGTACCCCCGGTGCTCTCGAGCACTCCCGACGCCTTGCTGCCCGGGTTTTTGTGATAGAAAACGATCAAGTAAACAATCAACGGTCCGAACTACTCGAGCATATCTCCCCAGGAAAGTCCTATTAGTCACCTCAACACCTGTCTTTCACGTGTGCGCTGGTGCCGGCTACACCCCCGGACTGCACGGTGGCCACCGTACCGGGCCGGGCACCTCCAGACCCAGCCCCGTAACGTCCAGTTCCATCCAACCGTAAAGACCACTGTCCTACTGTTCCCCATCCCTGGTAATGACAGTACGCAGTATATATACTTTTGGTGAGACTCGCTACCACCTAACGCGCCAATAGGGTACGCACGGCCTTCCCGGGCACCTCCAGAGACCACCGGTTCTACTCCAGAGTCCACCCTTCGGGTCTTACCAGGCCAATATCCATACCGTCTCAATACTCATCACCGTCATCGTCAATCTCGTTGTCTTCCTCCGGGCCCCCTTCCGGTTCGTGAACCCGGATATACCGGATCTAGACCTTCTTATAGTCTTTGGCCTAATGGGAAGGCGAGCCGTACGCCGTGCAGGCACCCTTCTTCTTCCACCTCTTCCGTTATGCTTCCATTGGACTGTTGGAGCTACTAGTCCGGGTAGCGGCAATATCTATCGGTTCCCCTTTGTCAATAGCGGCGGTATTGGAGTTCGAGCTCCCCGAATGCCCCGTGCTCCCCAAGAAGTTATTACCGTCGAGGCGCCGAAGGAAGCTGCAGAGCTTAGGGTAGCTGTCTGGAGCTTTTAGTCGTTCGCGGAGGCGCCCGAGCCACTCGTCGTTCAAGGAGGACATCAACGAATTAATAATGGCCTAGTCTGGCCACGTATTAGCTTTGGCTCTGTATAAAACCTCCTCAAAACGAATAAGAAAGTGGGAAATGGATTCCCTGGACTTCTACTGCAAGGAAAAGAGCTCGAGTCCCGCTTTCTTATCCTGGTTGACTTCGCCGTAGTTGAACCGAAGTTTCTCGAGCAGCTTTTCCGGAGTCCGGTTAGCTGGAGAAGACTAGGCGAAGGCGAATAAGGTCCGACGGACGGCCGGTAAAAGGCTGGAGTAGAGGTAGTAGAACTAGGCCTCCAAATTACCAATTGCACGGCCATCAACGTGAAGTTTAGCCTCGGCCGTATAAATCCACGTATCGAGTTCCTTCTTGTCGCCGGCAAATTTATCGAGGTGTGGGAGTACCGGCTTCGGCTGGCCTCCGGTGCCTTCGGCGCTGCTGGAGCTCCCGGCTTTCAAGGTAGCCAGTTCGTTGACAAGGACTTGGATGGCTGTAGCGAACTGCTGTTGGCGCTCGGTAGAGTTCTGAGCCCAAGGAATCGAAGCTATGGCGGCAAGGTAAAAAAAAGGTTGACAGCTGGAGTACTCTTCGGCAGCTGGAGAGAACGGCAGCGGCGGGTATGCTGGAGACCGCTTGAGGGAGCTGGAGGGTAATTGAGAAGAGGGTCGATTATAATGTAAGGGATCTACGAGGTTTGCACGCAGGTAGGCCTTGTAAAGAGCTTGAAATAATCGACAAAGAGGAAGAGGGAGGTCTGTGCCAGTAAGGCATAGAGCTTCCAGCTAAATACACGAAATGCGGTGGGCATCGAAGGTGCCAGAAATGCCAAGAATGCCAAGGCCAGAAATGTGGCCCGTGCGGCGCCCCGAGGGATGCACCCAATGGCACGCAGTGCATCCGGTGCCAAGACGGCTGCCGACAGCCGACCGACCGATGCACCCAATCAGAAGGCGCGCCTGGCTTACACCCAATTAAGCCAGGCATTACCTCTGGGCGCCAGCCCCGTGACAGTAGCCAAATTCGTAGAAATATATTCAGTAGAGCCAAAATCCACGTTAGCCCAATAGAAAATTAGCCTATTATAAATAGTAAAAGAAATATTAATAATACAACGGCCGGCATAATCCTCGGATTCGTTAAAGAAGATATTAATATACAAGTTCATTTTAATATACTTATTAACGAATTGCTTTTTTATTTACAAATAAATACAGGGTAGCCACACATTAAAAATACTATAAATATTAGGCGGGGTATAAACCAGTACGAGCGTATAGAGAAATATCTTTATAAGGGCGCCGTCGAATAAAATAAATAGTTTACCCTCGAAGAAGACTACCTCAACAGTATATTAATCGATCTTTTCCTATAAGGGTGATATTAATTAATATATAATCTATAATATTAAAAATATAGTAATAACCGGGTATAATACTTTCTAACGGGCATCGAAGCGTACTATATAGGTTCGAATATCCTTATAATTCTCAATTTATAATACAATCCTATACTAGATAAAGTTCTAATACTCTATAAGGTACTTGTACATTTGTATAATATTCTCTACTTACCGCTATTGATAGTGCTTATACGCAGTAAATCGGTAGTAGTAACCAAGGTTATTAATAAGGTTATACTTATCGAGTATATGTTAATTCTATACCAAGCGAGCAGGGGGCATCGTTGCTAGCAATATAAATATCGAATCGATATTCAAAAAGAGGGTAGTTTGCGGTAGAAGTAAGTAAAAGATTAACCAGATCTATCAGATTTACAGTATATAAAGTTCAATAAACTGATAAAGTACACGGGCCACTTACCGTCAGTCATACTGGAAATTTTCCGCGTAATGAAAAAATGGAATAGTGACGGCAATAATCATTCCCTACTGCCTCCCGAACGTGCTGTATCCCTCAATCTCAATTTGCCTTTTTTCCTACTCTCTGTCTGCATGGCGACAACAGCCCAAGGCCACCACCAGCTCAACCACTACGCCGGTCCATGGTCAAGTGGATTACTAAGGTAACCTCTATACTAGTGTATATTGTGAATGCCACATTGATTGCCGATGGGATTCTTCAGCGCATGCGCCGCATGTTAATGCAAGGGTCTAGATCCAGACATCGCGATTCGATTCGCGTTTCACAATGCGCTGCGGCCGTCTCATGCTGTCATGCATCGGCCGATATGCTGTCATGCGTCGGCCGAAACGAGCAGTACATACCTAGAGGTAGGTATGTACAAGTGGCTATGTATAAGACACGGATCGCATTTCTTTATGCACTGCAAGCACGTGTGGTTCATTTTGCAATGCGATAGGTACGTATGTGGTATTCTCAAAAGATCGTGACGACCTTTTTATGGTCTTGTATTAATGGAGGTATATCTAAGGTGGTATCTAGTATAGTCCCGAGGCCTGTTTGTTCCTTTCTTTCTGTAGGAACCCCAACCAACCGCCTAAACCGTGCATATAACGATCGTGTATGGTATATGTCATCATGATATGTAAGTCATGGTCTTCTTGTCTTCGTAACGTTCGAGCCCGCCGCGATTCCGTTCGCGGTAATATAAAAACATCCAAAAAAATATTACGCCTTTTGTTCTTTTTTTTGCGCCGCGCTTGGTATCCAATTTGCAATAAAGATAACGACAACAAAATTTCTGTACACAAAACAACAAAAACTCAACCAGAAGAGAAAAAAAAAGACAGTGAATGAGCCAGCTCAACTGTCAAAGATGGGGCCATAGGCCGGAATGCCGCGCATCTCGCACCCATGCACGATTTTCTTGGTCATCATGGGGTTGCTGATGCAGCACACCGCCTCGGCGTTGAACTCCTTGAAGAGCCGGAGAACGATAGGCAGCATGTCCACGCGACCGGTGATGGAGGTGTCAAGAATGACGGGGTTGCTATCCATCCTGTGAACGAGGTCCAGGGTGCGCTGGCCATAAGTCTTCAGGGGAGACTTGGTCTGCCAGATGACGCGCATGTCGGGCCTGTTGGCATCCTCGATGAAGGAGAGGCAGGGACCAATGCCGGAGCCGGTGGTGACGACGATGATCTTGGGGAACATGCGAAGCACGTAGCCGAAGCCGTAAGTGGGGACGCCGCGCTTCCAGAGGTGGGTGGGCTGGTCGTTGATGGTGGACTTGGTCCAGTCGCCGACCTTGGAGACGATGCACGAGAACTTGGCGTCGGGGGTGTCGAACTTGTCCGTGAAGCAGGCGAAGCTGTGCCAGTCCTTGAGAGGGTGCTTGGCGACCGAAATGCCCTGGCCAAAGACGACTTCGGTGTGGCTGAAGTGAAGACGGATGGCGTGGGCAGAGAGAGGTTCGGGCTTGACGGGGATCTTGCGAAGCAGCAGCCACGGGTGGATGGTGGCAAGGGTGAGGACGATGATGATCCAGAAGGCGGGGAGATGAAGGAGAAAGTGACCCAGATTGGCCTGCTGCTTGCCCAACAAGATGAGCAGGATCCAAAAGAGGACGAGGATGATCCAGTTTGCGAAGCGGTGGGTCAGCTCAAAGTAGTCGTGCAACCTCATGCGGAACGTGGGGTAGGCGACGATGACGATGGAGAGGAGGAAGCCCAGTACAAGCCAGACAAAGGTCAGGACGGTGGTGTTGATGACGGATGGCGTGTAGTTGTACGTGAAGACGGCGGCGAAGCCAATGTACCAGACGACCGATGCCACACCTGTCCCACTGTGGACGCCGCCGAAATGGAAGATCTTGCACGCCAAGCGGCGGATCCTGATGGGGGCAGATCTGGGGATGGATCCGAAGATGAGGAAGAGGGCGTTGATGACAAGGGGTTGACGGCACAGACCGCAGACAGCAATGTTGACGGCAGCAGCGTTGACCAGGTCCATGGGAGCGGCACCCTTGATCATCATGATGATAAAAGCAATGGCATTGCCCATAAAGGCTACAGTGAAGAGCCGGCGGTAGATGGTGAGGATCGCGTATCGGACACGGCCCAAGGGCTTCTGCTTGTATTCATCCTCCTCGGTCTGGGCCTCGAGGTCAACGATGGTCGGGCATGTCGACTGGTAAGTGAGACGCTTCTCGTTGACGATGAGGGGCTTTTCCGAGTTGGTCGATGATGTGGAGATGGCGGAAGCTTGGGAGAAGGTGGATGAGACGGAGTCGTTCTGCCTGGTATGGCCGAACTTCTTCCCGCTGGGATCGTTTGGTGTGGTTGTGGTCTCAATCGTAACTGTGATCCCTGCCGGCGAGGGCTTCTCCTCTACAGGAGACGTGTGTGGTTTGTCCTCCATGATGGGTTGTCTGATGGTAATTTCGACTACAGATTCCGAAGGGTGAAGTTTCGGTCTTGGTCGTTGGAATATGTGATGGAAGAGATTGCGATCAACTTGGACTTGGGACGGGGCAGAGGACAATGGGATGGTACCATGATATATCAGCATCGAAAGTCCGTCGTCCCTGGATCCATACATACATAAAGCCAAGGGCAGGCCCACCCCTTGGAGTTCGATGCTGGGTGGTCACCGAGCACATGTCGCCGCATTCGTCAAGTAATTGGGAGACTCTCCATCCCTTTCTCGTGGTCCACGGCACACGGTCTTGTTGCGGAGTTTGCGGAGTCACTTTGTGGTCCATCTTGTCCACACTCACCCACACTGGACCAACGTTGCGGTAAACGATCTACGGCCAGCCCACTTTGACGTTGCCCATGGATGGAAACTGATAAAAGGAATGGCGGGAGCCGTACACTACACAGTAGTTGCACATCTTCACGACAAGCTACCGGTTACACAGTACACAGCTAGACAAGCACTTGGAGCTGGAGAACGAGCGGGTCGAATCCGACAACGGAACCTCACAACGCAGTGCCCTACTGCATGACGACACAAGCTCGAGACAATCCGAGACGGTGACTGGCCTAGAGACAACAACGGCGGAGATTTTTGGCGGGGGAGGTTGAGGTGTTGGCATGCAAATTCTTCTGCAGCTAAGACCGTGTTGAAGGAAAAGGGGTTCTGTAGGAAAGAAAACAAGAAATTTGCCGGGACCGGGACAGGAATGCTCTTCCACTTGACGGTGTATGGGTTGGCATCCAGGGCTATCCAGGTTTCCACGCCCGGCATCGCGGGCTCCAGAATGCCGGAGTATCTTTTGAGGTGTCTAGTTTGGCAAGGGCGATGAAGATCACGACAGTCCCTCCAGCTCTGCATGCAAAAACAGTTTTTTGGAGGGCAGCTGCCAGCTGCAGGTCCCAAAGTCATGTGATGATAACCCAACACTATCAGAGATGTCTCGGCCTTCGGGCCCGAGAAGCCCTGGACAGCTGGACAACAGCGGGTCGCACTCCCCACAAACAGCCCTGACCGACATAAGAAGTGGAAAGGGGGACTTGATTTGATTCGACGGCCGTGGAAAGCACAGGCCACCAGATGCTGCTGCTGCTGCTGGTGCTGCTGCTTGCTACTATCGCAATTCGTAACGTTCCCCAACCTTTTGAGGCTCTTTTGATCAGCAGAGAGCTTGCGCTAACCTGATATGCCCTAGCACCTCGTCGTTCGCTAAAGTACCTCGAGCTACTTACTATCGACTGCAGCTTGTCTGTGCCTGACTGCCTGTCTTTCCTTCTTCAACGCAACCTTCCGCTTTGCTTCTCACATCTTTCATCCGTCTTCTCTCGCAGCATTCTGTTACCATCACTGCAAGCCACCTCAGCTTTTCACCCTTCGATTGATTGATTGATTGATTGATTGATTGACAGATTGATTGACACTCAACTTGTGTCAGGAACGCCATGTTCTCACGGACATTCAATTGTCTGACCGGGCCCTTGGGTTTCCCCGTGTCCCCATTCCCACCGCTACCGGAATGATCAGCGCCATTACCCGCATCCACATAGTGCTGACGGCTGACAGGGAGCTGGCAAGGGGACTGGCCAAGTTGCCATATCGACTCGCTTCCCTTTTCGCACTACTACAAAACAACGAACAAACAACGCCCTTTATTCGTGTCATGCAATTGGTCCCTGAGGCCAGTCTGGTGCCCACCCAGCTACACCGTGCCTGGACTACCGTCGTCGAGTATCAACGTCTTCGAGATTAGCTTACGCCTGGAACCATGGACCGTGCCTGGCGAGATGGACCCAGTAGCGAGGTGCGCAGAAATGGCACAGTGATCCTGGTGGGCTCTGCTACTGCGAGAAAGCAATCATCATGGCTGGTCTGTACTGCGTATAACCACTTGTTCTTCATTCCAGCAGACATGAAGGAAGTTTGCGAGAAACTCGCTTACCGACGCTTCGGATTGTCGATAGCCGATCCGATCGCCAAACCACGGTGGAGTCGTCATCTGTGTTCTTCCGCTGTTGCTACTGTGTAGTAGTTGCCAAGCCCAAACCAGGTGTACACTACACACCGTCTACACCATGGACTGTCTTCCCAGCCGTCCTCAACCTTCACTACACGTGCTGCGGGACCAGGCGAGAGGATTCCTATCTCGGATCTCGTCAGCTCCGCACTCGACAGGCAGCATCTCCATGACCAGAACAAGCCGCTCTTCGTGGTTGCCCATGACCCCATCCTCTCGTTATCTGCCAGTCAAACGATAGCATTGGCGTCCAGACTGGTCGCAGGGTTGCGTGCGGCCGGATTCATAAAGGGCCATGCTGTGTTATCGCATCCCGGAAACCATCCGAGTACAGTTTTCGGACCTACTCTTGTGCGTTGTTCTTTCTGTCCTCCACTCTGCTCCGCATCCGGGCCAACGAAGATTGCAGCAATGGTCGCCGACGTCCCCCCTTTTTTTTCCTCCTCATCCGGGATCTACATATCTAAGCAGAACATAGACCCACCCACATTGGCCCCATTGTCCGGGTCCTTGTCCCGTCAAAGAACGGCTGTCTTTCCCCAGCTTTACTCCTCCTTTCCTCCGGACTGCGGACTCCATGCTGCGTAGTGTACACTACACTATTTACCGCTTTGATGATTGGAGGTTTTTTTTTTTTTTTTTTTTTTTTTTTTTTTAGTTTTTTTTTTTTTTTAGTTTTTTTTTTTTTTTTTTTTGCAGTCAGATTTTGACTCACTAACAACTCATCAAAGTATCTCTACGCTGCCCTGTTCTTTACCACCGTCCGCGCAGGTGGCATCTGTTGCGGCTTTAACCCGGCCCACTAGTTCCAATATCCAAACCATGTTGCTTATCTTTCAGCCCCCAGATTCATGATCACAACCCAGACCAAGACGGCTATCGTGCACGAGGTATGCACGAAACAAAGCATGTCGCCCTACAATGTCTTCCTTGTGGAATCCTTCAACCACCAGGTTCTTCAACAAATCCTCCGCAGCCTGAGTCGGGTGGACAGCAGTTCGGAACCATCGTAGCCCATGATGCCCCAGGCAGGCCACTCACTGATTTCCTTCGCCACGATCAAATCGCGACTGAATTATACTGAACAGCAAATTGGCCATGAAGCAAACAACTGCTTGCTACCTACTATTCCGCGCTTAGTTCTACGGGCAGCCCCAAATCGGTCTACACCCTCGTAGCTCAACACATGGCGATTCGTCCGGGGAATCAGCCCTACAGCGAGTCCGTGGTCCGGCTAACATGTCTCCCGCTCTACACTACAACATGTTTCGCATCGTGTGGAACCTCCTTGCCGGTGTACACGACTGTACACTACGATATAGCCGTCCCGTGTACATCGTGTCCAAATCTATTGCAAGCCCTTTACCCACTACCCCGACATCTATCGGGTATTTGAAACATATCTTACGCCATCGATCATCAAGATCCTCACTAACCTTGATGAACTTGGCTTCGAGAAAGCTTGGACACTCCCCGCTACTTTGGCGTTGGTGGAGGGCCGATCGACTCGGTTGCCCTAGGGAAGCTGAAGGCCGTCCTCCACCCGGAAGCTACCGCATCTCAGATGCGGGGGATGACGGAGTTCGGGGTTTCTGCGCTCTTTCGCTGGGGCAAGCAAGATGAGACAGGATCCGTCGGCCCGGCTATTCGAAGGGTACCGGATTCGCCTGGTCGAACACAATGGTCATGATACTACGATAAAAGGCCGGCCCGGAAAGCCGCTTGTTCGATCGCCGAGTCTCATGACCGGGTATATAAGCATGTTGCCCTACGTTGGAGTCGATCAAGAGGACTGGTCACGAACTTGCACCGGCACCATTGTTTCTGTCAAGAGTGATAGACTTTACGTTCATGTTGTTGGCAAGGCAATGGAGTCATCCAAAACCTCAAGCACACATTCCGGATATCTCTGACCTGCTCTGAGTTCAGAAGAAGTATCAAGAGGACGTTGGTACAGGAACGAGATTGGGACCCAAGTGGCGTCGCCAAATATTCTTCGGCAATTGCCGTGGCGTCTTCATACCACTACTAAAGACATCCAGCTCTGCCTAGCTGCAGCTTACTATTCATCATATACACCGCTTGATTGAGATAAAAAGGTTAAAGGCAATCGAACCTGCATCTAGGCCGGTGCAAAACACCTTTCTCGCACTGAATTGCCTGCACCTTCCCCTCGGCCAATCGGAGCTTTTCTCTCGACGACATCCACAACGTTCGCGGGTGATACGGAGATCACTGCGATGCGTGGGTCGAAAGCGAGCTGGCGAGTAAGCTGGGTTTTGCCAAGCTGTGCTGCAGGAGGAGACTCAAACACAAGGTGTTTGCTGATCCGCGATGGCATGATATCATGGATAAGGTTCTAGAGTTGAAGAATGGTGGCAGCTTCCACAACTGAAAAGCGAGATATTGGTGCGCTCTACATTTATGGCTGATTCTCAGGTGCACCTTCGCCGAGGTGAAGGATTTGGCAAGAAAAAGCGACCGGGGAAGTCACAACTTAGAAAGCTGGACTGTGGTTTGTAGGTCAATTAGACCTTTTTCATTGCCTCTAGTTTACATCTTTGCGTGATCCGTTCTTTCTGTTCAAAGGTCTGTTTCGCAATCCTGCATCGATTCAGACCTTGAGGAACTCCTTACCACCGAGATCACCTTCAAGCCAGCTTTTGGCAGCCCAACTATCCTTGAAAAGCCAACCCCCCATGCAAGCGAACCACCTCAGAAACAGACTTTACTAGTGTATAAGTCTGTTCCGCAAGAAGACCATGGAGACGGCCAAAATCAGAACATCCCAGCAATCCTCCGACTTCGAGGCTTCCCTCACCTCGTCTGACGTCGCGAAGTCCTCCCCTGCACCGCTTTCCTTAAGGGCACCGCTGGAAGCCAGGCCAAGGCCGGATCTGTTTGCGCCATTCAGACTCAGTTTAGTCGATAGGCAACGCTGTGTTCAACGACCAGAGACCGTGTGATACGTCTCTGTTGCCCGGCCAAGTCCGCGCAACTATTGTTGTGCACGTATGTGTAGCTACCTAGTCTGGAGATGTGCAATCTTGCTGAGGCAGTCCTATAGCTTTGCTTTGAGTTCGTCAATCTTTCTGGTTTGTCTCTATGTGGCTGTTGTGGCATATTCAATACCGGTTATTCGCATATTGACCACGACATGAGGGCTTTGGTTCTGGAACCAAATTCGTATGTTTGATGTCCAAGGTGAGAAACGCCTGGGGAAGTTAACTCGGGAGATCTGAGCTTACCTATATAGGAATACTGAGCATATGTAGGTTGGCAATGCTCTTTACTATTCCTCGTTGTTAGCATTGTTTTTTTTTCTATTGTTCTCCCCCTACCCTGTGGCATCAGCCTAGATGCTTGCTTTGCTTTGCTTTGCTTTGCTTTGCTCGAGTACCCTTTATCCCATTCCCATCATCAGACACTCAGCAATGCGAACCGATCTTACTTTGAAATGGGAACCAAAACAAAGCACAAAAACGTTATTGAACTGTATCTCCGCAACTCATAGTCTTTTCATATTTCCCAGTAGTTCCTATGTTACCCTCGCCTAGTCCGTTCCACCAATTTCCTTGATCTTGATTTCCACCTCCAACATTTTGTTGCCATTCTTGGGCTCAGCGATATACTCCAGTCTTCGAGCGCTTTCTCTATTTGATCAGCCTGAATAGAGGTAGCCGTGTTGTGAGAAGAGCTCATCGACGCTTCCGCACTCTCCACGTACTCGGCGAGGCCCTTGTGCTTCTTCAGCTCGGCGACCTCATCTTCAAGATCCTTGATTCTGTCCTCCTTCCTCTTCACGTCCTTCTCAAGGTCCATCTTCGCCCCCAAAAGTACCTCGAATTTGTCAAACTGCTCCTCCCGCTCATCGAGCAAGTCCTGCTTGAGGCGCTTGACCTCCGCGTTCTCCTCCTTGAGACGCTCGTTCTCGGCCGACAGCTCTTTGATCTGGCTGCTGTAGTCCGCGCAGGCGCCCTTGTAGAAGGCTTCATAAACGGCTCTGTGCTCGCTCTGGAGCTTCTTCTTTTCCTCAGCATGCCCCTCCTTGAGCTCAGCGATCCTGGCTCTGAACTTGGCGACGAGATTTGCGCCCTGTTGCTGGGTGAGGCCAACCTCAGGCTTGTCATAGACTAGGGAAGCGAAAGAATATTATATTAGTACGGTACTCGAGAAAAGCTTCTTGTCTTTCATATCAACTTCAGGCGGAAAACTAGAGGTAGAGGTACTTACGGTAACGGCTCCACATCAACTCATCAGCAACGAACGCCTTGAACGCGTCGACTTGGTCGCGCGAGATGTGGTAGAAGGCGCCGTACTCCTCAAAAAGCTTGGTGGCGTACGCGCCCTCAACTTTGGTTTTGAACTCTTTCTCGAGCTCTTCTGTGGTGAGGTTGGGGTGTTTCTTGGTGATTTCCGCAAACAGGTAGCTGTGGTGCGAGTGGTACACAGGCACGATGGTGTCGTCTTGGTTGCCAGACATCTTGAGGTTGAGGTAAGTGCAAGAAGGGGAGCTCTTGCAAAGTGAGGGCGACAAGGATGAGGTTGAGGTAAGTGCAAGGAGGATGGAGGCTCTTGCAGAGTGTGTGTGCAAGAAAGAGAAGATAGAGGTAGAGATACCTGTACAACGATGATCTTGCTGTCGTAGCTTCCTGACTGACTGAAGTTGAAGATTGCAAGTTATTGTAAGCTGTTGCAAAATTTGAAAAAGCAGAAGAAGAAGGAGAAGGTAGAAAAGGCAGCGCGGGGTACTGGTGAGTAAGGTAGATGTGGAAGTCGTCTGAAGTCAGGTCACAATTTCAAACGTACAAGGCAGAATAGGCGAACGCGGGGTACAATACGTCTACTGTTGAGTAATCGTGCAGGTACAGAGGTCGTCCTATGTCTGGCTTCAGCTGTCTACGACTGGCAGTGGGTGCTGAAAGACCAGACGGTTATTTACAAACAGTATACTCCACGGAAGGAGGGGGAAGGTCATACACTAGGTACCTATCTATGGTCAGCCAGGATTACGTACACCTTGTGCGAGATATTGCCGGCCTTAGCCACTACACTGTAGGGCTTCCAGACTTTTTCCGGGAGTGAAGGGGCTATCAGGGCGGGTACGGAACTCAGATATTATTCTTGAATAAGGCATGTTCATCCTCACATAAGTTGATGACTTGATTCCAGCATACGGAACAGGTATACCTAGCAAGTGTTGAATTGCTCCTCCGTTCAAGCATCGCTCACCCCTGAGGAGAGTCTGCCACTGGACGGTTGGATGAAGAAAACGTGCCGTAGAAACTCGGGAAATTGGCAAAAAGCTTTCCCTCTTCGAGCGCCCGACAGTAAGTACAAGAAGCAGTATACTCCTGTACATATTCCCGCTCAGTTAGTGAAGGCTCTATACTACTGCTCAACCCTAGGTATCTTGCCTGCGTTCCAAAGCATAGGCTCGGACTCGAGCGTTACAGATCTGCCAGCATCCTGCCTGATATCCAGGTTTTTCAGGCATTAGCTTTTTGCCAATTTCCCGAGTTTCTACGGTAAGCCATAGCGGTTCCCGGTTCTGCAGGTACATACCTCTACTACCTACCGCAAAGACTCGTGCCATTGAGTTTTGGGTTCCCAGGAAATCAGACATGATTTTCAAGCATACTGCAGCATTTATGCCCACCAAATTTTCTATGCAAGACCGTGATTCTCAGTCTTCCCACCCTCCAACTCCCTTGGGAAAATAGGTATGAAAGACATGGCACTAGAGAAATCGAGTTTAAAATGCTCCGGGGTGGCAACACGACTCCCCCGCTTATTTTGGTGGGCATAAGATGCACAGAATCGAGCATATGTACGTGGGTTTATGTCTGATTTCCTGGGAACCTAAAACCCAATGGCACGAGTCTTTGCGGTACCTATAACGGAAGGAACTTAGGTACTGTGTGGATATCGTCGCGGCGTTCGATGGCAAAAAAAAGACGGTTATTGTCCGTTTGACCACGAATTGGCAAAAAGATTAAAGGAAGGATGAAAGTTCTTGCCTGGCAGCAACCGATGCACAGAAGTAGACAAAGGCATCTGCAGCGACTGCAGATAGCCAGAGTTTGATCGTCGGAGACCATTATTTTGGTACCTCTAGGGTGGGTATTGTGAGGCAACCAGAGCATAGGAGGAACTCCAGTCTCACTCCAAGTCGTGAGTCTAATCTGATGTGTGCACTGGTGGGATCGCAGTATTCCCTCTTGACTATACCTCTAGGCTCCACCTACATGTAGTGTAGCGTAGGCTTTCCGACAGCTTCCATGTACCACTTATCTCTTCCACGTCGTCTCAAAGATTTCTGTTCCTTCCATCCCATCCCAAGAGAACTGTGCTATTGTTCCCGCTCCTTGAATACAGTAAACAGGTAAGAGTTGTTGAATCGGTCAGGACAAAGATTGGATATTCCAGTAATTTGCAAGAACCATTCCGTTTTGCTTTTTCCTATCCTTTGCTTATCTCCAACTTTGCGATCAAGGAAACCAGAGATCAACTTACAGCCTTGCCTAGGTATCTAGGTGCCTACCTAATCATCATACACCACTACCTCCAACGATGCCTGCCTTGTACAAGTTCATTACCTACCTTACTTTTAACATCGTGGGACATTCACCAGCCACTCCTTGTTGTATATGTCAGATAGCTGAGTTTGACAGAGTAGCAACCTCCCCTGACACTATTATTGTCAGACAAAGTGATGTCTCCGGAGAGCAGAGCCGCGCGGCATTGGTTACCAGGGGTATCCGTGTCCATAATTTCTACCTGTAGGTAGGCTGCAGGTACTAGCACGCCAAGCTCCTTTGGCAACTATCCGTGCTATCTTGAGTATGGAAGTACACAAACGGGTTGACCCAAAATGCCTGTTCATGGTCTCAACTTACGGTCTAAGCCCATGCGTGCTTTGCATCCTACCTATCGAAGTTAATAGTGTCAGGAAAGAAAATGCTGTGGAAGCAAAGATCATTACCACTATATGAAAATGCTTCAATTGGGAGGCTGGAAATATTATGGCGGCGATTGTTGTTGTGTTTGATGGGTAGAATGAGGAAGCAGGAGCAAGCTTCAGGTGGTTGACGACGGAGATGGAACTCTTTTTTAAGCAAAACTGAGGTCACATTGAGCACAAAGGCTCAGTATATGACAAAGGCAGCTCGTTGGATTCGGGAGTTGGTAGCCTCACACACTCGCCCTGTTTCTCGCTGAGGCCCGCGAAGTGGATCATCTTCACTGCATGATACGAGGGGATGTAGAAGGCTCTCAAGTTAGAAGTTATTTGGGCATGGGTTAGGTGAAGGGATGAACCTCCGGTCTAGCTTGAGCTTGAGCCCCGGCGCGCTTCAAACCGTCTTTTGCTCCGATTGGACGTCATCGAATGGACCGAGCTCTGTACAACTTTCGGGTTCTGCTCCGGATAGCGAGTTTGGGTTGGGGTTTGTATGTAAATGTTTGACGATGGGAAAGGCCAGCAGCCTTATTGGGATCATCATTCGGTATAGCCAGTGTCGTGAACTCATGATAGCGCCAAATGCGTGCCTTCCGTCTTGTCGAATCGGTATTCATTCGATTTTCAGTCCGCTTTATTTCAACTTCAAACTGGTCGTCTCGACTCATTTATGCGGTGAAACACTTTTGTCCAGACTGTGTCCTGTTACTCCAATAACCCTGTATTCGAGAGCCGGTTCTAGAACTCCAAGACAGTCAGGGTCAGCTGCATGGGAGTGTCAGACCCAAAGGTGATCATTGTGAGTCTAGTCCATAGAACGGCGTGACCCTGAAAATCGATCCCCCCGGTAGAATGAGACATGTCTTGGTATCACGCAGGGTAACAACCCCCCAAGCAGTGCAAGCTATAGCAGCCTTTCGGGATACACGAAGCCGAAATTGTGCGACCGATGCCAGGACCCGATGGAATGGGTGAAGAAGCAGTGAAATGTGCTTACAGCCAAGGTGCCCTCAACAGTTCTTGGCTAGCTGGAGAATGTCATAGACGGAGCAAAAGGACATTCGAGAACAAGGGCGCTGTGGTTGTCCACCCACAGGGTCTGATGACGTTGTCAACGTGGTACTCTTTGCAGCAAAGATCTTCCCTGTGACGGAGTGGACAACCGACGATCAGTACGGACTGGGGATCCCGAATGCTGGATTGTGGAGAAGTGATGTAAGGATACAGATCGGTCCAGACTCCAGGCGACCGGATTGATCCGACGATCTCGAGAACCCTCAGGTTATGTCAACAATCTCGTGGACTGTCATTCTGTCTTCGATGCGTACTGAATCTCAGGGTTCAATTGTCAGGATGATCGACGAGAGATCATAAGCGCAAGGGTACTACCCTGACGATCACCAGAATCCATGACGATAGTTGTCCAGAGCAAGAGTGAGAGAAACGTGCTTCGAGTTTCCTGTCGGAGCTGTTTTCTGACGTGTGCCTTAGAATCGAAACATAAAGGTCGAGTTGTACCATACTGGCACGTTCGACGATGTTGAAGACACAACCACAACCAACGCCGGGGCACATGGGATTCACAAAGAATCCCATGCTTTAGTGAACCTAAAACTCTGTGCAATCCATCAGCGCTTTGATCCATAGTCATTTGCTGTAGTGGTTAGTTGTTACAACCGTTCTCCTCCGAAGAACAGCCCCTTACAATCACAAGACAATTCGAAGTTGCTGACGTTCCGCTCGTAGGTGAAATACTCCTTCGCTGAGAACAGCGGTGAATTTCTCCTGCTTGAACGAAGGTGTCTGTTTGCTTCAAGCCCCAGCAGCCCGTTCACCCTAGGGGTCGCGACCTTGGTCCTCAGCGTTACTCGGTTCGAGTCAGCCTCCGGACCTTCGGTCCCGCAACTTTGCGCAACCTCACCAAGCCCGGCATCTGATATTGAGAAAGGACTCGACAGCGCAACCAAAACTGTCCGGCAATAAGCAGCTCGACGGCCTATATAAGCTTCACCATCTTGATCTTTGAAGTCCTCTCCACTCCTACCATTTCCCGCGACCTGGAACAAGAACCGTTAGCCTGTGTTTGAACAGCTTCCCCAATCTCGGCACGGACACTCACATACCGAGCACCCCTTTGATGAGCCTGCTACAAAGGAAAAGAACAACCACTACCACAAACCATGCAGCTCACTACTCTCTTTTCCGCCATTGCGGCCCTGGCCATAGCCCCCCTAACATCTTTGGCCTCCCCAGCTGAGACCCTGGGTAACAGGGACTTCCCCGACCCAGCAATCATTCTTGACCCTCGCACTGACGAGTGGTACGCTTTTGCAACCAGCAGCAACGGCAAGAACGTACAGGCTGCTTACAGCCCCAATCCTCATGACGGCCCTTGGACATATGTCGAGCACGACCTCCTCCCCACCCCGGGCAAGTGGGTCAACCCCGACCAACCCGACATTTGGGCGCCTGATGTGCACTACTTTGAGGCAAGCGATTCTTTCGTCATGTATTACTCGGGTCTTCTGGCGGACTCCCCTTACCACTGCATTGGCATTGCCACTGCCGAGAACATCACCGGCCCGTACGAAGCCCTTGATGAGCCATTTGCCTGCCCCGATTCCGAGGGTGGTGCTATCGACGCAAGCGGCTACCTTGATCCTATCGATGGTTCTTTCTTCGTTGTGTACAAGGTGGATGGGAGCGCCAAGGGCCCCGGTGGTCCTTGCGGCAACGGTGACGCCCCTGGCGAGCCGACTCCCATCCGCCTTCAGCGTGTCAATGAAAGCGACGGCATCACTCCCATCGGCCATTACACCGAGATCCTTGACCGCAATCCGGAGCTCGATGGCCCGCTTATTGAGGCACCTAACCTCATCCGCACCTTCAACGGCACATTTGTGTTGTTCTACTCCTCCCATTGTTACAACACTCCGGAATATGACATCAAGTACGCCACGGCGGATAAGATCGAGGGACCATACCACCGCCGTGGAGAACTGATGGGCTCGAACACCAACTCCTATGGCTTTGATGGTCCAGGAGGAGCAAGTAGTGTCTTTGGCGGTGGAATCTTGGTGTTTCACGCCAACTGCGATGCCGGTCGTTGCATGTATGTGACAGAATTCGAAGTCGAGGAGGAAGGCATCGTGACGCTACTGGATTGATCTGTTTTCAAGGTTTATCAGCACATGAAAGACAATAAATGAGTGATGTGGAGTTATTCGGTACAGCGTTGGCTTTTGCGTTGGCTTTTGGGATGCATAAGGTATCACAGGAGCATAGGCGTTCCTTTGGTTGTCTCCTGGTTTTCTTTTTGGGTTTGTTTTAGCGATAGGCGTATGGCATTCGTTCAATGGAACACAGTAAACACTGCACAAAGCTCTGTCTTTGTATCAAATGATACTGCGATCACAATAACATGGTAATACTGGGCCAAGTGTAGGTGGTCTTTGAACAATCAATCGAAATTGGTGATGTGGAAGAAGACGAGGGAAGACACTGAACGGCGAGAAAAATGCCAGACGCGGACAAGACGGAAGTGGTTACTACCCGTAGAATAGTACTCATAGCAGACAAGATGATGCGGGATGCACCTGCCTTCTGTTAGACAGTGATGATGCGCTAAACTAGAGGTACAGCAACGATGGTGGCTCGCTCCTTCGACATCGACAAGCGGGGAAGCCAGGAGGAACAGAACTTTTGACTGACAAAGACAAGCGCCCACTTGTACGGTTCGGACATGGCGCTGAACTCTCCTTTTATTAAGGAACGACCATGGTCGCCCCGAGCGGACTTGCTCAAGTACTGGCCCGTGGGTTCATCGGGAAAGGCGAGAAGGAAACTGGAAGTGAGGGTTCTTGCTGAATTTCCATGGCGACGGACAGAACTAATGCTCGTTCCAAGATCGAACAGAGCAAGGATGTTGTTGTGGTGGCGATGTTCTCGAGTAGTGGTCGCGGAGAAGTTGGAGTTCTGAACTTATTTCAGGTTGTAGCCGGCCAAGAAAAGATAGTACCAGGGATTTGATATTGGTCAAGGAGAAGTCATGGTATATTGTATGAATGGTGAAGGGAAGATCTCTCCCTTGCTTGTTCAAAAGGCATACATTGCTTACACACTCTTCCAGTGTCGTTGTATCTTCACCTGGCCTCCCTGACTTCAACTGCCCGGCGGCAATTGCCCGGCGGCAATTGCCCCTGATGGATGAGTACGTGCCGCCTCTTTCCGCCGCCGGATTGGGGTTTGTCTCGTTACGACAGATATGTCCATCCAAGAAAAAACCGCTGGACGGAAAAGGGCTCTTTCTTGCCAATCCAACAACAGCCAGCATGATGGACAAACAAGATATGATGCATGTGCAGTTGATCCATCTGCCCCCCAACGATCTTTGCTCCTAAAATAAGTTGAAACACTTATTAATCCCCTCCCAATCCGGATGCTCCTCTTTTCCCCTAACCAGCTCACTTGCCCAAGACCCCCTAGGGGCCTTCTGCGGTTCCTTCAACGCTTGTCGCACAATAGCATCCCCAAGCTGCTTCTTGATCTCCAACCTTGGCAGCTGCCACTTGAGCAAATTCGCCGAGGTAGCTCCTCCCGGCAGACTATCAGCCGGCGGTACGGGACAAAACCCAAAGTCCGCCCGTTTGGCGAATCGCAGAGCGCGCGCAGCGCCGCTCAACCGCTCCGCAATAGTCGGATTGGTATGTAAAGCAATAGCCAACCAAGCCTCGCGGACCGCCAGGGCCGGGATGTTATGCGAGTGTAGCAAATGGGCGGCTACGTCCGCCCCGATGAGCTCAAACTGCTCGGCGATGGCATCGTACTCGGGAGCCAGCCCTATGGCGTGGAGAATACAGATGACGAATAAGATGTGCGGCGGGGTAAGGGTCGCGGATTCGCCGTAGACAGGGCTGATGCGTGCTATGCCAGGGGAGTTGAGTAGCAAGGAAGGGTCGGCCGGGTCGGTCCAAGGGGTGATCCGCATGGAGGCTTGGGCGTACATGTAGACGCGGAAACTATGGTAGAGGATTGTGGCGGGAAGATGGGTGCGGGCAAGGACGAGAGCATCGGTGCAGACGGGGTGGGTCGGCATCAGGGCGCGAAGGGCGGCGGTGATGGTGCCTTGGTCGGATACTGAAGGCGACGATACAGACCCAGAATCAGAACCGGGATCGGTACCAACCGCGCCGGTTGAGGAGATGGAGGAGGAGTTGCTGGACGCCCGACTGACCATGGCGCGATGGCGGCTACCGTGGTGGACACTGCTTGATTGATTGGGGTGACGAGAGGGGGGACCTTATGGTTTTTGGAAGGCTAGAGAATGGGGTTCGAATCTAAGGAGTCTAAATGGTGGACTTACCTAGGTTTGGACTTGCCAGACCTTTCTGGAACTTGTGAGTGGTTGCTGTAGCTGCAATGCAAGCAGCTGTCGGTGTCGATGCGGGTCAACTGGATAACTGTCATCGTGAGCACCCACGCTGCGAAACCAGATGACTCGACCCGTTGCTGTCATGTTACTTTTTACTTTCTCGGATCTTTCGTATACAGAACATCACAGTATGTCAGTATCTGAATACTGTTGCTTAGACTCCTGGTATCGATGCTGTTCTTCCGCAGTGTACGCCTACGAAGCACAACCGTCCGAGACACTGAAACTTGATATTCCAAGATATCATTTAAGGTGATACCCGTCCTGGCGTTCCAAGTCTGTCGTTTTCACTCAATCTTCTGGTAAGCCTTCTACCATCGAAGTCGGCAACAAGCAGAAGTACCTATCAATGGTAGAGTTTAAGTACTCACTCAGTCTCTATTCTGTGGGCTCGCAAAGGCCAAAAAGTAAACATATGTTCTGATATGGATATGAAGCCTGAAATACGAAGAGAAGGTGATCGACAGGTTGTAAGGAGGGTGAAATGGCTTTTGTGGAGACCTGAGAGGACGTTTTGAGGATGTGTGTCATGTTAGGTACTCTTGGAAGGATGGGACGAAGGAAGGAATATGTGAATGGGCGGACGACAATGGAGTGGCTGCCTTGGAAGTGTCTCAAACTTCAAAAGGGAGGCAGCTTGGGAAAGAGCAGCTGGTCGTGGGATAAGCCGGGCCAAACGGCCATGCAACAGACCAAACAGGGTAAGAGCGCTAGAAAGCTTTTTAAGGAGCTCGAAGCCTCTCTTCTGGTTGCCTGCAGTGGCACTTTATTCTTCTGGGGGATTCAGTTCTTCCAAATACAGGCAATATGACTTGTCTTTGGTCGATAACAAGGCATTTTAAGGGTAGGCTTTCAACATGAAATTCAAGACATATCGAGATAGGTACCTAGCATTTGGACTAACAAGCTCCCCACCTATTGTTACACTGTACGTGATGGTTCACAACCTGACTGAGTAATGTTGTCTAATAATGATACACAATCAAATCGATGCAGATAATATGCTACTTGCAACAGCCAGAGATACTCCAACAGATATGGTCCTGTTTTGAATCACCCCCAAATCCAGCCAGATGATGATGAGCCCCACAATGATGCCTGAAAGGTAATGATGCAACACCAGAAAGCGATTTGCAAAGCCATATGGTCTTTCAACCAGCCGCCCTGTCGAACATACTGAGCCCCCATACGGGCCTCTGACTCCAATGATCAAGCTCAAAGCCCTTGTCCCGTCAATACTGGTACATGACCTTCCCAAAGTATCATGGTAATACACTTTGATCCCCAGCAAGACATTGCCGGCTTCCAGACTTTGATTGGCACTCTGTTGCCGTAACTCCAACACATACTCCCTTCCACTCTACAAGTCCTCCATATGAGCCTGCCTGACCAAGCTGTTGATCTCCTTCGGCTGGAACTCAGGCTCATACCTACCCGCATGGCTCAAATCATCAGGCGGCATCACCACCGGGTAATCCGGACCTGCCTGTCCTTGCTCCGTTGCCTCCGCATCATCGGTAGCAGTAGCAGTAGTGACAACCCCCCTCATACTCTTCGCAAACTCCTCATAAGCCCTCTTTGCCTCCTTCCAATCTTCCTCCCTGAACCTCTCAACAATCCCCTCTACCACACCCTCCACCTCCTCCCTTCCACCCTTCCACCACTCCAACAGCTTTGCCTGGGCCTTGACCAGCCTCGTGGCAACATCATTCCCCACTGCCTTCTCCTCCTTGCACTTCGTACAAACCATGGGCACCGCTCTCTCAGTCTTTACCTTTTCCCTGGCATCCCTCTGCATCTCCATCAAGAACCGCATCCGCTCCACCTCAAAATGTCCTGACCTCAAAGCACGGAACCAAGCACCCAGAAATCCCATCCGGTTCCAGGCCGCATCGGACATCTCCGGGGTTGCCAAGGCACACAGCAGGGGGTTCTCCATCCGCCGCCAGAGCTCGTTGTCGTCCTCTTCGGCGCGACCTTCGTCTTCAGCGAAGGACTCGATAAACTCGCGGATGCTCATTCCCAAAGCGACCTGCTTGAACGAGAGCACGTTCTTTTGCTCTTCGGGGTTGTCAGAGCCGGCGACGAAGGAACCGGGGGCCATGCGCGTGAAGGTGGTGGAGAGGACGTGTTTGCAGAGAGTTGTGGGGCTGAGGGATAATCCGTTGGAAGAGTGGGAAGGGGAGGTGAGAAAGTTGCTGCTGTTGCTGGCGCCGCCACCGCCGCTTTCGCGGATGTGGTCGCGGATGAAGGTCAAGCGGCGGGTGGATACTTGGGTTTGGAGAGTGCTGGTTTGGAGGAGGAGGTCGCTGTCGGGGCCGTAGATCTCGTTCCAGGTCAGGGCGTGGTCGAGAGCGACATGTTGGTGATGGGATTCGGTGACGGAAGGGGGAATGTCAAGGTGAAGCTCGATCGAGGTGAGGAGCTTGGCTTGGGACTGTTGTGCGCGCAGCGAGGATTCGACGTGCGACAGATACTGATCGGCGCGACCTTGAAGATCGAGGAAGGCGGCTATGAGCTGGCTTTTGCTGAGTGAGAGGAGATCGGCGCGCGTGTAATGTGGCTCGCGAGGGACTTCATCCACGGAAGAGTCAAAGTCGTGCGACAATAGCAGATGCTGTGTCTCGGGTGGTAAAGGCATCTTTGCGTGCTTACGGCGCGACGAACGGCGCCTACGTCAGTCTGGGAGTCCTGCGCGGGGTAGTGATGATACCAGGAAAATGCTTAACGAGAAGAGAAAGTAGTCGGCTGAAGCAAGATGAGAGAAACGGGATGCACTATGATGTTGGTTTGCTTGTTGGCTTGTCAGCTTGTTGGCACGTTGGTTTGTGGGAACGAGCAAACATACCTACCTCTAGCTTCAAGGGAGATTGTTACTGCCTACTTTGTTGGAGCATTCACATTGCACCCTGCTTCCAGGTTGCACCAACTGGACAACACGAAGTGAATAGGAAGTGGAAGGTCCGCGAAGAGCTACAGAACCCGCAGCGCTGAGACAGCGTAGAGCCTCCCGGTACCGTGGAAACGGTCCCCAGATATCCCAGGCACAAACACAAACACGTGGCAGTGTCAGTCGTAGAGTGGAAGGAACAGGCACCACTCACCAAACAGCCGCCGCGCCGACCACAGGTTCATCTCAAGAATTCGAACCTCTTAGGCCACCTTTGACAACAATCCTGGAAAGCTCGCGTGGCAAACCATAATGAGAACCAACGCACAGCCTGATCCTCAGCCTGATCTCCCCTCTCCTTCTGCAACGGGTCCTTCCGATCTCCTCTCACAGCGAACCCATGCTTGGCTCCCGGATACACCACAACCTCGGGCGCATTCGGTATACTCGGCCTATCCGCCCCTTCCGCCTCCCTCACCGACGCTTTATTCTGTTCTCTTGGAATTCCCATCACCTCCTTCCTCTTCTCCTGTCCCATGAACGAATCGTTCTCACCGTTCGCCAAGCAGAGCGGCAGCTGCACCTCATGGATATGCCTCGGCAACTTGAGTATCGACGGACGGGCAGTGAGGGCGCAGTCAATCAGCGGGACCTTTTTTGCATCCCATAGAGACACCCAGTTCTCGGGGTTTTGAGTAATGGTAAGGCGGACAGCATAAAGCCCAGCCCAGCAAAACCCAGCAACGCCAACTTTGGGAGGTTCACCATTCGCCGTCGGTGTCTTTCGTACAGCAGCCAGGAAGGACCGCACACGCGGCCAACTAACGGAAGGACGGGTGCAGTAAAGCCAGAAGAGACAAGCCGGGTACAGTAAAGCCAGAAGAGACAAAAGGGGACGGCCTTGATAATATTCTAGGACCGACTCAAGATACGGAAGATCCAGAGAGAGTTGGGATCGGGTTTGGATTCGAATGAGGCCATGAGCGAGAGGGGGATAACTTTGCCGTCCATGAAGTCAGGAACACGAATGAATTGGCGAGGGCGCGTGTATTGCGGAGGGTCCACCCAAAGGCATCGGTTATGAGGACTACCGTGCCTAGCGGTTTTACCCAGGGCTTCCACTTCGGGGTCGCGATGTATGTGGGAAGTCCGTGGATGACATCCTCGTGGCCGCTGGGGATGACGTCGCCGCGGAGGGTTCCTTTGAAGCAATTGGGACAAACGGGGATGAACACTGTCGCCGTATCATTGATACAGATGGCATAAAGAAACAAATCGAAGTAGTGCGCGAATAGTTGGTTTCCAGGCCGTCATGCCGATGAATTTACTGAAATCATTAAATTGTCGAGGTTGAAAACGGGGGAAAGACAAGCCGCGGTACAGCGTTCAATGCAGCGAGTTTCAGGAACAAGGAAAAGGTTACGTGAGCATCGGGTTAGGGTTGTGTATGCACTAGCCATTCACCAGCCGCCCCGTTAACGGTTCACACCCGTGGCAGTGAATGGACAAAGGAGGAGAAGACGACCCGTGTACTATATATGGAGCCCCGTCTCCGTTTATACAATGAAGGAGCCTTTCGATTTTCAAAAAAATTGGTTTGGATCGATGAGGATGATGATCATGATACTAAGGAATAGAATAGAAGTGCGGTGGTGATGCAGTGTTCCCGCTACTACTAAGCGCTAACCGCTAACAATTATGGCCAAGCCACTCCCCTGCACCTTCTGAGTCGGCTACCTGCGCCTCACCCGGGCCACCGCCCCATTCTCCCCGGCCCCTCCTCCGCGTTTCTTTCATTGGCATCCGCCCCTCCACCTCATACCGATCTCGATGCCGTCTTCGGGCTTGTCGTCATTGAGAAGTAGCGGGCGGCATCCCATTGTTGCCAAGACCCAAATCACCGTCGCAGTGCTTCCTGGTGGCCTGATGCACGTTCTTGACTAACTACAAAAGGTTCGCTTACAGTGACCAAAAGTACATATCTCCGGGGCTGAGTTATGCTACGCTGTCGTCGTCGTTAGTGTTCGATATATACGGTAAATCTAGCATTTTTGCAGTAATTTTCAATTTTCAGTAATTACCGCTAATTCAATGGTCCGTGCCACTGTCCGTGCCCTCCCCATACTGGGCATCAACTGGGCCATCTTTACATTCTCAACATGCCTCTACGGACAAGCCTCCTCGACTCTCCTCATCGCCAGCCCATCTCAACAACAATATACGATTTTAACGATTTCTTAAGGTTTTACAATTTTCACCCGGTCGTGTGGCCAGTCTGACAGCATACAATATGACAAATCTGTCACATGACTGGTAAAAATGGTAGAAATGAGAGCATTTTTTCAATTCTATTACCGTAATTATGGAAATTACTGGTGACGGGAAATTCAAATGGACCACTAGACTCGTCGTTGTTGTTTGTTATTGTTGTGGTTGGGGGGGTGGTTGCGATCAGTAGATGCAGGATGCTTGTTAGCGCCGAAACAAATGTGTTTGTTGCATGGCTAATAATATATCTTCTGCCGGGACAAGAATTACGGCAACCGGAATACACTAAATCACCAGATCTATGGAAATATCACGGAACGAGAAAAGGTGCGCTTACCCGTATGCCTTCTAATGCGTGGCCGAGATCCGAATGCTACCTCGTTTGGAATCCCAAAGTCCCAGTTGACAGGTATGTTGTACGGCAGGATGATCTGCTGTCTGACGCAGAGCGGAAGAGGCATGTTTTAGGTGACCATCTGTTTTGGTAAGTACTTGAATGGAAGAAAACAGGTGATCGGTGACGGTTGAGGCTTCGAAGAACACAGAATTTGGAGATGGGGAAGATTGACAGTGCCAAACCACAGATAGGGTGACAAAAGATGGATTATATTAGGTCCAACATCATTATATGTAGATACTGGTTAGCTAATCAAGCAGACAAACCCCCTTATGTACCTTCCTCAAGGGTGCCATCTCATTTATACAGCCCCCTCCCATGAGCACAACCAGTTCATTATATCGTCAACCCAGCTCCTTTATACGCAGTTGGTGCACTGGCGGCACTGGATGTAATGAGCCTGATGACCAGCATCATTGCCATCATTGACCGTGTTGTACAAGTTGGCATCGCCGGGGTATGTAAGGATAGCGACGCCATGGCCGGTGCAGTCTCCGTTGCTAAACTCAAAATATTAGCACGTGTGTCAACTGTACGGCTGGGAAAAAGCACTCAGAGGTACGCACGCAAAGAGACGGCAAATGGCGCCCTTGTCAGGGCCAGCAGAGCCAATATGGCCATCATAGGTGGAAGGAAGCCTGGTGCAGGCGCCCGTGATGCCGAGGCTCAGGACCTCGCACGTGTTTTGCCAGTTGGAGCCGGTGCAGACGTAAACCTGGACGGAGAAAATGGTGAGCTTCATGGCCCTTGATGAAAACTCTGGGGAGAGAAAATTCGTGGACTAACATTGCCGGGAGTACGAGCGACAAGCTCAGGATGCTCAGCCGAGGAAGGAGCAGCGAGGACGGGGGAAAGGACGGACAAGAGGGTGATTGTGATGGCGAGAATGGACTGCATTTTGGCGGTTGTTGGTGGTATTAGTTGAAAAGCTCCTAGTCGAGGGAGAGTAATAAGAGTGAGTGTTTGAGAGTCGAGTAGATGATGTTGTGATGGAAGCTGTGGATGTTGAGTTGATTGGAATCTCTGCCTAAATTGAGGGGGGCTTCCAGCTTTTTATCCGCAGAGAGCTAAGTCAACGCCTCTTGGTCTTCCCCAACACCACAAAGCTATCACCGGCTAAGCCTACCTAGCTACGAGTCCACGACACGAAGCATACTCATTAACCGTACAACATCCACTTTTTTTTCACTGCATCGCTCCAGCCACAGTCGTCATGATGGTCATGGCCCTAGTCATAATCCAGAAGCGTGCTAGGTCTGGAAGATATCATGATCTCACATTCAACTACAAACTGCAGTGAGATACAAAAGTGAAGCAGCTCGGCCGTCAATATGGCCCACGGCCATGGAATATCCGAACTGATGATACATCGTAACGCGTACTGCTTTGTCCAGTCCAACAACGTTTGGTTTCCTGCCCCGAAGGGGGTTGGTGATCCTTTGAAAACCCTGTAGATCAGAAAACTGAGAATTATTGTCTGGCAGACAGCAAGCGTTAGGTACTCTGGTATGTAAGGTTCAAAAATGTGCATTTCGTGACCTTTCAGATGGATGAATGGTGCATTTTCCATTGTAGCTCTGTGAGGTGCCTTTTGTTAGGGTTGCCTTTTCTCAGCCGCAAGGATACATGAACACGTTCCCGCCGCAGCCACGATTGGGATTGTCACACGGATGGAATACGAGGTTACTAAGCCGTCCTCTCGTGTCATGGCTAGCCGTATGTTAACAACCGCTATCATTGGCGGGTATCAGCGAATGGAAGCACGTACAGATATTGACTTCCCGAAAAGTATACACGGGCCGACGACATCAATTGTAATAATAGAGATGCTGCGGATCATGTCTCAACTTTGGTGGAGGCATCATAAGGCAAGGACCGAGTACATCCGAGATCAACGAGCGACTCAACCGACCTGGAAGAGCATCCAGCAAAAACGGAAGGAAGCTAGTGACCTGACTAGGACAGAAATTCGTTGGCACCATGTCGCTGTCTAGCGCTGACTGCGCTATCAAGTCACGACGTGCCTCTCGAAATTTGGTAGGAAAATCGGGGATTTTGGTGGTTGAGCATCGCTAGTGCCGGAAGGATTCAACTACTTCAATTGTCGTGATGTTGCTGCCTAGAGGACTCCAATAGTCTCCCCTGTTTTGCTCAACACAGCGAGGCACATGACGCCTTAGTAAGCCGCCACAGAGCTGTGGATCGAGGATGCGACTCTTCTGCTTTGCCAGATACCGTAGTCTTGAACAGTGCTTTGGCTGATTCGCAACACGGCCTCGTACTACTAGTAATCAAGTTGCGACTTGAAATCCGCCCAGTCGACAATCGTCAAGACATGCGAGATCTTGCCATGCTCGAGCCAGTAAAAGGCATGCTCAGCGAAATGCACCCGGCGCCCATTGGGCGTAGCACCACCAAATGGCTTGATGGGCAGCCCAGAGAATTCGATACGGACAGCAATCTGCTGCTTCGCCTCGTCGATCAGAACGGTCCGTGGCACAAACTGCAGGCCGGCAATAGCGTCAAACGCATTCTCCATCAGCTGGCCGTAGTGGTTCAGAGCCATTTCCGCTCCATTCCAGATCACCGTCTCCTTGCAGTATTGGTGTAAGTCTTGTTGCATGGTTTGCCCGTTGATACACGCGATATAATCGTCATAAAACTGTCGTAGGTCGATGGAAGACGGAGGCGGTGGGGGCCTGAACTTGGGAACTGGCACAATGTTGGGCGACTGCCGACGCTTCTCGGCTCCGTCGACAATGTCTTGAATCTCGCTGATTTTTTCGTCAATAAAGTAGACAAACATATGTCGCGTGTATTCGGTCTGCTTTCTTTGTGAGGAAGCCATAAAAGGCGGTTGTACGAGAAGATCCTTGACCTTCAACCTCGCTGCGACAGGCTCCTCTTCTTCTGGCGTACCAGCAATCAGGGTGACAATTTCCATCTGGGTACATGATCTGTGTGAAAATTCCTGTTTGAAGGACTCCACGAACTGGTATAGTGAGATATCCTCTTTGTTATAGGTAATGGTCCCGTGGACTTCATTGCTCAGGAAGCTCCATTGGCGTCGGTTGATGCGGTCAATGAATGATCTGAAGCGGCTTTTGTTGTTGACTTCGGTTGGAAGCGTGACGGTACGCTCCGAGTCAAAAGACGAACCTGCCAGCGGGAGAGAATCGGAAAACGAAGGAGTTGCCACTGCGACAGAATCGGAAAACGAAGGAGTTTTGAACTCGGACTGGCCCAGCTGTTCTAACATTCTCGCGCGTCTAGCGGCATGCTCATTCAGTTCGGATATGCCAAGAAAGGAATTGTGGAGGACCGGATCACGAAGATCAGCATCTTGCCGGAAGGTTAGGGTGGTTGAGGGATGGTGGGAAGGCAATGGAAGAATGTTGTGCGGTTCGGAGTCATCATCGCGTGCCGGTAATAGTGCGTCGTCTTCCTGGCTGGTCGAAAGGGAGGAGCGCGAGATGAATGACAAGAGAGCTGCTTGTCCTGACGCTGGTTCGTCCAGCGAGGGATCCTCTGGGGCGTGTGAGTACGACATGGTAGCCTGAGTGCGTGGAGTGAAGAAAGGAAGGAGCCCCTCCGAAAAACAGATTGAAATAAGAAAAGGAAGTAAAATCCGTCGATCCTTGGACGAAGCGTGTTGCACGGGGATGGAAGTAGTCGAGAGTAAGGGCCCAGGCGGGAGACAAGGATGGGAGCTCGCGCGAGAGACATGACAGTGGACCCCGCCCATGTCGCGCTTTCACGTGCTGATAAGGTTGATGATAAGAAACAGCGCGGGGTTCGAGTCAGGTGGGGTCGGCCCGGGCTGTTCGTCCTGGCCCCACTTCACCCCAGTGTCCGCCCAAGTCCATCTCGCCCGCCCGGGCAGGTCTTACGGGTCGGGTGTTACTGACCCACCACCCGACCCAGGCCTTTTCGGCTACTGCAATCCTTCCTCGAGCTGGAACTTCACTGTTTCCGTCATCTTTCCACTTCCACTTCCACCTCCACTTCTCCCACCAACCTTCTCCCTGACCTCACCCTTTCCAACTCATCTCTTCCCTGTCCCTTGCTCGTCCCAGGGATCCATGCGCCAAACTGACGTTCTTCCGGATAGACACATATCAAACATGGCCTTTCGCTGCATCGACGCCCTCGAAAGCTTGACCATGCCAGTTACACCGTCCCGCTGCTGAAGTTCTGCCATGGGCTCGCCGGAACAATGATATTGGAACACCAACACGATGACCGCACTTATCTCGCAACGTCGACTGCCGTGGCAAAACGTCAAAATCTGGTCTCACCCAAGACGGCATTGTTATGGACACACGCCGCTAGTGTCACGGTATCTCCAAGTCACGGCAGCGTTCCAGTGCGACGGTGACATGCTTCTGTCATTATGCGAGTAGTACAGAGTACATCTACTCTTTGTGCTCCCGGACAGACGAGCAGCATCCAGACTACAGCGCAAAAGAAACGGAAAAGAAAGCAGAGAATGAAGTGAAGACATCACGCCGCCATGACAGCAGCAGGCACGAAATTTGACAGGACATTGTTGAAAGACTCGAATCAAGAATAAGGAAAGAAGAAACAAAAAGGAGGGAAAACAAAAGCATCTCGCCAGACTTTTGCCTATCCATCCGTTCTCATGTTATCCGACCAACTGACAACCCATTCTCCAAAACGCCAAACGCCATTCACCCACCCCCAATGCATAATCATAGAGGTTTATCTGACAAAAAAAAAGTAAAAAGGACAAAGGTTGGAACTGGGTATAGTGTATGTGTCATCACCATCGTGTACTGACCCTCCATCTCTTTCCTTTTTCTTTCTCGTGCTCGTTTACCCTTACACTCTTCGCCAACCTCCTCCTTCTCAACACGCACACGCATCATCTCAAGCCATGTCGGTGTCCTTCCAACTAACTACCTCTCGAGTAACCTCCGAGGACTCGACCTTGTGCTTCAGGTCAAAGTCACTATCGAGGCCCCTCCTCAGTTTCACCTGTCTCTCCAGCAGTGTGACGAGCAAGCCGGTTCCTGCGAGACCCAGAAAAATGATCCACGGCGCCCTTAACCCCAGTGCAAAGAGTGACACAATCTGGGCCTTGACCTCCTCTCCAAAGCTGCCGACGAACTGGGCCGACGCGTGCTCGTATGCTCTTCCCTGGGTCAGCGCCTCCTGTGCCTCCGTGTTGGTAATGGTGTGCAGGAGAGTTGCCACCTGAGCATTGAAAGCGGCATTGGGGACGGCAACGCCAAGGAGCGACCCGAGTCCACGCAAGAATGCCCATGACCCGGTTGCCGCCGCGTTATCCTTGTCTGTAAGCTCAACCAGCACGCTGGGAAGCGTCGTCGACACAATGATTCCAGATCCAATGCCGACAAGGAAGGAGAACACGATCCATTCCACCACTCTCGACTTCTCGGCGTAGGCGACGCAGCATGCGAATCCGACCAGCATAAGAGTAAACCCAGCTTGGTGCATGAGTCGATATCTGCCAAATTTGGCCAGTAACGGGCCACCGACGGCGGACAGCACTACGATTGTCAAAGTGCAGGGTAGAATGAGAACACCTGACTTGGTAGGGGAGGCGTTCAGCACGGCTTGGAAGAACGGGGGCAAATAGAACTGGTAACCGTATGTCAGGAATCCGTGGATGATGGTGACGATGAAGCCGGCAACGGTTGTCCGGTTGGAAAAGACGTGTGGAGGCATGATGGGGTGTTCACACCATCGGCAACGTTCCCAGAATGTAAAGCAGAGAACCCCTGTGAGACCAGCGGCGCCAGTGCCAAGTACCATTGGGGATGTCCAGGCGTAGGCCGCGCCGCCGAGTGTGAGCGAGAAGAGGAGGAATACAACGGAAGACGTCAACAACCCAATCCCAAGAAAGTCCACGCGCCCGAGTTGCTTGAATATTGTCAGCTTGTCGCTGTCTGTCGAGCGGCCGCTGCTGACCTGAAGCCACATCCACATCATGACAAGGGATATCGCGCACACCGGGATGTTGACGCCAAAGCACCATCTCCAGCCAACCTCAGCAAAGATGCCACCAAGCACAGGGCCTACGGTTGTCCCCAGAGCATATACGGCAGCCTTGATTGCGACATAGTGACCTCTGCGCTTAAGTGGAATGATGTCGCAAAGGATAAGCTCCGCAAACAAGTCAATGCCACCCGACCCAAGGCCCTGAAAGATACGGCCAAAGATCAGCACGGCCCCTGAGTTGGCAAATCCCGAGACGGCGCTGCCGGCACAAAAGATAACCACCGCCACCATCATCAGATGTCGGCGGCCCCAGATGTCGGCTAGTTGGCCGTACAAGGGTTGGCAGATGATGGATGCCAGCAGGAACGCCGTGGCAACCCAAGATGAGTTTGGCCCAAGGCCTAGGTCCCGTGAGATTGTCGGTAGGGCGGTGCTCACCACGCTTCCCTCAAAGGCTGAGAGTAGGATGGGAACACAGAGCCCAATGAAGCACCGCCAAAAACCGACTCCTCGAACCCATTCGTTGGCATTGACCTCGGCAACTTCCGTCTTTTCGGACAGCGACACAGTCGATGGTGTGCTGTTCTCACCGAAGCTGGTACATGATGAGGACTTGAAGTCGGGGTCCTTTTCGTCGCGGCAGTATGCTGGGCTCGGCGGATTCATCATGCCATTGGCCTTCAAAGCGGCTCGGACATTTTCTGGAAACTCCGTCGAGGTCGCGTCTGGCGTTCGCATTGTATTCGAATGATCCGAACGTGTGATGCTATAGCTGTTGAAGAAGGGATAGGAATCTTGTTCCTGGATAGACAAAAGATATGATGATGGTTGAGGACAAAAGGATTGAGGTAAGTCACCAGGGATTTTGAGCCATCACCGTTGCATTTAATACACCCTCTCGATACAAATTTGCTTTGAGTCAATGTTCAACATCGAGAGGCATTTGTCCCGCGATCTGTGAAGCGTTGTCTTGACGATCCAATGACACCGTCACAAACTCACTGGCATTTTTTTCCCCACCACACCGAGGCCAAGGGCTATCTTCCATCACATCACTCATGGCAGGAACGAGTGCACATCCACAAGGCGAGTTGCCAGTACAGTGGTATGTACTTTAGGTGTAATGAGAACTTTCTCTTTGGTTGGGTCGGTTTCTTGGCCCCTATCACGGTTGGAATGCTACCTATTTCACAATGGCCATCCACGATCGACCTCATCTCCTCCTTCACCTCTCATCCCCGTCCCCGCGGCCAGACCAAAGCAGTCTCCCCGTGCAACTGCAGGACTGTCGGTATAGCTGTTGTTGACGGTTGACGGTCACCTTGGGAACGTTGTGCTGCCTGATACAAAGATTACTGCTCCTTTCCTATCTTCTGTCAGATTCAAGGACTTTCTGCCACGTCCGTGGACTGGTAATACAACAAGTCGAGGCAACCAAGATTTTACATCTGTCATGGACTGTAGCCCAATGGCTTGCCTTGGCCACACGGGTCTCTCAGAGTGGCCAACTGTTTACCTAACAGTTACTGACTGCCCTGGGAATGAGCATTGTGCCGTCATCAAGCGGCGGCTACGACAGTGTACTCAGTGGCTGTCTACTTGTCACGAATGACAATCTATACCAAAAAATGATAGATTGGAGAGGCTGTTGTGCCCAGGATCGCGCGAGTGGATTCGGAAGTACCCCGTTCACCTTTCGATACGCCGACCTTTACATCATCTAGGCTCTCTTCAGCTACTCGAGTCCAAACAGGCAGGAGCTCGCGGCTAAGTACCGTGGGGCCTGTTGAAATTACATTTGTCCCTGTGCTCTACCTTGCTCTTCCTGGGATGTAGTTCATCAATTTTGGCACGAGGCTCGGCCAGCCTCGAGCTGAGTATGACACCAGGCATTATCTACGAATCAGAATGAGCTGGTCCCTTGCAGCACCTGCCAGCTTGACATGTCAATGATTTTTTCATTGGGTACCATTACTTCGACTCATCCCTTAGCCAGAAGCATCTAGATTCTTTACACATCCGAGCACATTGCCAGTCTCAGAAAAGGAAAAAGGTTTCCAACCTTGTGCTCTTGGTATAGTAGGAGCTTTCATATTTGCGTAAGGTCGGAGAATTCTCAACAGGGCGCAATTCTGATTCAGTAGAACGTCGTATTCTATGAGTCTTCTGTTACACCATATTTGGAACAGGTTCGGGGGCACAAACCCAACATGCGAGTGCTCTTTTTCTGCCGATTTCGGAAGCCGAGAACCTCTGACCTCGAAATCGGATCACAAGGAACTGTCTTGCCTGTCGGTTTTCCCATCCCCACGGTTCAGGAATCTGGCCCATTACACGTCAGGCGAGTAAGACACAGAAGCTCCCAAAGGGGTTTCGGCAGTCCACATCAGGAGAAGAACATAGTCCGTGGTGGATGTTGTCATACCTCACAAATCATCTGAAACATCTGTTTTGCAGATTCTGCATGTCTCAGAGGTCGTGATGTCGAGGACTGAGGAGGCTTTTCTTCCCCGGGGGCTATCCGTCACTTCGATCTTGCGGTTGTCTATAAGGTTTTGGATGTGGTAATAGCGCGACGTCCAACTCTTTTCACTTCATGCGTAACACAGCACATACAGCACATAATGCAGCACACTTTTCCCTTTGTTCTAATTCACCTGCAGCATGACCGTAACACTAACATCAGACATTCGGCACACGACTCCCTAGACTCGAGGCTGACTACAGGTCGCAGAGTTGCTTAGTCCAGTTCCACCTACAAGGTCGCGATTTGTGCGATAACATCACTCACATCGTTTTCACGCAGCTCATGGAGTTGCCGCAGGACTGTCAAGCCAATAATCTGTCATACAGGCACCAGACATGGACGCCGTTGGGGAGGCGCAGCGGTTGTTATCATGACACTGCATGTTATCTGGCTCTTTCGGAATCCCAATCGGGCAATGCGGATGCAAATTGACTTGGCATGAGATTTGAGTGTAAGACTGCCGAAAGCCGGTGAAAGGAGAGACCACGACCAACTGACCATATCCAAGAGAAGAGACTACCTACCTAATCTTCACAAATATGCGAAGACCTGGATGAAGATCTCCCGTTAACATGACTTAAAAGCCAGTAAGTGATCACATTCCTGCGCAGGCTTGGCACTCAGTCCCTAATCATGTTTTCTCCCGCAGCTGATTTCCGTTACAAATACGCATTCCCTCTTGAAGGTGGTGCTTCTCAGCATTAATTGGGCTGTCCTTGCTCTCGAAGCGCTCTCACCGATTTTGCTTTTTGGTTGCTCGTCAGAGACGAGTGAAGAAATCTTTGTCGACCAAAGGCACAGTTCGGCCTGGAACAATACGGCACAGAACCTCAAAGTCCAATAGCTCTATTTCGCCAAGGCTGGGGAATGTTGTGATCAACCCCGGGCTCGGACCCTGACATCTCAGCTACCAACCGCTGATGCGCCACCGTCTGACGTCAACATCAGCCTTTTCTCTTTTCAACTTTATCATTCTTGATACCTAACATGACACTGATTGGTGTTATGATACGCGGATTGCATACACTTGTGAGCCTCTTAATGTCCCCCAACAGCCCTATACCTTGCCGTCATGCGGGTGTCCGTTAAGATCATGAACATGTCCTGATCTGAATCATGAAAAGGCCCTCTGATAATCCTGATTTCCCGTAAGCTTCGATCCCAATGATATCCAGCCAAGGAACACCCAAGCCTCTTAGCATACCGCACATGAAGAGCACCCATCCGCCTATGTGGCCGCAGCCATGATCACGAGCTTTCCCCTCCTCAACCTCCAGACATCCAGTTTGTCGGTCTCATATGGCTCCCTCCTTTACTCGGTGCTGGTGGTCGGTGGTTGGAGGTCGGTTGGTCTTGGCTTCTGTCAATTGGGTGGTAAGCATAAGCCAACATTCCGTCCGTATGGGGTTATGATCTAGTCTACCTCCGCCCCTGGGCCCCGGCCAGCCGCAGCCGCACATGTTCAATTCTCCCAAGATGGACGGCGGATGCTGACCTGATATCGACACTCCGTGCCCATATTCATAACACCAAATCCAGGTTTGCCCCGAGAGCCAAGCGACGGGTATGTGGATGGAGGGAACCTTCAGCAAGCCGGCTACATACGGGTCATTGGGACGTGTTGACATGTTCATGATCCTCAGAATACCTTTTTCTTTACACTTACCTAACCTATTCACGTCCTGAATGGTAACGAGAAAAAATCATTCTCCGAGTAAGACGCCAATTCGCCAATTCGTCAGATGAGCACCTTGCCAATGCCAAAGGGTGGTTTTGTTATTGTCATTGACATGTAACGGAAAGTAGTACGCTATGTTAATGCCAAGTTCTTGCCCATTTTCGCGTGGACGTGGTACAACGTGAGAATGCAAGTATCCGGTAACATTGGCATTGACAATTGGACTCTGGATTCTAGAGAGAGAGTTTGCACCGTGCCTTGATCAGGCGATCTCATTTGAGGAAGCTCAAAATTGACTTGAGTCCGTCTTACGATGATGTTGGAGAGGTAGGTACCGTTTATCCACATAGGGTGAACCTGGAGTTAGTTGGTTGAAGAATTGCTCAAGGGGCTCACATATGCCTACTACAAAGGCAAACCCTACATGCAAGACAAATAGCCAAGCGGCCAAGTCCTCAAGAGGGAGATGTGCTTCAGCCCATCATCTGATTATTTCTTCCTTGATAGCCTCTCTAATGTCAAATATTGCCTAAGCGAGTACGGGAATCTTCATCGACCAGTAGCTACCTACGGGTATGTTTGAACAAGTTTCCCATCATTTGATGTTACTTGTGTGCACATCGTCGTTTGCATGCCGTCTGGTGACTGAGTCGGCCACTCAATGGTAGGTACTGTACGTAGAGGTAGGTAGAGGTAGGTAGTCGCTTCGCGGTTCCCCTTGGAGTTCAAACAACTAAAAGAAGTGGAGGAATGGGGCCCAGGCTCGGATGACAACCAGCCGCTCGCTGAGCATTCAGGAAGCACCTAATCTCTCTCCTAGTACCTACCTACCTACCTACCTACCTACCCACAACCTCAATTTTATCAAATTTTTTGCAGTCCCGGACTCGATTTCCCGATTTCAATGCGGGGCTAAAGCGTTGCCACTTTTCTCAAGCGAATGTTCGTCGGGATGGTAGGTATCATTCCTTCAAGTTTCCCCCCCTGACTGAATGGTTTATGGTAGCCCACGATCGCCAAGCATTTTCAATGATCGACTTTTAGTTATTAAATTAGTGCACAGGGGGTAAGTAGTAAGTAAATGTTAGCGGGAGAGCAGCGCTACAGCACGACACGTTGTCACGCTACACTACCACTTACACTACACAACAAGCAAAACATCTTCCTTGACCGTAAGTAAGTAAGTAATCTCGAGGTCCCTCGTCTAGACCGAGTCTATCCTACTCTAAAAGATGCTCCACATCTATTCCCTGGCTCCAGCTCCTCGGTCGAATTCATTCCTTTTTGTCTGAAATGGCGTCAACTTGCATTTCATCCCCATTGCCCCCCGAAAAAGCAGGTACCTAGGCGAGAATGTGTTAGTTGAAACCCACTCAAACTACCAAGTAGATATAAGATTGAATGCTCGGTAAACCAAGCCTGTACTAAGGACTGCACGAATAAGGGGGTAGGGCTAGCTAGGTTAGGTCCCCGGCCGTCTGCACCGGACCTGGCTCCCGGCGTTCATGTCACGACAACAAAAGTTATGCGCGCCCGCGCGTAGGCCAAGCATTGATAGATTCAGTCAGGTTGTCTGTGTCTGTGACTGTGATGAGAATGTATGTATTTCCCGAATCCATCCATGTGCCTTTATAAGAAAAAAGTGGAGAGATGCTCGCCAAGGCCCCGGCCGTAGAAAGAGGTGGTACATAAACCCGGATTTGTTTGTTTGGCGTCAGCCCGGCCCAAATGAGTCGGCGTAGATCTACCACGCGCCAACCGATTGGTCTAGTCCGATCTTGGATTTAGACTACATTCCATTTCAAACAGGGTACTTTCCCCCTCCTCCTCCACACCCAAAGGGGGTAGCGTAGTACAATACGGTGAGAAGAACATTGAAGCTACAAACGGCTTCATCTTCCACCCCCCGGCCCCTCATCGTGATCCGGAGAATCAGCTAACCTAGGTACCTAATCTTAGCCGAGACCCGAGTTGTTCGTACACCGAGTTCCTTACCTGCTGACTCGTTAGAGGCTCAATGGCTTGGCTTGGTGTGTGTGGGGAGATGAAAGTGAGGCACCTTGAGGGCTGTGGAATGAGGGGAGGGGAGGGAGGGCTTGAGATGACTTGTGCAGAGGCAGGTTATGACCCGTTGGGGCAGTGGCATCGGCCAAGCCCAAAAGGCAAGAGCGTCGGGGCAAAGAGGAGAGGGTCTATATAAGACCCTTACCATGTCTGCTTCGATGTTGTCATTTCCCATCACAATCCAAACATCGCCCTCATCGGACCGATCAGCTAGCTACCAGACTCCAGAGACCGCACGGGTTTCAGACTTGTTGTCTCACTTTCCAATCTTCCGAATCTGCTGCAGCTTCCTCTACATTCATATTACCTCAGTTTGTCCCACAAAGCCCACCACCGGTCCGGGCCAAAACATACCTTACCAACTTCCATCAAAAAATTCCTGCGATACATCTTGTCAGTGTCACACAAGTCACAAGCAATGATTGTCACCCAAGTCCTCCTCCTGGTCGGCATGGCCATCAGCGCCACAACCGTCACCGCCGACCCCGTCATTAAAACCTGCCAAAATATCAAGTGTGCCGTCCGATGCCAGATGGTCAATGGCCACCCTACCTGCGTGGATGGTGGCCCTCCCAAAGCTGTCGCTGCCGCCTCTGAGGAACTCGTCAACGACAACAAAACCTCCGTCGTCACAGGCGAGAAGTGCGGTATCACAACCTGCCCCACCGGACAAACCTGCTGCAACGCCTCCTGCGGCCTCTGCGTCTCTCCAGGCATGGCATGCACTCAACAAATCTGCGAGCCCGCCGGCGTGCAATGTGGCCCCAACGTTTGCTCCGGAGATACACCTGTCTGCTGCAATAAGAGCTGTGGAATCTGCACCGCTCCGCGTGGATTCTGCACGCAGCAGTTTTGCGAACGCGGGTTTACCCCCAGCGAGAGCAAGAGGAACGAGGAGACCGATAAGATCAAGTTGGGAAACCAAAAGTGCGGGAAGGCGACTTGCCCTGAGGGGACGAGCTGCTGTAACTCTAGCTGTGGTATTTGTGTGAAGCCGGGTGGTGCGTGCACGCAGCAGTTTTGCGAACACGGTTTTATCTCCGGCGAGAGCAAGAGGAATGAGGAGGCTGATGAGATCAAGCTGGGAAACCAAAAGTGCGGAAAGGCGACTTGCCCCGAGGGGACGAGCTGCTGCAACTCTAGCTGTGGCATCTGTGTGAAGCCGGGAGGTGTGTGCACTCAGCAGTTTTGCGAACACGGTTTTATTTCTGGCGAGAGCAAGAGAGAAGAGGAGGCTGAGGAAATCAAGTTGGAGACGGAAACTTGCGGGAAGGTGACTTGCCCTGAGGGGACGAGCTGCTGTAACGCTAGCTGTGGAATCTGTGTGAAGCCGGGAGATGGGTGCACTAAGCAGTTTTGCACCTAGTGCGGATGCTCAGACTGTCGAGGATGCTTGAAGGGGTTGAAGGGCGTGGTGGCAGGATGATGACATAGGATAATAAGGAGTAGGTGGCTGGCTGGGCTGGTTCGAGGTCAGAGGCTGCTGGCTACCGAGCGGGAGGGTTGTGATTGGTGTTGATATTACCTAGGGTACGGGTACCTCGCGTTGGAATGGGTGAAGATGCCCGGTAGGAATGGCGGATGACCGGCATTCAAAGGTTGGAAAAGATGGTGGAGGGTGGAGAGGGTTCATTCCATTGGGTTGGGTTTTGTCTGATGGGGCACAATGGGAGTATAAGGGATGATCAGGGTAGTTATGAGACAGGGAATCACGTACTCGATTTTTGGGAGGTTTCATTATATAGTTTTCGATTGCTTCATCCTCTGTGTAGTTGGAGGTGATGCTCTTTGTCGGTATTGCGTTTCAGTTGGAAGACATCCGACCTTCTCAATGGTGTGTTCTTTCCTTCAATATTTATGTTCTTGTTTTGATTGACTGTTTGTCATCTCGTCCTATTGTGAAGTTGCTTTGTTGATTGATGTCGCTGAACTCATTGGGATTCACCAAGAATGGTATCGGACCGGGTAGTAATGATCTCTGAATGTCTGTCTACCTGCCCAAAGTTTCTGTCAGCTGTCAACACTTGATGGTATGAGCTGGAAACTGGAGATTGGGTATCCGTAAAAAATGAACCGTACCACTGGCGCGGGCGGGCTGTCAAGTACTCCAAGTAAACCGATATATTCGGCTCTTTCTGTTCTCTGGATCCTGCGACGGCTGTCGACAAGTCAGATGGCTAGTGTAACCACCCAGTGGCCTACATGGCCTTTTCTTGTAGTCTAGAGTCTGCCTCCTTCGCTGCCAAAGCGACCGAAAGGGGAAGGTTTGAGTGCGGAAATGCGATCGTGATGGCCCAAACTGTCTTGTATCGAGGTTAGAGTAAAATGGCAAAGGCAAAGTGGCGGTAGGATTGTTGGATTGATTGCTTACACGAAGCAGATTGCAGAGGAGAGGGATTCAGGTCGGCACCCTGGAATACTGTACATAGGTACCTACCTCTAGATACAGCAAAACGACATTGGTGGTCCACGGCTTCCATACAACGTCGAGGCCAAGATTGCCGGTGAAGGATCATTGGTTTGGTTGGGAAGGAGCAGGCGAAGACTGCAGACTGTCCGGGCATGCATTGTACATCTGTCCAAGTGGCCAGCACCTGCCCCAGAGCACCCGGCAGCAGCGCGGGCTTAGGCAGAGCAGGTTTGCCCTTGGTCATGGGCCGCTGTTTTCTTTCTCTTTTTTGTCTTTTTTCTTTTTCCTTGCCCCCCTCCCGTTGGCCTCTTGGTTCCCGTCACCATTCCAAGAAAACTAAAGAATCTTGTTTAGTATGTCGTCTAACAAAGAATGCCCCCTTCAAGGGATTCGAAATCATTTTTCGTCAATAAGAGTGTGGAGTGTCCATGGAAAGATATGCGACCTCTGTCGAGAAGGTCTCTTCGTCTGCACTCATCACGACAGCCGTACAACTACAATTATCGGTCGCCATAATAGCCACATCGTTACCTCCGTGTTGCTGGACTGACTTGGTTTCTGGGTCCCGATGCGAACCATAACCTTTTTTTTTCTTCGTCGAGCCCCGGTTGACGGGAGTGTACTGACCGGTCCGCTGGTAGGCTATCGCCAGGCTGACACTGGCGCCTCGATACTGTCTCCGTGTCCAACTTGGGAATCACTCCCCACGCAGTCGTTTCTTCCGGGCCCGCTGCTTCCGCCCAAGTACGCCACCAAGGATGGCGTTAAGGATATCCTGGTCGAGAAGGATTCGAACCGCGTCCAAGCACCCGAGTAATGATACAAGTGCCACCAGCCCGAGATCATTCAACTGCTACAGGAGTACCACTGCAGTTGTTACCCGGACCACTCCCAAGAAAAGGTGGACGGCACTCGTAGCGGCAGCACGGTGAACATTGCGGCCATGGCAGGCGGGAAGGTGGGCAAGTTCAAGGTCACCACCTCACTGCCATCAGGGGTATCGGCATTGGAGAAGGCATCAGTAGTGATCAACATCGGCGGCATGCAGAACCAGCCTTATCTCAGCGCGGGAACTGCCACTGCACGGTTCGGTTATACGTCGATGGCGCCAAACAGCAACTCAAAGACCGGGGCGTTTTGGGACACCCAGAAGAGAAGAGATGGCGGTAAGTTGGGTTCCCAGCAGAGACGAGAGCATGCTTGCCAGGCTGGCGATGCTAGCAGGCGCCTTGACAGCCTGGGCCTGGGGTTTCCACAGGACACTCGACGCGCTGAACATGATCGACGCGAGCCGGGTCGGCGTGACGGGGTGTTCCCGCTTAGAAAAGAGTGCTCTTGAAGCCGGGCTCTTTGACAGTCACCCACTTCAACTACCCTTCCCAAGGCGCAGTGAGAAAAGTCCTGGGATCTTTAAAAGGACGTCGTGGCGTATCGCATCAAATGGAACGGATCGAAAATCAAATTAGGGATGTTTTCCAGAGACAGCATTAAACGGGATGTTATATGTACCGAGTTGTTTCAGCTCGAATCCATGTCATAGCGATTGTCTGGGTCAGGTCCTATGGAAGATGGCACGTGCTAACTTCTTTTCGATAGTATGAAGACGGAAGATGACCAAGTTGGGAGCTTGGCTCGTTGAAATTGAAGTTGCATGTTCGAGGTTGGCCTTAGCAGAGACGGGACCTTCTCTGATTGGCTCAACTTTCGATAAGTATCCGGCAGGCATCTAATCCTTGTTCATTACTAGTACTTAATCGGCAGTCTCCAAAACGGCGTCTCCACCGGCAGCTTCAAGGGACACCCGGGGAGCATCCACAGGGGCCGTTGTAGCACTCGTCCCCTGCTGCGCCCCAAGCTTCTAGAAGTAGTTGCCAAGTGGAATTCCCAAACATCATCGCCTTCCGATTTGTGTTCCTCTTCAGTTTCATTATTCCCACTGCCCGGGCTTGGCTTTCCAGTTCAGTTCAATTCAAGTTGTCTCAAGGCTGGAGCTGCCGGATTGCCCTAGCCGCCGTTTTTAGTCCTTCCCGTTTCCATCTTCCACTCTACACTACTTGTCTTCTTTCCCGGGATCATCGACGTCACTGTCCAGTCTCGTTCCCGTACGATCCGATCTGGCCTGTCGTGCCCTGGAGGATGCTGATTCGGATCTGGAATCGATACTGCTGCTGGAGACCAGGACACATTCGCGATGGACACACTTCAATATGGGGCGCGAGGTCGGTCTTCTACCTTGTCTGAGCATCCATCATACGTGTGATCAGCCAATTGACCTCTTGCTAACATTCAGCTTCTTCTCTCAGACCTCCCATGGTCCTCGATTCCAACAGACCTCCTCCGCGCCGAGCTCTCGAAACGCGTCGATGCTACGGACAAATCCCGCCCGCAATGTGGTTCCGGCGAGAAGGGTGAATACAACACAGGGCTACATGTCTTTGCACTTGTCTTGATCCTCCTGTTGAGCACCTTGTGTATGTTGGACCGTCCTGTTGCCTTGTGGTTTTTATGGTGCATTGGTACTGACTGCTGGACGACACGACAGCCTGCGGATTTCCTCTCTTCTCGCGCCGAGCCATGAAAGGCAGCAAATTGCAACGAAAGATCATATTCTTCAGCCAGTACTTCGGCACCGGCGTGCTGATGGCGACCGCTTTCGTCCACCTGCTCCCGACAGCCTTCCTGTCTTTGACGGACCCTTGCCTACCATACGTCTTCAGCGAAGGATACAAACCGCTTGCCGGCTTGGTTTCCATGACTGCTGCCTTGGTCGTCGTTGCCCTCGAATCATACCTCACAACACGCGGAGCTACCCATTCGCATTCGCATACCATCTTCGAAGACGAGGAGGAAAACGGCCATACGCACAATCATGCCCACCATGACTTCAAGGATACCCCGGGAGGTATCCCGCTTCAGGATCGTGAGGTTGCTCAAGGCCTCATAGGCCGACAGTCCCCCATTGCCAGCACCAGCGCCCACCATTCTCCTTCCGACCAGCCTCAAGCTTTTCGAGACAACGACAGCGCTAATTCCCTTGACCTCGACTTGACCTTTGACGAGCTCCAGCCTACCCCAAACACCGATCATGACCAGCTTCTCGAGCCCAGAAACACCAGCCCCTATAGGACGGGACTGAAGCCTGCGGTAGCTCCCGATTCGCCAAACCCCGAAGAACAAAAGCGCATGTTGTTACAGTGTTTGCTACTCGAAGCCGGTATCTTGTTCCACAGCGTCTTCATAGGAATGGCTTTGTCGGTCGCAACTGGGCCTCCGTTTATCGTGTTCCTGATCGCCATCGGCTTCCATCAAACGTTCGAAGGCCTTGCCCTGGGTACACGCATCGCCGCCATCCACTTCCCTCGTTCTTCCCCACGGCCATGGCTCATGGTATTGGCGTTTGGTACCACCACTCCCATTGGACAAGCTATAGGTTTGCTTATCCACACTTTTTACGACCCCTTGAGCCAAACTGGCCTCCTCATGGTCGGCTTCATGAATGCCATCTCCAGCGGTCTTTTGTTGTTTGCTGGCTTGGTGCAGTTGCTCGCCGAGGACTTCCTGTCAGAGAAGAGTTACGCAACGCTTCATGGCCGGAAAAGACTACATGCCTATCTTGCTGTAGTAGCAGGAGCTGGGCTCATGTCTGCTGTCGGCGCCTTTGCTTGAAGCACAAATCTTCCGTTGATTTCTTGTTGATATGTGGGCATGTTTCGCATCTACTTGTGGTTGCATTATTAGCGGCGTTTTCTTTCTGTATAAAGCATTTCTGCCATCAGCGGTACCCCAGAAAACTTGAACTCTACTTGCTTTTTTGCAATGCCTTTTGCCTTCCGTCTTTGAGAGCATGCATGGACGCACTCCTCCTTTGCGAGGGCCAACGGCATGATGACATTATCATCAGGAACCGCAAGAAATACCCGGACAAAAGATGGAGTACAATGATGGTAGAGCATACAAACAAAATCGCCACCCTATGTTTTACTCCCCTTCTGGGAAGACCTAGTTCTCCCGGATCGTATTCTTGTACCAACATGCATCAGACCGGACAAACAGCATCAATTACCGCAAATATCATCGGTCAACCACAGGCTCATGTGCTGTTCATATGAAGAGCACACACCAACGCCACAGCCAATAAAGTTGAGGTCCAATCGATGACATCCGCAGCGATGACAAGGAATGCCAATGAACTCGCACGGTCAGCACCTTGCAGCACGTTTAGCCTTCTTCCTAATCTAGCCGCTTAATCTCACTTTTTGGTATCCGGTCATCTGAAGAATGCATCGCAGTTGGCCTATGAGACGGTGTTTCCTCGATTTTCTAACGGAATGTTGTAGGTTACATGCCAGATCACGAATACACTACCCCTTTGAATGTGTTGATCATTGCCTGTGCTCACCAACAAGGCTAGGTTTAGGCAATGTCAAACTTCCAACAGGTCCATATCGGCAGGGAACCATACTGTCCCCGCTAGTTTTAGATGGGAACCACGTGGGTAAACGTGAATAAGCTACGATGAGAAGCGAGTTGTACAAGATTTTCTGCCGCATGCCGAGCAATCTAATGTACATCTCCGCTGAGGTTGATGTTCGACTCGTCCTAGCTGATAGTGTTTGCCCCATAACCATGGATCAGAATCCCATTCTGAGCTTGAGATTGCCTGTATACAAGGGGTTGGGGTTGAAGCTGTCCAAGTGAGGCAAACTTTAGGATCAAGATGAGGGGTGATTTACCCAATATGGGACTGCTGAGGCTTTGGGGATATAACACGGCCCCCGTACTTATGTTCATGATCACTCCCTCCATGATATCCGCCTTTCACATCATCCCCTTCGAAATCATCCACAATCCTACGATATGCGTCTTAAGGCATTTGGTATTGTGGTTGGCTTTTGTGCCGTCGGCGCTCTAGCCAAAGAGAAGGCAGTTGATATGTCGCGTCATGGTAAGAGTGCAGCTGGTTGACATAATTCATCATGACTGACATAATCTCTTTAGCGGAGTATAAATCGGGAACAGTAATGGATCGGGTTATGGCACACAAGTTCGTATGTAAACACCGGCATTCTTTGCAATCCAAGACCATCGAGACTTAATGACAGATATCAGGAACATTGGAAAGCCAAACTTGCTAGCGGGGCTCTCAATAGCACCCAATGGCCTCGTCTCAACTATACCAAGTGTGTCAATGGCATCGCTGAAGCCGTCCAGGGTGATGCTTTACATACTTTCAGGTGCAAGAACATGGACCTGTATGACTTCATCAACCATGCGACTCTCGGCTCGCCATTGGCCACCGAGGACGGAGCAACTGGAAGCTCCATTTGGGGCTGGACAGACCCCAGGTCCGGCAGAGAGTTTATCGGTAGGCTCATGTCCCCTTGGCTAGATGGCATGATGGTCATTAAGTCGGGAATGCATACTGACTTGAGCAGCTGTGGGGATGTATCAAGGAACCGGCCTTGCTGAGATATTACCCAAGGGGAGACTGCTCGTTTTGGGTTTCCTGTAAGTGCCTTTCACAACCTTCATGTCGACGACATCATCTCTAACGGAGGCCAAATAGACCTGCCCCTGCAGCACTTGGACAGCACGCACTTTGGAAGGAGATCCGAGCGTACAAGAACTATATGATCATAGGCAGTGAACTGGAAGACCACGGAATCCAAATCTTTGATATGCGAAAGGTGAACCATCCTTCGAGGTATTCCTTTCTTTTGTATCTCGATTCATCGGCTGACATTACACAAGCTTCTCACAATCAACCCCAAGAAAGCGCCCGTCACCTTCTCTATCGACGACGTAACGGGTCACTTCAAGGACTTGCCTCTTGGTCGTACCCACAACGTCGTTGTCAATGAAGAACTCCAGTACGCTGTATCCGTCGGCGCCGCTCCTCGCGAAGACGCTTGCAGTGCCGGTCTCATCTTCATCGATCTCAAGGACCCATCCAAGCCCACGAGACTAGGTTGCAATGCTCAGGACGGTTATGTACACGATGTAAGTCGAGCCCCGAACCTCGACAACCCCCTTTTCCCTCTCCGAAACTCCCAAAGGCCAAGGAACCACCCCACTAACATACTTCGTTCCCTTTCAATAGGCCCAATGCATCCGATACCGCGGTCCCGACAAACGCTACCTTGGTCATGACATATGCTACGGTTACAACGAAGACAGACTCACCATTTACGACGTCACCAACAAAGCTAACTCCTCTATCATCTCCCGCACCTCGTACGACGGTGCAGCCTACACCCACCAAGGCTGGGTGCTCGACCCTTTGAACCAAGAATACCTCCTGCTGGACGACGAGTACGACGAGAGAGACGCCGTCGGTCCAGCCATGGACGGGTACCCTGTTACTTATATCTGGGACATTCGCGACTTGCAGGACCCGAAAAATACGGGTTTCTATAAGGCGACGAATCGCGGGATCGATCATAATCAGTATGTTATTGATGGACTGAGTTATCAGAGTAGTTATGGGGCGGGCGTGAGGGTGTATGACGTTTCGAGTATTCCGGCCGATCCGACCGGAAACAGTGTGTGTGAGGTGGCGTATTTTGACATTTATCCGGAGGATGATGCAGAGTCAGGTGGGGGAACAGTCGAATTTGCGGGCAGTTGGGCGAGTTATGGGTATTTTAAGAGTGGGTTTGTTGCTGTCAATACGTTTGAGAGAGGGGTGTATCTGGTTAAGATTACGAAGAGGGAGAGGTGTAAGAGGATACCTCTACGTGCTTAGTAGGATGGAATTAGGTTGGGGGACAGACTCGTTTGTTGCGTGTCAGTCAGGATCATGTACCCTAACCCTGATGACCAAAAAGGGGGGGTTAGAGAAGTGGATGTTCCACCACCGTCGAGTCAGGAACATGGGATCCAAGACGGCGGATCCCGTCCCAAAGTGAAGTCTGGAACACCAGAAAAAGAAAGGGTCTTTGGATTCTCCCATCTGTAACATGTGATGATGCAATTCTTCTGGCCGGCAAAAGGGCAGCCGCCGAAAGATTTGGAGGCAAGTGTACGATCCGCAAGGTGTCTTGCAAAACCAATGGGGAAAAAATGAGGATGGATACATGAGGAGATGTATCGCTCGACCATCCTGGGACTCGAACCCAGAACCTTTACCACCGGAAAGTAACGCGCTACCAATTGCGCCAAACGGCCTTTCTTGTCAGAATATCAGCAACATAATCAGTTGGAAGCGGTAGTCCATGTCCAGATGTGTTTCTTTGAGTTTTTGTAGCAATCGTCCAAAGGCTGTATTGATTCCAGACTGGACCAGGTGGGGCATTCCTCTTATACCTCGATTTTTCTTCCAGACAAGCATCGATGGAATCTGATGTGACAATCCTTCCCGCGCCTTGTCGTCCTTTTCTTCTAGGTCTGTTTCGACCACAAAATGTTTGTCCCAATCGAATGAGCGTCGTCATCAGTTGAACTATCTACAGATCGCCTTTCAACACCACGTCGATATCACCTCTGTCGTCACCAGTCGTCGTCATCATCATCAGTGTTTGAGCCAAACCTCCGAGTGTTGCATTGCCATCGAGTACTACTGTACTTGGCTATATCCATCCGATAACCCGTCCGGGATAGGAACAAGCTTTTTCTGACATCCAACCTATTTGATTTTCTCCATTGATACACGTCGACCAACCCCATCCATGTCTCCCCCTCCCAATCCCGAAAACCAAAAGAAAGAGATGCATTATTCATATAAAACAGAGATCAACCCGGGGAAGGCTGACAGCCTGAAAGGGTATTTTCTGGGTTCCACGATGGAAACTGGTAGCCATCTACATATAATACAAGGATGGCCGGTCTTCATCTAGTGCAACCAAGTCGGCAACCGTCCAAGTCCAAGCACCGATGGTTTGACCACAAGTCAAAAGTTGCTTCTTTTTTCTTGTCTTTCGGAAATCCATCTATTTCAGTTTTGATATTGTCTTTATTTTTCCATACAAATCAAAGTCGACGCAGTTGAGGCATACTTGCATCACCACGGACTAGATGATTACTGGTTTCGTGTGGTGGTCAACGTCCGAGTCCATGCCAAGCCCCTGCCTGCATTGACTGGATCGCCCTGGGCAGCCCAGGGCCTCACAGCGCCGCTGCGTGGTGTTTCAGGCATTGGCTGACAGGGTTCCAGGGGCTGGCCTCCAGACGTCGACAGCCCATCGTTCTCCACACACTCGACACATCACCAGGGGTCACCACTGGGCGAACAACACCACTTCTCCCATTCTTCACCAGAACACTGCACGAGATGTGAAACTCGAAGATTTTCGTCGTCGTGGTGTGGCTGATTCCGGGTCCATGGGATGCGATGGATGGATTGTGGACTACTCCATTCGGTTGCAGTCTGGATTCGATTTTGGAGTGTCCAATGCCCAAAAAGAAAAAAAACCTGTGGGGTGTCCCGCTCCCTCTCTCCCCGTTCGGAGCCAAGAAAAGCTCGGGATTCCCTCCCTCTTTTCCTTCTTTTGTACTATATTACCCGTATATTTACTGTGAACAATAGAGCAAGGTTGATATTCAACTTTCTTCCCTACATTCTTTCTCTTTGCTTTTTTTTTACAGCCTGGTGCTGGACAGTTTTATATTTGCTACTCTTTTGTCACAGCAGGCCTGTCTTTCATATACCTACACTCGACTTCTTGCTGGCTCAAGGAGCTAACTACGGCTCGGTGGTTGAAAATACCTAGTTGAAGCGGACGCAGGATTTCTAAATATGGGAGGATATTCGAAACGTAGCATTGGACAATGGGTGGACGACGTTCTACTACACGCCCGCAGTCATGTCTCACGCGATGAAGACGAAGTGTATAAACTGGGCGACGGAGTGACTCTGGAAGCTGGTGATAACGACAACCTATCGACAAGATCAGAAGAGGAAATCGAAATCGTCGATGGTCCAGTTGATGATACCCAGTCAACAGAGTCGGCGTCAGTAGCAGGATCAACGCCTACAGAGCCCGAGACAACAGCAGAGCCTCCGACCTTTACCCAACCTCTTCCGCCACCCGCCACTTTCACCATCCGCACCATCACCGCATCCGCACAACCGCAGCCGCTAACAACACTCACGCCAATCACACATTCAGCCAGACCTGTACCCACGACGACAAGAGACAATGATAACGATCCGGGGAAGACGAAGGATAGGGATAGGGATAGGGATGGGAAGCATGAGAAGACGGACTCAGCCTCCGTCACAGATGGATTCACGACCGTCACAACGTCTCTCAATAGCACTATCGCCATAACAACACCAACACCCACCGCCGTCTTCGCCAGCGTTACGTCCAGCATGTTGATTTCAGCCACGGCGAGCCCAGCTATTAGCAACGGAGCTGCTCTACAAGGAGCACAACAGCAAGGGACCAGTAGCGGGCACATGTCTGGGGGTGCAAAGGCTGGCATCGCCATTGGAGTCGCTGGTAAGCTCGCTGATCCTGACTTTCACGCTTTTGTGGTACCATGTAGGAAAGCTAACCCTCCCCATCAACAGCCGGCGTGTCCATGCTCGCAATCGTCCTCTTTTGGCTCATCAAATGCTTCTGTTCACGCAAATCCGATGCAGATACCGAGTCTTCCATCCGCGCCTTTCTCTCGGGCGGAAAATCCGGTCCCGGTGACGGTGGCCTGCCACCCCCGGCCACTGCTGCAGGCGCAGGCGCAGGCCAGCTCTCGTCCAACTTTGACCCGCGCAGCAACTCCCAGATCCTCGACGAGCTGATCGCCGCTTCGTACGCCCACCAAAATGGTCAAGACAGCAGCATCCCCAACGGCTACGTCATCCCCGACTCCACCGCCCTGGACGAGAAGCGAGCCGACGGCGCCTACCCCGTCACCATCATTCAGCCCGCGCCTACCCACCAGCCCGAACTCCGCAAGTCCGTCGCCAGCTGGCTGCGCAAACACCATCCCCTGAAGCTGAACCCGCTTTCCATCAGAGGCAGCACCTTCTCGGCCTTTAGCAGCCGGCGCGCCTCATCAGCCTACGGCAGCTCCCAACAAGGGGGAGCAGGAAGGGAAGCACGTGACTCCCTGGTTTCTGATTATCCTTCTCCCACCTCCTACGACCCGGATGCTCCCCCGCTGCCGGAAATCCCCGCTACGTATTTCAACGAGATCCCGAAGCCACTAAGTCCGATGCCGAAGAAGCTGCCGACTGCGGCGGCAAATATGAAGGCCATGAAGTTCCAGAGCGTGTGGTCGGATAGTAGTGCGGGGACGGATATGGATCGGTCGAGGATGACGGTTTCGACGGAGGGGAATGAGTCGTTGTTTAACTTGTATGAGGGTGGTGATGGCCAGGCAAGGGTTCCGTCGCAGGTTGTGACTTCGTTGTCGCCGCCGCCGCCGCCGCATTTGATGAATAAGGATCAAGATCAGGGAAAGGATGAGGATCAGGGTCAGGGCCAGAGGGCGAGTTCGCCTACTTTGAGGCCGTAGATGGCGGTGGCCAAACGGAAGGGATGTGGCCGAGTGTGAAATTCTGTCAGGACAGGCCTGTTTTTGTGCGATAAGTGTGTCCAATAGTGCTAGAGTTTGGATGGATTTGGCATAGAGAGAGCTTAGTGGTCTTGTAATACTGTTGTTGTTAACCAACCAAGAAATTCTCTGTACCTCCCGGACCCTTACTTAGGGAGGTCTTTAAATTTGTTGGCCCTTTGATAGCCCCAGAAGCTTTGCCATTGCCTCCGCGACGTCATGAGCAAAGCCCTTATCATTTACATGCCTCTCGTCATCCTTGACTAGAATGCCACTGCCCTTGAGACCCTCGCGGACAGTCTCAAAAAGCGCCTCGTCAGCATCTCTGTCCTCAAACGGCGCTCCCGCTACAGACAACATGCTCAACCCGCCCTTTGGAATCCACACCTGGATCTTGCTCGCATCTCCGCCGTCTAACAGCCTCTCACACATCCGCCTCCCAATCTCCCTGCACTCCTCCACCGACGTCCTCAGAAGCGTAACCGTAGGGTTATGCTCATAGAGCTTTCTTTCATTAGCATCCTTGCTACGAAACCTCTCCGGCACCGTCCCCGGCGGCCCGAAGTTGACCATATCCAGTGCCCCCAGCGAAACAATGTACGGAATCCCCTTTCCAACCACCGCCCGCATCCGGTCTGGCCCGGCACTCATCACCCCTCCCACCAGCTCGTCCGCCAACTCGGTTGTGGTCAGATCAATCACCGCGTCCAGCTCTCCGGCCCGCACCAATCGTTCCATTGCTTTCCCGCCGTGGCCAGTGGCATGGAACACCATCGTTTCGATGACACCGGGGTATTTGGATTCGAGATACTGACGGATGGCGTCGACGGAGGGAGTAGTAACGCCGAACATGGTGATTCCTACTCTCGCCTTTTTCTTTTCTTTCTTTTTCTCCTCCTCCTCCTCCCCCCTTCCCTCCCCTGTTTCCCTCCCGCTTTCCGCCCCTTCCCGTATCCTCCTCATCCTCCTTTCATAGTACGCATTAGCCATGCCCACCACCGCCCCCGCCGCATTCCCCAACACCCCCCGCAAAACCTCATTCAGCCCCGCCACGTCCACAACACTATACATCATGGTGATATCCGTCTCGCCCACATAGGGGCCCGTATCCCCGCTCGCCACCGTCGACACCATCAACTTGGGAAACCCGATCGGCAGCGCATTTCTCATGACGGGGGCCGCGAGGGAGGTGGCGTTGGATCCGCCCAAGGATACAATGCCGTGGATTATTTGACGAGAGAAGAGGGATTGGATATGGTTTGTACACAGCCGGGACATGAGTTCTACCAGCTGGTTTCGGGGAAGGGACTGGAGGGATTGCATGTCCATTTCTTCTGAAGATTTGGCATAGTGGGAAAGTAGGTCGGGGGGCCCAAAGGTGATGGAAGGGTGAGAGACCGGGTGGCGGCCGACGTCGATAAGGAGGACGGTGGTGGAGGGGTGGAGGAGGATTTGGGAGCGGAGGTAGAGGAGTTCGGAAAGTTTGGTGTCGCAGGTGCCGAGTAGGGCGATGGTTGGCATTTTTCTTTTTTTGCTGGTGGTGATGGTTGTTGATGTGACTCCTGGTAATGTGATGCTATGGGACTGGGGTTCGGGTCGCTGTAGTGTACTAGTTGGGAAGAAGAGGGGTAAAATGCGGAGGTGGTGAGGTGGTTAAAACCACCTCTACCGATGATAAATCCAAATCACATGGGATGATGCTGTAGAGGTGATCTGTATCACCATGTTTACCCGTCCCACCCACGACTCAAATGTTTACACTTCAGATGGAATCAAATCATTTCATCATGCGTTCCGTTACACTCGAAAAGACGACGATAACGGGACGATAACGGTCGTGACACCAATGACGTAAAAGACACAATCCCACCTCCGCAACACTCCACTTCCCCTTTTCGAATCCGGCAGTTTGTTTTGTTCAACTCCCCTCCCCCTCATCCCTCCAAACTCAAGCTTGTCAGAAATCTTGACAAAAAAAAATGGCCCCCCAACTCACCCGCACTCAGATCCTAGAGAAGCTGCGCGGCCAAATTGCCCAAGGCAAGACCATTGTCGGCGCCGGCGCCGGCATCGGTCTCTCTGCCAAATTTGTCGAAGCCGGCGGCGGTGACCTCATCATCATCTACAACTCCGGTCGCTTCCGCATGGCCGGCCGGGGCTCACTAGCCGGACTTATGCCTTATGGCAACGCCAATGACATTGTTGTCGACATGGTACAGTACCCTTTCTCTTACCTCTCATCACAGCCTATTTCCACTACCTTTAATATGTCATTCATGTCAAAATGGATGGATGGGCCACGGGCATCAAATCATGCAGTCGCTAACCAAAACACAACCCATTTTCTTCTTCTTTCCTACCCACACAGGCCAAAGAAGTCCTCCCCGTAGTCAAACACACGCCCGTCCTCGCCGGCGTCTGCGGCACGGATCCCTACGTCTCCATGCCGCGCTTCCTCGCCAAGCTGCGCGATCTCGGCTTCGCCGGGGTCCAAAACTTCCCCACCGTCGGGCTCATTGACGGAGAATTCCGCGCTGCCCTCGAAGAGACAGGCATGGGCTACGATCTGGAGGTGGAAATGATTGAGCTCGCGCGGTCCATGGACCTGCTCACCACGCCCTATGTCTTCAACGTGGAAGAAGCCAAAAAGATGGCGAGCGCGGGTGCGGATATCCTGGTGGCGCATATGGGATTGACGACGGGCGGGTCGATTGGCAAAGGGGAGAAGAGCCACGGGACCAAGAGTCTGGATGATTGTGTGAAGCTGATTCAGGAGATCAGGAATGCGGCAAAGGAAATTAACCCGGAGGTGATTGTCTTGTGCCATGGGGGGCCGATTGCGAAGCCCGAGGATGCGGAGTATGTGCTGAGCAGGACGGAGGGGGTGCATGGGTTTTATGGAGCGAGTTCTATGGAGAGGCTGCCGGTTGAGGAGGCAATTACGAACATTACAAGGAGCTTCAAAGCGTTGAAGACGGGGAAGTAGGCAGGTACCTGTCCTTGATTTAAATCGCCCAAGTTCGAGTTCTCACGGGAGACGACAGCGACAAAGGAAGAAATTTGGTAGAGATACACATACTTTTTGGGCTGAATTTTAGCTGAATACATAAGTCATAACGTCGGAACCAATCGTAGGTAGGTTGCAGATCAGTCCTAACCACTCACTGACCTCGAACCAAATGCAGACCATAAATGCAGCCCCGCCAATGTCTCCTCACAACGAAACTCACTCACCTTACTGAGCCTCAGTACCCTTGGTGACCTCATCCTTCTTGGGATTGTTAATCGCATCCAAGAACTTCTGTCGCGCCTCCTCATCATCACTGAACAGCGTATCAGCCACCTGGCGCTGGGGAGTCTCACCCAGCCACTGGAACAGAGAAATATCCCGGAATTCATCAGCTCTAAAGATCTCGAGCATGACCAACGGCTCATCGCCAATATTTTCAACAAAATGTCCCATGTTTCTGGGCACAATACCGACGTCTCCAGGCAGGTAATTGAACGTGCGGGCGTTACCCTCGGCAGCAAAGACGGTCACGCGGGCACGTCCGCTGATGAAGAAGGACCACTCGTCGGCGTTGGGATGCCAGTGCATCTCGCGCAGCGCACCGGGCTCGATGATGACGTGGGCCGCTGCCACGGTCTTGGAGACAGGAAAGTTTTTGGAGTCGGTGATCCGCACTTGACCACCCGAGGTGATCTTGGGGTCCTGGGCGAGCATCTTGTGGGTGAACTGGTACTTGGACTTCTTGACATTGCTGCCCTCGGGTCTTTCCTGGTCGATGGACCCCGGCTGCGAGCCCTGAAAGATGTACTTCTCCTTCTCGGGGAGGTGGGCAAAGACCTCTGGGGCCAGGTGAAAGTTCTTGGAGATAACCGACTTGGGGGTGTGGGCAAGCCAGTCCGTGACCAGGAAGGTGGACTCCTCGGAAAAGCTTCCGTCATCGAAAATGAGCAGGAACTCGGTGCCGTTGTCGCCCAAGCCCTGAAGAGAGTGGGGGATGCCGCTTGGGAAGTACCAGAGATCACCCTTTTCCAGGTCATCGATGAAGTTGCCGCCCTCGTAGTCCAAAGCGGTCACGCGGACCTTGCCCTCGAGGACATAGGCCCACTCGGCCTCCTTGTGCCAATGCAACTCGCGGATGACGCCTTTCTCGAGGCGCATGTTGACGCCAGCCAACTCAACGCTGGTGGGGAGCTCACGGACAGTGGTCTGGCGAGTCCAGCCTCCTTCTTCGATGCGTATATGGGAGTCGGCAAAGCTCCAACGCAGACTGGGCAGGTTGCCGTGGTCGGTGCTGGGTGGGCGGACCAAGTCAGGATTCTGACGGGAGCGGTCCTTGTTCCATGGTCCTAGGACGCTAGCTCCCTTGCCGTTCCGGAAGGGAAGAGGATCGAGACCCTCACCGACAGAGTCGACAGCGGTGTCGTACGGATCACGATACGACGGGGTGTATGGGTCCGTGACGCTGACACTCCGGGTGCGGTACTTGGAGGGCAGAGGCTTGCCGTCAAGAAGGCGCTGGCGGGGGCTGTCCTGAAGAGGAACAGCCGATACGAGGGCAATGCCCAAGGCGAGGAGCGATCCCGTGAAGCGCATCTTGCTGAGGGTAGTTCTGGTACTGCTTCTGGAGAACTGTGATGAGACTGATCTACTGATGAATCTGGGACCAGACACGCTGGCCATCGACGCCTTTTATCCTCGAGCTGGCGTTCAGTCTGCTCATGGTCAGCATGATCCTGGTTCGCTTACACATGGCAGCATCACTCAGCGTCATTGACTCTACAGTGTATCATGATGTCAATGTACGCTTCGTCTGTACACCCGTAGACACCATCTCGGAGAAGTCCCGGAAGGTTTCTGAGGGGTTAGGCCTGCGATATGTGTCAGCTCGCGGCAGTGTAACAGCAACCTGTGATCCGGATGGTCGCCTCGATGGCTGTTTTCGATCTCGAGGGTGGTGCGTGCCTTCTGGCTCTGGTCGCCAGGGCTCTTCCACCCTCACCCTCGAGTAGAAAGCTGGAACGGTAGTGGTTGTTGTTGTTGTCGTCGTCGTCGTCATCGTTGTTGTTGTTGTTATTTTTAACGTCTGCTTCCCCCTCCCGTAGGGCATGTGACGTGCTGCAGCGGTGAATCTAGTGTACATAGATAAGCGCCTGGCATGGTGGTGAGAAGGAGGAGGATGGGAGACGGTCTACTAGCTCCGGTCTAGAAGCAGAAAAGAAGACGTACCACTGCGCCATTAGCGTCGGGCATCGTTGCCAAGTACGTACCACCTGCCAAGAAGAGGTTGTTCGGTTATGCCCGTTCTAGAGCATCGGAGGGGTTTGTTACATTCCACATCACCACCGACCTCGGTCACGCTCAGCCGGGGCTGTCAGTGGCCCATGACCTTCGGGGCTGCTTCGGCGTTGACGTTACCTGAGCTCCAGGTCGCGTGTGCCCTGTCGACGTGCTGTGAGTACTGTGTTTGTTATCGTGGTTCCTGCGACAGAGTTGCAAAGACTGCGTAGTCAAGTCCCGCGCTAACAAATAAAGATACCAGGTTAGATGTATTCATAGAAGCAGCGTGTGTTTCCGTAATGTTACAATGTGCCAATCCGTCTCATCCATCCGATCCCGGGACGTTCCGAACGGAAACGAGATTGGACGGGATGAAGATGCGGTGAATTTCTCCCGGCCGTCCCGTTCGTTGTTTTTGGCCTTTCCCGTCCCTCGATTGTTTTCCAGAATAAATCAAGATCATCGACACTCATCCACGGCCCGTGCCGGATTTCCATCATCGTGGACCTCACCAAACGACCAAAAAGACGGCACTAAAACAAAACAAGCCTTGGCTTTTCACGTACAGCGGAGCTATCCCATAATCGCCCTAACCGATTGCGTTATTTGACGCCAATTCTGACTCACTCATTGTTGTCACCACCTCAATCCCCACGACGGGTAAAAATACCCGGCAAAAATGTATCCTCCAACCGTGAACTCGTCTTGCTATGGCACCATCAACAACAACACCAATGGCCCTCACAATACCACCATCCTCAACAACTCTGAAATCGAACCGCTGCTACACCCAAGCGACCAGATGCCAACAGGCACCAGGACCCCCGACCTGCCAGGCTTCCCCAAAGTCTCACTAGGAACGGCCCCCCCATCATCGCGATGGCGCCGCCACCTCACCACCGACATCGACCGCAGCTACGCCGACGTGATTCTCATAATCTGCTACCTAATCACGGGCCTGCTGGACTCCTCCTCCATCTCCATTTGGGGCTCCTTCGTCTCCATGCAAACCGGCAACACAGTCTATGCCGGTCTCGGCCTGGCTGCTCCTAACGAATCCGCACGCTTAATCAAATCCGTCACTTCTCTTGCTGCCTTTTGCCTCGGCTCGTTCTTGTTTAGTCGATTCCACCGCCTCTGGGCCCCAAAACGCCGGTGGGTGCTCTGCGTGTCATTCACGGCACAGTCCGCATTTACCATGGCAGCGGCGGCGGTTGTTACCATGACGGGCAAGCCGCACTATAGCGAGGACGTCGAGTGGCATGTTTTGCTCCCGATTGCGCTGTTGGCGTTTCAGAGCGGCGGACAGGCCGTGACGAGTAGAGTGTTGAGATACAATGCGCTGACGAGCGTGGTATTGACGAGTATTTACTGCGATCTGTTTTCGGACGCGGACCTGTTCAAATTGCATAATCGCGAGAGGAACCAAAGGGTGGGCGCGCCCGTCTTTCTGTTCTTGGGAGCGCTTTTTGGAGGTTTCTTTGCGCATACGGCGTTTGGCGTTGCGGGCGCTTTGTGGATGGCGTCGGGATTGAAGTTGGTGGTTGTCGTGCTTTGGTTGGTTTGGCCTGCTAAGCCGAAGCCGGTGGTTGAATATCCTGATGGACTGGAGACAGTTTGAACTGAGTCGGTGTGGACGAGGAGCTTGTTATGGCCGACGGCGATTGTTGTTCGAAAAACGCCCACGCGCAAGTTGAGCCCGTTGAGCGAGCAAGGTTCTCGTCTTGCACTTTTGTTTGCATTAGAGCGATGTCGGCTCCCACTAGACCGATAGACTTGGTGGACCTATAGACTTGGTGGTTCTCATAGATAGTATCATTCATCCAAATTCCTAATAGAATCTCATCGTTATCCTCTCTGCTCACACAATCAATGGGATTGCACTCAATCACAACTTTTCAACATTACGCAAAGCCCACAACTCCTTGGGCTGACCAGCAGCATCACAAGAAGAAAACTTCCACCAGCCCGAGTGCAGAGCACCGGCAATGTTGACTAAACCCCACTTGATGGGAGCAGGCATGGGTGGCCAGTTTGCCCACATGCCGTCCTCAACCGTGCGGTCAAGGTTGAGAAGGAAGAAGGGTACGCAGTCCGTCACGCCGGCCTTTGTCACAGTCGCCTTGCCCCATGTCTTGAAGGTGGTGACGGCTGCTGTATGCTCGGGTGTTCCCTCCTTAGGGGCGTTGGCGTGCTCGGAGAGCTTGGAAATGGTGGAGATTTCGTTGTGGAAGTGATGGGAAAAGGAGTCTTGGAAGGTACCCATGATGCGAAGCAGCTCGTCGCCCGAGAAGTCGTTGGGGCTTTTGAGACCGCCAAGATACTTTTCGAATTCGGCAAGACCGGGCAGGAATGCCTCTGCGATGGGGAGTTAGTGATCAAGAATCAGTAATCTGAGGTCCCTGGCTTCTTTCTCACCATGCTCCTTGTGGGTCTCGTCGAAAACAGTCTTGTCCTGCAAGAGGTCCTCGATCTTGGGGAACAGCGACTGCTCTTCGTCGTCATGGTGAGACTTGACGAAGCGGTACCAGGTCAAGCAGTAGCCAACAAAGTCGGCCTTGTCCTGGTCGGCAACATGAGCAGCCTGCTGGTAGATGGAGTTGTAGCCGCGGAAGATGGAGTTGTGCAGCAGGGCCATGTGGGTGGCACCCGAGGTGAAGATGTCCGTCTTCTTGGTCGCGTACTGCGGGGTGGTGATGAGCTTGATGGGCTCGTCAGCCCAGGCCTTTGTAGGTGCAACGGATGTCATGGTGAATGTTGGGGCGCGAGTGAGCAAGAGGGCGACAATCAAGAAGGGGATCGAGAGAAGGATTGTTGATGATGATGATGATGATGTCGGTGTTGATTTGGGGCCAGCCATTGGAAAGAAGAAAAGAGAAGCAAAGTCCTCTCTCTTGTGATGAGTGATGGGATATGGACAGCTGAAATGGAAAGGGAAGGAAGGAAGGAAGCTATCCTATGGACGTCCAAAGTCGAGGAGGGACCGGCAGAGAACGAAGAGTCCCAAGCCCGGTTAATCCGACGAATGGTGTGTCGTACGATGTTGGTTACACGCCTCGTCAGAGTCGTCCAGTCTTTTGCTCGAAACAAGATGTCCTGCGCATCGCGGGGTTGATGAGAAGTCCGTCGCGTCTGCCAATCTGCCCTGGAGATCAAGGTCCAGGTACCACTGTGCTTGTGGGCGGGACGGGACTCCCCGCTTTAGGTACCCACCATTAGCGCAGTAAGATAAGGAAGATAACCGGAAGCTGCCCGAGAATACACTGCAGTGAGCTGGCCGGGCATACCCTGAGAACCTGGAACACCCAGTCCCACCGACGGACACTGTGGAAATGGTCCCTCTTGTACATCATCTACAGTACCTACCTACCTACCATCCTTTCTTCCAATTCTTCTTTCTCCTCCTCCCGTCCTTCTTTCACACCATCCATCATTTTCCAAATTCCCCCCATCTTATACGCAACATTCGCGGATGACACGTACGCTCCAGATGGCAGTACCTCACAGCGGCACAAATCACGTACGATGGACTACGAATCCAAGCACCAGCTGACCACCACGAAGCTCAGAGAGCACCTCATCGAGAAGGAAAACATTGATCTTATCCCACCCTTTCTTCACTCATCCAGCCATCCGATGGCGTTGGTCAGGGTCGCATTTCCAGGCAACATTGCCTGCTGGCCGTTGACTCACTGGGAACTCCTCGCCGGGCTCGCATTAGCCATCTCCACTACCGAGCGGAAAAGACAGGAATCAGCCAAAGGTCAAGACGCCGGCCGCGCCATTGATTACATCATGTCTCGGTCCCGTGTTTACAATACACCTCGTCGCCCGTCTTGGCCTCGTCAAACTCAGCTATAAATTGGACGTCAACCACTACACCCTGAGGTTCAAAGGTCAACGTTAGCTATCTTCAACGCCACCATGACAGTCGCTCTCAACCCCCGCATCCGCGTTCGCGAGGCCGTGCCCGCCGATGCCGAGGCCATCACGAACATCCTGAATGACGCCTTTTCCGCCAACCCGATGCAGCAGCTGATGTATCCCAACGGTGTATCGGATGAGTCGAGAAGCAAGTCCGCTGCCAGACTTTTCTTGCCCACTCCTCCCAGCGAAGGAGAGACGTTCATGGTGGTGGCAGAGTTGCTGCCAGAGGGTTTTGATGGTCCTTGCGAGATTGTTGCCTTTTCCGACTGGTGCCTGTTCCGGAATCCGCGTGCTGAAGAAGAGTGGAATGTCCAAGAGGTACCAAGGACACAGGAGCAGCTGGGAGAAGACTGCGATGTGCGGGTGTTCAACGAGTTCATCGGCGGAATGCACAGGAAACGGCGAGAGCACATGAAGGGTGACCCTGGGCTTGGTAAGTTTGGCACAGATACCACAATGCCCTTTTCGGTGGCCGCTTTTCTAACCCCACGGCCTGTCACAGTTCTTAGCACTCTTGTCTGTCAGACGAATCGCCAAAGGCTGGGGGCCGGAAAGGCCCTCCTACACTGGGGTACCACCATGGCTGACGAACTGGGTCTGCCTCTGTTTCTCGAGTCATCACCCACTGCTTACAATCTCTACAAGCAATTCGGCTTCGAGGACATTGACGTTTTCGACCTTCCCATCTTCGATTTGTTCGGCGCCTCAAAGTGCGAAGGTCAGGACTGGGGAGAATACACGGCGCTCGAGCTGGCTGGACCTGCCCCCAAGGGATGCTTTCGCAGCACCATCATGAGACGACCTGCCAAGCGCACTTGATACCTAGGGTCACCTTTCAGGGTGTCGGCGGCGGTAGATCTCGCTGCCGCACTTCGCTGCCTCACCACATCCTTTCCCTGATCGTAGTGTATACTACAATTGTGCAAATTTCACCAAGCTGAAATTGACTGACGTCTTGTAACCCTGTCCATCGTCTTGCGTTACCAGGCTCGCCAGATTTTGTGTCGCATTGTCTGACCGGTGGGGGACTTGACGTACAAGCATGGACAACCGCAAAGACTCATGATTTGTCGCCTTGTCCAATAGAACTTGGCGTGTGCATGCCACCACTGCGTGTGTATCACTGGCATACCGAATCAGGCTAAGGAATGTGGTGATGGGGGCGTCAGCTCGTATATTAGGCTGCCACTATAATCTTACGGACCAGCCAACACCATGTGGGGAATGGTTGCATAGACGCTTTGCCAGGCTGCTCCCAACATGAGTGCCGGCGAGACTTATATATATCATGGGTTCCGGCAGTCCTCTGGTCTTGGACACTATTTTCCTTTGCCGCTGACTCTAAAGCGTCCTTCCTTGACGTCTTGATTTTCTTCCTTTCCATTGACCGACTACTAGTCAGGATGGCCGATTCTTCGCATGCTCACTCCCAGCAGATGTCACCAGCCGATGCCGGCAGCGACTCTCAGGACACCAACAATCAGGGGCATGTCTTCCAACCTCCTCAACCGCTATCGCAGCCGGCTACGGTTGGCATTGCTACAGAACCCACGCAGGCCTTTTACCATCCGCCACAACAATATGGCTCGGTAACCGACCCTGCCACTGTTATCTCGCCACAGCAGTATTACTATGCACAACAGGCGAGCCAAGTGGGAAATCCGTCGGTGGACGATCAGCAAGTCTACTATGTACCGCAACTACTACAGCAGCCTGGTTGGACGGCCGATTCCACTGCAAACAACCTCTACTGGCAACAACAATTGTCGAATCCTAATCATGCCGCCTATTTCCAATACACGCCCGCCCACAACCAACATCCGGCGCCCGACTTCATTCAAGAGGCGCAGAGCCCAGATCTGCAGTTCAAGCAACCGCCCCTTCTCTCATCAGAAGAGGTCACCACTCGGCACATGTCTTCGCCACAAGCTGTTCCCCAGCCAGGCGCGAAGAACGACATGAAGAAGTGGAAACCATTCTGGCCTCGCTCCAAGGATTATATGCAAAAGTTCCAAGACAATCTGAAAGACAAGTTCAGCGGCAGTTCAGGGCACAGGGGTTTCCGTCGGGTCTATTTACCCACTGAACGGATGAATGACCAGGACAGTGACAGCGATGCTGGGTCTACCGGCGAGAGCAAGGTCGTGTATCGTATTGGAACCGCCGAGGCCGAGGATATTGATGACCTTGGAAAGGTACACAAGGTTGATGGCAAGCTCACCTACCTCAACCAGTTTCACCAACGCACTCGCAAGTTCCTGGATGTGGCCGTTTACCTAAGTCCAACCCGCTCTACTCCTCGAAGACTGATAGTCCAGGCAACTGATCATGTCATTAAGACCCGCTTGGACAGAGGCGACTGGATCAGGACCAAGGTCAGGGGCAGCGTGCCTCTTGTTCTGGCCATGTCTGAATGGGCATTGTCTCCCTTTCAAACCCAAGGGTTTTGGTCAAAGACAAAGGGCACCTGCCGTCTATTTGCCGTCGCCATTCCTGTGCAGATTTTGCTTGCTCTTCCCTTCCTCGGTAAATACGATGAAGACGATAAGGTGACCGACACATATACTGACTACCCCGGGTACTACTGGGAATGGCCCAAGTACGCTGTCAACGAGCTGGACATGTCTCCTGCTGCTTTTGAGAAACATAGTGAGGGCTACAAAAAGTCACTTGGTGTTGCAAAGCGCGCGCCACGGCCCCGGCTGTTATATGCCAAGGTGAACGGCGAATGGAAGACTATCGAGGGCGATAGCTTTGAAAATTCTACGCGGCGATATATATTCATCAGCTACATGTGGAACATGTTCCCAAACGCAGATGGCGCAGAAAAAGCTCATGAACTGGCGCGGAGCATTACCGAGCACGAGGGCTTTGACGCCTACTGGATGGACCGTGAGCTTGTTAATAAGGATTCGCCAGCTGAGACCGATTACGATGTCTACACACTTTGTGACACTGTCCGAGGATCAGCCAAGGTGTGCCTCATGATGGACAAGGATGGAACGACACAGCGTCTTGACTGGGGCAGCCGCATGTGGACGCTGATGGAGGGTCTGCTCGCCCCTGGAGATTACATAACTTACTGCTTTCGGGATGCAGAGGGTCGCCTTGTCACCAGAAACATTGGAAAGATTGAAATGACAGCCTCTTTCTGGCGTGTACACGACAGCGAATATACGGACGACAAGGAGGCTGTTCGTATATTGGCAGAGCACTATGCCAACGTACTGACACTCTCTCGCCTGGAGCTGCTTCCAGCGACGATTACAGCGCTGAGTACCAAGCAACGCGCGGAGTTTACCGGCTCAGATCTTGCCTACGCCGTCATGGGCTTTCTTCACTACCGGATCGAGCGCCATAAGGAGACAACTGTGTTCCAAAACCTTGCTCGCCTCTCGCTTGGCAATGATAGTGATGAGCTGGTCGAGAGGATGCTTTGCTTACTTCCAAAACCGTCAAACAAAGACATTTTCGAGACTCTGTCTGAACGTGATGAGTATGGAACCTTCCTCCACCACATCACACCGCAATGTCAAGTGGTGGGTGTGGCGCACGAGGACGAGACTGTTATCCTGGACTCTTGCCGTGCAATCCACATCCGATGGAAGGACTTTCCCCGAGCGACTGTTCAACGCGATGTGGGATTGGGAAAGATGCTCGCGGTATTCTTCCTGGCGTTCGGCATTTGGTGGTTACTGTTTGGTATCGAATTGTCACTGGCCTACATCCCTTACTTCACCGGCTTTGTTGACCTAACCGCCGAAGGCAAGTCAGATATCGGTTGGGTTGTTGCTGGTTTCCTCTTCGTGGGCCTGTTGCTCTCTGCCCCTTCACCATTTTCGGTCCGACGGCTCTTTGGCGGTACCGTGCTGAAGAGCACCCCAAACTTGGTGGGATTCGAAGGAGTCATGCCTATAGCGCAACTGGAAAAGATTGTCTTTGGAAATGTGGAGGGCCGACTTACCTATGCGCCGTCCGCTACTCCATTCAGCAGAGAACATCGGGAGAACTACGAGAGGCGAGGCACGGAACCTTTGTGGATCGACAACCCAGACTCTGCCCTTGATGATCTCAGAGCCAAGAAGCTGTTGCCGTCAGACAGACACCAGCTCTTCACTCTTGTTGATATGGGCGAGCTTACGGTCACTATCTTTGCGGCAGAGAGGCCACCGACTGTAGCTCTCCTCTGTGGCAAGGAAGGCGGCATGCTCCGTGCAGTCCTTTGCAGCTGGCGATTTGAGACGGATTGCTTGTACAGGGAGACAGTGGTAAGGATGCCCACGCGGGTCTGGGAGGTAGCCGAGCCCAAGGGCTGGTTGAAGCTGTGTCTACGATCTCAAGACGACTACAGACACAGGGAGTCCCTCATGAAACAATAACAGATTAATAGGGACAAGAGGCAAGCGGAGGCAAGGGTGGAAAAGGAGGCTGAGGAAGCAAAGAAGACGGAGAGTGTTTTCTTCGTGGACAGCGCCGCATGACAGCGTTATGTATTGGCGAAGATGACCACAAGAAGATTTGCCAGTTCGGTGGCTTTCCAAAATACGGTTGATGACGAGGAACAGCAGCAGGGTTGGTTCATATATCTGATCAATCATCCTCGCAACAGTTCAACACGCTTCCACCTGTGAACCATCCCCGTTCATCATGATCATGACCCCGTTCTCGAGCAAGTCGTAGTCGCACCACCGTGTCACGACCCCTCTTCTCATCATTAGCTACAGCGGATCTTATCCCGACAATACCATGACCAGCTGTAACTACTGCGGCCAAGCACCCCAATTGGCGTCGCATTCTGCCCCTACCCCGGACCGGCAACACCACATCTGACATCTCCACAAAGGCACCGGACCCCCGGCTAATATGCATAATCCCGCTAAGTCGAATACGGTATACGCGGCTGCTTGCCTTCCGAGTATGCCACCTATTCACGAATTCAGGAGCCATTCGACGACAGTATGAGTACATGACCACGAACGGACAGTTGTTAATCATCTTTATAAGCTTCATAATTCCTGATATCATAGGTAGACTTGATTGAAACATCAAACCTCTTTATCTGCTGATATACATCCATTGTTTTCACCCTTCCCCTAATCTCGGTTCAAGATGGCTGTCACCGCCAAGCAAAAGACCATCATTTCCGCTCCTCAGAAGAGTTCACTCGCAGGGACAATCCCAAGCAAGAAGCTCACGAAGGAGCAGCTTTTCAAGACACATGCGGAACACATCAAGCAGCAAGACGCTACGCAAACTCCCAATGGCCCCAGGCCAGTGAAGCAGCCAAACCTAGCAGAAGCATATCCTGCTTCTACAAAGTCTATCAGAGATCTCGAAATCGTATGTTGTTGCACACAAATCTTCTTCTTTTTCTCTCTTTTTTTTCTTGAAAGAAATGGATATTATGTGATCGATAAAATCCGGCTAACACCAGCTCCAGATCCCACTAAGTGACCTCAGCGTGGAAACACATCACCGTGGCAAGGGGCTCATCGTCAAAGTAGTCAGCCCGCCCTACCTTGGCGCCGGCGCTGTCAGTCTTGTCGAGGACCATTGGGGAAATGTCGACAAGCTCGCCATCTACAACCAAGGCGACTCAGCCATTCTGTCGGGGGTTCCCGAAGGCTGTATCGTTGCCGTCAAGGAGCCTTACTACGTCCAGAATGGCGCGGAGAACGATTTCATGATCTGCGTCGATCACCCGTCAGATGTCATTCTGCTCCGTTTCATAGATTCTATCATTCCCGAACCGTTGAGGCTGGGGCCGCTACTGAAGTCAGTGGGGGAGTGGACGACGGCGGGGGATCAAGCATTCTTACAACGGGATTTCCCTACGGCCGTCTTTTGGTGAGTTGCCAGACCGTTAGCGGTGATATCGAGTCCTTTAACTTACGAAATGCACCCTGAAATAGCTACACGGAAGCACTAGAAGGACTAGAAGACCACTCTGCCAAAGCCCCCGTCTATACCAAGCGCGCGGGCGTCAATCTCCTCCTCGGCCGCTACGACGCCGCAAAAGCCGACGCCCTTGCCTCCCGCATCGGCGCTTCCACCGACTGGAAAGCCTACTACAACGCCGGCCGGGCCGCCTACGGTCTCTGCGAGTACGCCACCAGCAAGTCGTACTTTGAAGAAGCCCTGAAGCTGAACGACAAGGGCACCGCCAACGTGCAGAAAGAATACGAGCGGGTGCTAGCCCGCGTGGAAGAAGAAGAAACCGGCAACTACGACTTCGCAGCCATGCACGCCTCCCTTTCCCCGACCTCCGTGCACATCGACGCTGGGTCCTTTCTCCGCAACACGCGCGTTGCCGAATCGGGCTTCCACGGCCGCGGCCTCTTCGCCACTCGTCCCCTCAAAGCCGGCGACTTGGTCTATGTCGAAAAAGCCACGCTGATGCCCAACCAGTACGACCCCGCCCGCGCCTCCGCGGCGCTGTACTCGCTCATGGTCCGGCAACTCTGCGATAACCCTTCGCTGGCCGATACCATGCTCAAGCTCTACCCCGGCCAACTTCCCTACGACCGAACCGGTGCCGAGGGCAGTATGGTGGATGGTGTCCCCGTAGTAGACGTCTTCGTGGTCGAAGGCATCCGCACCAAGAACTGCTTCTCCTCCCCTCTGTCCACTTACGACGACACCAAGCCCACTTACAACTCGGTGTGCATGGCCAAGGGGCTGTGGGCGCATTCCAGTCTGATGAACCACAGCTGCGTGCCCAACACCATGCGCTCGTTTGTCGGTGACATGCTCATCTGCCGCGCTACGCGCGACGTGCAAGAGGGCGAGGAGCTGTTCCAGCAGTATGTACCCGTCAAGACGCTGGTGGATGTGCGCAACAAGGAGTTTGAGGAAGGGTGGGGTTTCGAGTGTCGGTGTGGGTTGTGTGAAGGGGAGAGGAAGTCGTCAGAGGAAAGGTTGAAGAAGCGGAAGGAGGCGGTCCTGGCGCTGGAAAAGTTCCTGGATAAGAAGCCGAGTACTGGCAAGGGGGCGACGATTGTACCTGACGCGACAATCAGGACGGTGGATAAGATGATGAGGCAGTTGGAGGACCTGCATGAGACTGAGGTGTATGAGAGCCTCCCAAGGTTGACGCTGGTTTATCCGTGTAATTGGCTGGTGGATGCACACAGGGCCAAGAAGCAGTGGGGGAAGGTGGTGAAGTATTCGTTGAAGGTGTTGAGAAACTTTGGGTTTAACGCGGCGCCGAGGGATGAGGATCCGGCGAAGTTGACTGCGGATTGGGATCCGAGGGAGATCTATACGAGGAGCGGTGAGGTGAGTGTGATGGCCGTCCATGTGGTGGCTTCGTTGAGAAGGTTGGCGGAGGCATATGCTGCTTTGGGACATAAGGAATTGGCGGAGCGTTGTGTGGAGGCGGCCAAGTTTGGATATACCATGGTGACTGGATTTTCGGAGGATGTGGATGCTCTCGGACAGTGAGCCGATGGAGGTGTGGCATCTAATAGGGCGATTGGGCGTACATATCTGGCAAGCATTGAATTTCTGCTCTCGTTAAATGAATAGGTAGGTAGAGGTAGCTTAGGGTACATATCACAACTGATTCCTCCATTGTATGACAAGATCGGCCACGGAGCGGTTTTCGGGTATCCGTTTGCAGTTGTTTCCGGCGAAAGCAACTGTCGTGGGTGAGACGGAGAATGGCTGACTACAGAGGCAAAGGAAAACAAACAAGTCCAGCTGAAAAAAAAAACAGAGCAACGTGACGAAACACAGATACCTGTCTAGGCGTACGTTAAACACTCTCTCGTGTATCACTTGTTCATCCATTTTTGGACAAGCTTATTGGAGATGCAGACATCTAGTTCTATATCAGTGCCAGTATCATGCCTGGAACTTTATGTGTGATGTTGTGCTAGGGTGACACAAAGCTCGGCAGTCAGGGAACCGAAGGGTGACTTGGGTTCCGTCGGTGCGACCCGATGGTATGGTCTACAAATATTAAAGTCCAACGGAGAACCGGCGGTAGCACGTCCGCGCCTCTGTTTACTGGATCGCCGAGATAAAAGTAGGCGTACAGTCACGGTTACCCAACGCTTGTCGCTTCTCGTCTGTGGTTATATGTGATTTTTGACCCCTATACCACGTTTCGGGTAACTAGGAGCAACCGGCCGGTTAATCCAACGCCTGTTCTTGTCCGTAGGTTGCAGGCCAAAATAATTCTGATAGGAGTTCATATGCCCCAACGGATGCTCCCGCCCCTTTTCTTCTCCAAGTTGACCTACAACGCGGAATTTTTACTTCCAAAGGGAGAACACCATGGCTCTAATTACAAGTGTCATACCCGAAGGCCCCATCCTTTGAGGTTCTGACGCCCACTCCCAGTTATCTCCACCACCTTGTCACTGTTACCGTCACTCTCACCACCGACCAACTTCACCACACTTTTCGTCAGCTTCACCACCATGGCCATAACCCCCAACTACGCCCTCCCCTCGACCGAGCTCATCATCCCCGACAACCCCTTCCTCCGCGCCGCCAAGCTCGGTCCCGCTCCCCAGCCCCCAGCCCACGAAGACTCCGAAGAACGCCCTCAACTCCGGGTCGCGGCTCTCATCTCCAACCAGCGCTGGAAAGCCGGCATCCGCGGTCCCCTACGACCGCTTCCCCCGCGCTCCGAAGACGTCCAGGGAGCCTACTGGTACCACGACTGCCCTTACTTCAAATCCAAAACACACTGGGTCGAGCGACCGCTTCACTTGCGCCTTGAACCACCCTTTGTTGCTGTCGTCACCGAGCCCAAAAATAACAACAGCACTAGCATGAATTGTAGAAGCAACAGCAACAACAATAATCCTGGAGAAATCCCCCTCGAACTCTGCGACTTGGGGTGCGGCTACCTCGCGCCGCGTGACACCGTTCTGTACAACAGCAAACGCGTCATGGTCGAGACTTTGGAAGGGTTTAATCTCCTGCCGGGCAGATTCGACGATTGGTTCCTATCTTGCTGCCAGTGCGGAAACTGGGAGCTAAATCTGCTCAAAGAACACCCGTCGGCGCAGGATAGCCATGTGAAGAGAAAAGTGGTGGGGTATAACTGCTGCGAGCATTGTGAGAGGCCGGATGAGAATAAGTGTGAGTTGTGCTTTTCGTTGACCAAGTACTTGGAGGCGAATTGTTGGCGGAGTGGGGAGCCGGTGCTCGGTGGTGTGAAGTGGAGGCATGAGAGGGCGAGGGTGGAGAGGAAGGAGGGGAGGAGCCGGAGTAGGGGAATGAGTACCTGTCCGGGTATGACGGCCGGCCCGTTGGCTTTGACTTCGATACCTGTGTCGTCGGCGGCGGCGGGGACGGTGTTGGGGACGGTGAGGGAGTTTGTTAATGGGGAGGATGGGGCGTGGGTTGAATAGTTCTGGTTTGGAGGACATGGAATGCATTGGGAAGAGCTCTTGAGGCCGTAGGGTGAATTTCCCTACCTACCTCTAGGTAGGTATGCACTCCGACCCTCTTCTTCACCTGAATTATTCCTCTTTTTCTACTAGATTGGCCGCTCAAAACTGGCAGTGGCATTCCACAATCCCCAATCAAAGCATTTCATAGTTAGGTAATGGGTACCTGCCTCTAGGGTACATGAAGGTGGTTCTTTTTTTGTTTACTTCATCCTAATCAGGCACCAAAAGTTCAGGGGTCAGTGGATAATGGTCAGAGGTACACTGGTCATCTTGAAGTAACATCGAGTTTCTGGAACGAAATGGTGATATATATCTAGAGGTAGCTTTGGGACCGGAACTGCATACAGTCCCTTTAGGCCAATGGTACAGGCTCGAGAGCGCTTGTTCGAATGAGGCTCCAACTGCACTTGCTCTCTCTGCTCTCCCTACCTCAGAGATCGTCGCGTCTGACGCGCGGATTCAGACCATCAAGATCCTAGAAAAGGAACTCGACAAGACCATTGGCGGCGGAAATCTAACCACAGAGATGGGCGAGCGGTTGGTCAAGTTGTATAAGGAAGAGAGGCTTGAAACGTTTATCGGTTATGCGTACACTAAGGCGGCGTTAATTCATGCCATGTTTGGGGTGGAAGGAAAGAAAGGCAAAAGAGTATGCGGTACTGGCGGCGGATTTGATGGCAATGGAGGTGGTAAGGAGGTGGGGGATGTCGTGGCTATGAGGACGTTGGCGAAGGAGCCGGGAGAGCATTGGGCTTAGGAAGTGAGGAACGCAAGAGCAGAGAGGAGTGAGAAGAAAGAGAGGCAGGAGGGGCAGGAGGGGCAGAAAGGTAGAGGAGTGAAGGATGAGCTTTGGGGGGTAGGAGGGGTCTTTGTCGCGGCGTCAATTGGGGATTGTTCCTTCCGTTATGTCGTTATCCACTTGACCACGCTTTTGCTAATTCTTCCTTTAAACGAGGAAATATCTGTCAAACAACAGTAGCGCTAAATACTAGATTAAGAATCAAAAGATAGAAGCAAATTATCTGCCATGGTCAGTAGGTATAATCCTCCAGTGTAAGTGTACCATAGCGTGAATGACAAACTTCTTCAACTGAAACCTCTCAACTCGTTTGCAGTAGAAACAGCCAAACCTAGCTGATCCTCTCCCTCTCTACTCTACCTCGTCCTCGCAAACCGCACCTCCCTCATACCCCTACCATTCCAAACCGACCTATCTGAATGAGCCATGGCACTCTCCTCCGAGTCCCTATATCCCTCCTTATTTCTCGCCCCATGGTGTCGGTGACCCATCGTCTTCCCATTCCTATACCTCAACGTCTGGAACACCCACCCCACAAATGTGAGTAGTGAAAACCCAACCGCGACCCATACGAGAATCGTATACTTGGTTCCCGCCTTGGCGCTCAAGCCGATATCCTTTCCGTACTTGCTCGCCTTTGAGGCGGCAATCCGGGATCCGACTGTAGCGAGGATACCAGTGATGAGGACAAGAATGAAGGCGATACTCGAGAGCACAGCATTGACGATGAGAGTTGGCCGTTCCTTGCTGCCGAGGAAGAAGATGGCAAGGAGGGAGGCGAGCATGGAGAGGCCGGTGAGGGCAACATCAACGATGAGGATGATGGCGAAGGCTCTGATAATGCGGTTGAGCGTGTCGAGGGCGCTTTGGACTTCGCCGTTGAAGCCAATGTCTTCTAGCGTGAGCTTAAAGGGGCCAACACGGAGTTCCTTGTCCAGGATTTCGGATACGTTGAAGCCTGTGTATATGTTAGTAGATGCGTGGACAGATTCTTGGCCTCTGCGAGACTAGGTGCTCACCGCCAGGGAAGGTCTTGATGCAATTAGCGACAGTCCTGCTTGCGCCCTTGGCTGTTGGGCCAGGGCTGTACTCGCCCTCGCAGACAGTTCTCGCATGAAGAGAGTAGAACTCGTGAATACCCAGCTTCTCTGCTAGTTGGTCCGCTATATCGTTCTCAATGTCACCTAGGGCGTTCAACAGGTCGTCTTTTGCGGCTCCGACGGCGCCAGTACCGTCTTCGCAGGCCTTGCTGAGAAAGCCCAGCTTTTCACATACTCCATCAGCCGCTGAGCCAGGCTGATCACCGCTAAGTTGCTTGTAGACAAAGTTCTGTCCAAGGGTTGACGTGTTGAACTAGAAAGTGTTAGATCGCTGAAGAGACACATGCATAGGGTTGCCTTACTGTGACGACGTCGTAGCTTTCCATGAAGCCTTTGCTTGAACCGGCGACGAGGGCCAGTAAGACTAGCACGAAGGCTGCTATGGAAGCTATGATGGGCACAAGTGTAGAAGGGTGTCGCATGATGGCGCGTTTGGTGTGGCTTTTCTGCTGGTGGAAAGACGGGTGTACAAAGGAAACGTCGTTAATGGCAGATATAAGAGATCAGTAGTGGTTCTGTTAAGTATCTCCATTCAATGGATGGATTACGTCGCGGAGGTTAACTGAGCTCTCGAACAAAGATGGCTAAAAATTGAAGCAAACGCATCTTGGGATACTGTCGATATTATATTCGATGCTAGTGGTGTCGTGAGCAAGACCAGCAGCATCGTCATCCTTGTGAGCGATCATCTTTTTTGACGCCTAACCATTACACGACGCCAACAATGCCACGATATGTCCCGTGTTGTGTGTAATATAGACCACTTCAGACAAGCAAAAGCAACCTTTCAGGTTGGTCGTTTCAAGATCAACCGCTGAGACCAAGGTTGGGCCCTTCGAATGGACCCTTGGTAAAGCGCCAGGTGTGCGTCATAGTCTGAATTGCCGGCGGTACAGGGGTCTGTAGTGGTTGAGAAGCAATCGTAGGTGTGGCTGACGTTTGCCACCAATGACACCCAAGCAAGCGAGCTTCAGGGGATGGCCAGGCATTTGGACCCTGACACGATTCAACACCATCTAGAGATACGTCTTGTCGAAACGAGAATAGAAACATCCTGCGTCCAAGCGTTCACAAACGTGGAGGTAAAGCAACGTCTGAGTTCGAACTGCCAGCACCTGCCATGTTCATTAAAGATTTCAGCTCCTCGATCAGGACCTGTCTGAACTTCCGGTCCTTGTACATCGTTGACAGCAGGGCATGATACTTCATGGCGTATACGGCGTTTCTACCGTCAAAGTCCGCCTGAGGCTCAGAGATGGGGACCCTTTTATGGTATTCTTGAACACACGGTTGACCTAGCTTATACCTCGGATTCCGGCAAATACCCAGATCAGCTGTGTATATCAAGTCAGTCTAAGATCAATCACCCGGTCGTGAGGAACATATACCTTCATTATGGCCCCAGTAAGCGCATGCATCAAACATACACAACTTCACGTCGTCAGAGTCGGTTTTCCGTTTGATGTTGCCTGGCCACAGATCAGAGTGGATAAGGCAAGGGGTTATAGACCTGCCCTCAGTTTCGAGAGGCCGCAAATACCGAGGAATGACCTCGGCCATGTACATTGTCTTGAGTGCTTCCAACTCGTCGTCGGGTCCATTGACTCGCGCTTCCTGATCAAACAGGCCTTTCATCTGTTGGGTCCAAAACGCTTCCCACGAGGCATTCCAGGTATTGTCAACAGGAACGTTGGCCAGATGAGTGACAACCGGAAAGCCGAATTGTCCGGTGGGTGACTTTCCCATACTGATCAGGTGAAGGGAAGAGACAGCTTCCGCCCACTCTCGAGGACTAGGAAGGCCATCGTGCATGTCAATGAACTGGCACAAGTAGAAGCTGGTGTCGGGATCATTCTCGTATGTTCCCCATCCGACTGGTCGGGGAGTGTAGTGGGGAACAAATTTGTATAAGGCGCTCTCTGATTCCCAGGAGCTTTTTATCACATTAATCCCAACAGATCCACGGACTTCCTGTGGAGAGTCAACGGATGCGACCTGTAGTATCGAAAGATAATTCACTGACCTTCTTGAAGAACTGGGCGGTCGTACCATCGGCCAGCTCAACCACGATCTTGACTGTCCTGACCCAAAAGCTTTTCCCAGATGGCGTTACCGAAAGTATCTTGGAGTTCGGCGGTAGTTCTGGAAAGAAATATTCTGTTGAGTTTGAAGATGGCAACAGTATGAGAGGGGGTGAACGCACTGGCAACGACGACCGGATCAAGCTGCACATTGTCCCCAATTGGATCGGCCTGCAATGTCTCCCACTTCTCCATGGTTGAAGGAGTATTACCAAAACAATGCGGCGGATTTGGTAGCTGAAGTGACGATGTCTGCAAACAATATCAAGTACAAAAGACCAAGGCGTGCTTACCTAGTCTTCACGTAAGAGCAACATATAACGTCCCTCAGTCGAGCTGGGGGAAGCCATCGTCTCTTTTTGTGCCACCAGCTAGAGGATGTGTGAGGAAAAGTCTGAGTATTGTTGGCAGTTTGGAATCACTCAATACCGGATTGTTGGTGCCTGCTTCGCTTTGTTCTTTCCTTTCTTGGAGATGAACCCTGCAGGTCTCTTTCGCGGTGATCAATTACCCAAGTTCCAAACTGCACAACGAAATGGTTTGCTAGGTACCCGAGGTACCTTCCCCTCTCGAAGTTACGAACCATGATCGGAAGGAAGTCCTCACCTCGATCGCTTCCTCTTCTCATCTGCCTCCCCGATACGGTGATCCTTACACACCCCGGCGACAACTGGAACTACCAGAGACAAAGTCAACTAGACAACAATGTCATCAGCCCCACCAGTCGAAACCAAAACACACTCAGTCACAATCAACGAACTCCCCGAAATAAACAGCGTTGTGGTTCTCAACCTGATCAATAAAGATGTGGGAGAAAGTGCAACAGGGTGCCCTCCAGCAGCATCTTCCTCGACAGAACCATCACCACCGCCGTTTTCCGTCTTCACTGCAGCCGAGAAGCAATGGATCAGCTACACTGCCTCCTTCGGGGCCATGTTCTCCACACTGAGCAGCTACATATACTTCCCGGCGCTGGTTCCAATTGCGAACGACCTTGGAGTGTCTGTCTCACTAGTAAACCTCACGGTCACTTCTTATCTGATCGTTGCTGGCATCGCGCCGGCATTTATGGGGGATATAGCTGACCAAGGAGGATGAAGACCGGCATACATGCTCATGTTCATTCTGGTTGCGGCGTCCAATGTTGGGCTTGCATTGCAGAACTCCTATGCTGCATTGTTCGTCTTGAGGATGCTTCAGAGTGCTGGGGCTTCTGGTGAGTTACCACTTGGTAGATAGGGATAGCAACGATGCTAACACAAATAGGATCGTACGGCGCTGCGTAAGGAATCATTGCTGATATAACGACTGTTGCGGAGCGCGGCTCCTACGTGGGCTCGCTGATACTGTTGTCCGTTACCATGATCCCATTGTTAACATGTCCCGTTTCAGGGCTGATGAACATATATCTTGTAGTACCAACGCTGCTCCTAGCTTCGGCCCTGTCATCGCCGGTGTACTTGCCCAGAAGCTCGGCTGGCGATGGATCTTTTGGTTTCTGGCCATCATGACGGGAACCTACCTGGTCATTGTTATCCTTCTGATGCCGGAGACCCAGAGAAAAATCGTCGGAAACGGTAGCATCCCGCCAAGAGGCATTCACAATAGCCTCTTTGAGACACTGTCCCGAAAGCGAAGAGTGAGGCGTGCAAATAACGACGGGCATGTGGAAGCCCAAGTTGCGCAGTTGACGGATACTAAGAAGGCAAGGAAATGCCACATCCCGAACCCTTTCACATGTATCCCAATGCTGTTTCTCAAGTGTAATTTGGTCGTGATTCTGATCGGATCCATCACATACGCGGTTAAGATGACGTTGCAAACGTCATTAGCCGCTCAGTGCATCGGAATATACGACCTGGATTACCTCCAGGCTGGGCTGATCTACCTTCCGTCGGGCGTTGGAGGAGCACTCGCATCTTACGCCACTGGTAGGTGTGAACCTCGTCCTCCTGAGCGGTGTGATCAATACCTGACATATGCTACTAGGCAAGTTTCTGGACAGGAATATTCAAAAGTACTCTGTCGAGGCCGGTAGGGAGGGCCAATATCGCCGAGGTGAGGACATATCGGACTTCCCCATAGAGAAGGCACGATTTGTGGGAATTCACATCCTCGTCCTCGTCTCATCGGTGGGATCTGCTGCTTATGGTGTGGGCCTGAATGAGCGAGTGGTGAGTTAGCCAAGATATGACAAGGACGGGTCTGAAAGTGATTGAGCACAAGCTGACGGGTCTTTTCACGATATCAGCACCTCGTAATGCCACTCATCCTTCAGTTCCTGACAGGCGCCGCAACATCGAGCATCTTCACGGTAAGTCTTCTCCAGCAATCATTGCCCAGCAGGATCTGTCCGCTGACTTCCAATGGACAGTTCTGCGGAACACTCCTAACAGACCTCAACCCCCATGCTTCCGCCACCGTCCAAGCATCGTATAACTTGGTTCGATGCCTGGGAGCCGGTGCTGCGATTGCCGCACAACAACCCCTGGCAGATGCTGCTGGCTCCGGATGGTGTTTTGGTGTTTTTGCCATCATCATGCTGATGGCTTCGCCGCTTGCTATGCTCATTGAGAAGCGAGGACTGGAATGGAGAAGAGCAAAATTCTGATGTTTCTGTTCATGAAACATTCTCTCACAGCACTGCGGGCATACATCTAGGTGAGCCTTATCGTGTGGTCCCCTATTTATGCAGCGCGTCTAGCGCCCGTAATTGTCTTGGAGAAGCGGGGGAAGTCAGCGGGGGTCGAGCAGCAGTTAATGCCGGTTAACGCACGCCAAGCAGCGGGTCGCTCACAAGGTCCCCACAGAACTCCACAGGTAGACTCACGCTAAAATGTGCGCTAATTATCAGATGATCAGATAAGATCCCATCTTTGCCCTCGCCTTCCGTCCCTCGTCCGGCGTCCTGTCATTCCACTTCCCGTCCCGTTTTGAGACTCTTTCATCAGAGCTCCGAATTCTCTGCATCGGTGACACTGCGGCCCGGTCGCCTTGCATCTTTTCCAAACCACCAACCCTCTTGGCTTATGGATTACGGGCAAAGGGGCGCATGGGCGCGGGACGCTCTGCGCAACGCCGCATCCGCCGTATCCGCCGCATCCTCTACCTCATCGTCCATGTTGGCGGTTCGAGATGTCCAGAACAGTGGTGAAGAGGGTGGCGACCCCCTTGACTTGATTCCCCCAGAAAAGCTCGAATACCTCTTGAAGCTCGTTCGGGCTCTTTTCGACGCACGCTTCATCGCCAGCTGTTACAACATCGCTGTGCTCTTCACCATTTCCGTCTTCGCAGTTTTGCACTGGCGAAAATCCAGAAATGACCGACGAAAGTGGCTGGCTAGGATAAGGGGTAGAAAGTCAGACTCATTTCAAAGGACGACAATGACATCGACAACAACGATCCAACCGCCTTCTTCGCCGGCATCATCCAGCCGGTCCAGCCCCGGCCCATCCACACCCACTGGCAATTGGAAAGACAGCCTCGTTGATCTTGAACGATCGCCCCTTTTACGAGGGCGCACATCCAGCCTCACCATCAACTCAACCCGTCTCGGCTGCAAGTCAACAACCATTGGCAACACTGTCTCCTCCTGGCTCGCCCATCAACCGCCACCCATCCCCATCATCAATCGCACCCTCCCCAGCAACGGCACCTCGCTCTTCATTGCGCTCTGGATCTTGTTGAACATCTTCTTCCAGATGCTCCTCATCCCGCTTCGCTGGGACTACTTCTTCGTCTTTGGCGACAAAATGGGCTTCATGTTCATCGTCAACCTCCCCCTCCTCTATCTTCTGAGCGCCAAGAACCAGCCTTTGCGCTTACTGACCGGCTACTCGTACGAAGCGCTCAACATCTTCCACCGCCGCGTCGGCGAGATGATGTGCTTCATGGCGCTGGTGCACTTCGTCAGCATGGTCATCTGGCAGTTCGTCCTGGCTGAAGACTGGATGTTGGCTTCCAAGACTGCATGGGCGTACTTTACGCACCCGCTCATCCTGTGCGGTCTGGGCACTTTCACGTCGTATGAGCTGCTCTACTTTACTTCCCTGGGAAGTTTCCGACAGCGATGGTACGAGCTCTTCCTGGCCTCGCACGTCGTGCTCCAGATCGCCGCGCTCGTGTTTCTCTGGTTCCACTTCTACACCAGCCGTCCTTATGTCAGCTTGTCACTCGCCATCTTTGTCCTCGACCGGCTCGTCTGGCGACTGCGCTTTAAGCGAGCCACCGTCACGGCCGACATCCAAGTGCTGGAAGACGGCCAGACCTTTTTGGTCTCAGCCGATTGGGACATCCTCCCCCGTCCTCGACCCAGTCAACATCACCAACCCTGGTGGAAGTCGTCGCCCTGGTCCTTCTTTTCCTTGTTCCACCCAAACAAATCCATCCTCAACGGCTGGCACCCCACAGACCACGTCTTCCTCACCGTCCCCTCCCTAGGCGGTTCCCACGCTTTTCAAGCCCACCCATTCACCATCGCCTCTGCCGCCCCCGTTATTAACCCTCACTCCACATCATCAGCGGCAGGCGAACAACAGCAACAGCAACAGCAAGCCACCCACGCATGGTTTAATCTCCTCATCCGCTCCTACTCCGGCTTCACGTCCGACCTCCTCCGCCACGCCCAAGCGGGTCATGCCCGTGTGTCCGTGCAACTAGACGGGCCGTACGGCTCTTCGCACGCGCTGGACATGCTTCGGGCATCGGGAAGTGCGATTCTGGTGGCCGGAGGGAGTGGGATTGCGGTTACGTTTTCTTTGGTGTGGGCTTTGCTCCAACAACCGAATCAAGATCAGTTGTTGTCAGATGCAGAGGAGGAAGAAGAAGAAGAAGAAGAAGAAGACAAGGTAGCAAGAAGGGTATCGCCGTCGTCAACCAGGCGGCAGAAGCAGAGGGTGCATATGCTCTGGGTGACGCACTCGAGGTCACACAGGAATTGGATACCGCAGGAGCAGTTTGATGAGTTAGTTGCGCTGGGACTAGACTTGGTCATTCCGGAGCCAACGGAGGATGCGGGCCGGCCGGATGTGGCGGGTGTTGTGAAGGGATGGATCTTGGATGCGGCGAGCGATGGGCTGGAGTCCGGGGTGGTGGTGTCGGGGCCGGATGGACTGAATAGGACGGTGAGGAATACTTGTGCAGATGTGATTGGGGAAGGATTGGATGTGAGGATAGCGGTTGAGAAGTTTGGGTGGTAAAAAGGAAGAGAATAAGCTGTTATGGATATGATAGAAAGCTTCTCACATCACGAGGCGTTGGGGTTATGTTTCGTGTGATTCAGTTGGGGAAAAGAGTGAGAATAAAGTTTTCGTACACTCCCAAAATCCCATTGTTGTGTTATGTGTAAACAGAAAAATATAAATTTGAAAATTTGCGAAGCAAAACTAACGACTCAAACTTCCCTTCAATGCCATATGTACCCCTTTGCCATGAAAACCGATACCTTACCCTCCCAACAAAAACACCACATCATACACCCAAACAAACCACTAAACGATGTCTTCCACGTTTGCATTCCGTTCTCTTCTTTCAATTTCTGATTCTTCTTTCTCACTTCTCTTCATGACCTTTCCACTCACTCACAACTAAATCCCCCTTTTACACCAATTTTCTTTCTTACTGCTGCTGCTGCTCACTCCCCTTCAACTCCCCAGCATCCTTCACCCCCTTCCCCACCTCCTTCGCGCCCCTCTCCACTCCACTCCCAATATTCGACACCACATCCCCCACGGGCTTTCCGATCCCGCCGGGAACCGCGCTACTGACCGTCTCCCCCAGACCCCGAGTCGCCGCGCCCACGGTACCGCCGACCGTGTTGGCCAAGCCGCCGACCGTGTTGCCGAGCGTCGAGGTGACGGGCTTGGCGGCGCCCGCGAGCGTGTCGGTCATGCCCGAGGCTGTGCTGGAGGCTTGCTCGGTAGCTTCGCCCATGGTTTCTTGGGCCTTCTTGCTTGTCTTTTGGGGATCCATTTTTTCGGGGACTTGTGGTTGTTGGTTTTGGGAAGAAGAAGAAGAAGAAGAAGGGGGAGGAGTTATGATGGGTGTTGGTGATTGGTGGGTGAGATACTCCTCTTGTTGTTGACCTGGTGGTTTCTTGACGACTTTCTTGGTGTTGCCAGATGGCATGAAATTGTTATGTTGCTGCTTGGAGGATCTGAGATCAGAGAAAGACAAAAGAACAAGAAATAAGCGGATGCTGTTTGATTTCACTACTTGTAGGTAGGTAGGGCAATGAGAAGGAGGGGAGGGGGGTTTGACAGCACTTGTCATCAGCCTGACCGCACGGCGACGAGTTCTGACGTCATCAACGATCATGGAGGGCTTATTCATTCATAACCTTTTTGAAGCATGGGGCCAATGTGAGGTGTAGGCATGCCAATGACAAGTCACCCAAAATCTCTCATGAGTCTGAAGGCATCCTCGAATATCTCGACATCGATCCACGGTGTTGTTTGGTATTTAAAAGGCTACGGTTGAAAAGTGCTGCTATATTTAAAGAGAAAGGGTCTTCACAACCCTGTGGGGCTATCACATGCATGCTCCCGCTCTAGTGTACTTGCCCCGCCGAGGGTTGGCCGTACGGGGAGGAGGGGGCAAAAAGATCAAAAAAATTTGGAGACTCGGATACCGGGAGTCGAACCCGGGGCTGTTGAGAGAGCAGTCACTCCTGAGAAGTGAGAGTCAACGATGTTACCGCTACACCATACCCGATTGAACTGATATGGTCCGATTTCTTGTTGGAGAACTGGTTTGGAAGTTGTCATTATAGTAGGCTACCGAAACTGCTACACCTTTGAACATGTTGGGTCTCAACCTCTCAATACATCACCATCCATCCATTTTACCATTATTGGCACAGTACCAGAAGACGTATAGTACGTGTTGAGTGATATGCGGTTTGCCGTTTTCTTGTACCAGCCGCCTTGCGTGCACAAGATCGTAGTGGCTTGGATGTGGTTCCCAAAAAAACAACCCACAGTTGGGCAGCCTAATCGCGTGCGATGATCTATACCCCCTAGAACGCTTAGCAGTTACCACCAGTGTATTTGCTGTCATTGCCGTGATTCACTCTGTGTGACAGGACAGGTAGCTGTTGGTTATGATTTATGGATCGAACAGGGAGACGCGAGCCTAGTGTTTCCCCTGTTACTATCAGCTTTCCTGCCCCTTACTAGTGGCAGAACTATCTTTCAGCCGGGTAGAAATGATCCGTCTGATATCCATTGTTTCCAGCTGATAGCGACAAGCATCATGTAAGTCCAAGCACAAACACTGCTCCCGTTCGAGTCCGATCGCATTCTACCCTACATCTTCCCATGTCAAGTTCACCGTCTGGAAAACCTATATGAGTGTCAGCCTGTGGCTATCTGAATTCGACCAAGATAGGTTCAGTACCTAAAAACAAAAGTACCATTCATCGCCAGAACACACAGTACTTCCACCAACCAATATCTATCGATGATACAGAAAACGCCGTCCATCTTGTGTATTGTATCACGTAAACCATCGTCGCGGGATTATCGCCCTCCGCGGCGCAGCGATATAGTAGCAAAGTTAAATCGAGAGGAGAAAAGAAGATAAAGGGAAAAAAAGGTAACAGCAGGAAAGCCGCGTCTCGGAGACAGGATCAATGATGATCAGTTAGTCGTAACTGAGCGTCCAGTCCAACTTCTCTTGTCGGCGAATGTCTGTATCCTTTTGGAATTCCTTGGCCCTGTGCGCCTTAACGGCTTGACAGTCGTCGCACTTCTGGGCTTTGTTTGGCTTGCCGATGCGACCGCGGTCTGGCTTGCCGCAATACTTGTGCGTGGTCTGGTCGGTCCACTGCAAGGGAGGTTCAATATTGGTGGCCCTGGCCGCCTTGTCGTAGCTGCGACCCATGGTTGAAAAACTAAGGTTTGACAGTCTAAGAAAGTATTTTGGGCAAAGGCTATGATAGCATTGGAGTGAGTTCAGGGTGGAAGAGGATGTCGTGGCGAGTGGATTGATTTGATTCGAGATTGGAGATGGAAAAAGTTTGGGGGTCCCTTCAGCTTATATATGATGCTCTTCCTTGAACTTGGGGAAGGAGTGTTGCACAAACCCGATCCAGTGAGTCAAAGCAGATGCAAATTGGCAACTGGATGGTCGTGCAGTGGCATGACTGCTTGGTAGGGTAAAACCACAATGGGAAACAATTGATTGTGTGGCAGCTGGATGATGTAATGTGCCGTCTGGTCATTGCTCGATCAAGTGTGTGAATCTCGCCACTAAACGAATCGGATCACAACACTTTGGCTGGGAACACTATGCGGATTTCTAATTGTTTGGTATTTTCATTTCCTCGTCGAGTCTCGAGTGGGCAACACCAACGAATTATGACCTCGTCGATATCTTCACCCCCTGATCTGGTAAACACAAATGAGCAAAGCATAATAACCAGCATGGTATAAGATAAGATGATCCCACGTAAACCAGCATATACGGGACGTCTATCGTCTAATACAAGTGCCCTTGCCATCCATAATCACGATTTCTTTCATCTACCTTGCGCAACGGGGTATGTCTTGGCATAGCAGCAATACCCTTGGAAGACCTTGTCAGCCCAGATGCTGTCGAGAAGAATAAAGCATATTCAGAGGTACCTAGCCACAGCCTAATATGTATGTGCTTTGTAGCTTCAAGCGGATCTCGAACATAGCTCAACGCAGGGTGGATGCCGGTCTGGTATTGCGGGTCAAACGAACAGGCGACAAGGGCTTATCGTACTTATTCGGCGAATAGCTGAGCAAAAGGTCGGAAGTGGTATCGGAGGGTGACTCGACATCAATCTCAAACCTGAGAGGAGATGCCTTGTTGGCGTGACGCCTCAGACGGACGGGTGAAAGGGGCTTATCGTACTTGCTTGGCGAATAGCTGAGGAGTAGATCAGAGTGAGGATTCACGGCCGATGTGACCGGAACCTCGAAGCTGAGAAGATCAAGAACATCAGGCGTAGCAACGCCTTGGTTGGTGATATCCTTGAATACACCCGTCGTCTGTTGGGAAGAGTACTCCTTCGCTGAGCCAAAATCGGGGCATTGATGCTTCTTCTCCTAGTCGGTGCCACTGCCGGATACACCCCCACGCCAGAGCCCGTAATAGCCGTCACAGTTCTTCCACATCTTGATTGTGCCATCCTCTGACCCAGTTGCATACAAATTGCCGTCGGGAGAGAACGCAATGGACCAGATCGGGCCGTGGTGGCCCTTGTGTACATCGATTTCCTGGCCCTCGTCCCAGGTGTAGACGCGAGCCCAAGTACCCGGTTCTTCGCCAACAACAAATTTTCTGCCCTTCAGGTCCAGCCCAACACTAGCAATTCCATGGGGAAGCGTGATCCTCTTGAGCTCATCCTCAGCTCGGCTTCCACCCCAAAAATAGGCGGTTTTTCCCGCAGCCACCGCCAGAACAGGCAAACCGCCGCCAATGTCGGTAGGAGCGCTATGCGAAGGCGCAAGTGAAACCAGCTCGCATGACTTGATCTCGCCTTCCAGTTTCGCCTCACGCACACAACGGCGAGAGGGAAGATCGAACCAGCGCAGCGTATCGCCAGACGCGGTGATGATTACGTTGGGGTCGCGAGCCCAGACGATGAACTTGATGATATCTTTGTGTACCCCTTCGCCAATCTCAAAAGCTTTGGATGCGTCAATTGTGACTGGTTCGGGACTGGTGCCCGATGGTGAAGTAGCCGGCCTCTGATCCGCCAGGTCAAAGATGCGAAGCTTCTTCTCGTATCCGCCAGTTGCCAGCAGTCCGGAGTTTTCGTACGGATAGGCAATGGCGCGGACAATATGGTCATGCTTGAGGACATAGAGCAGTTCGCCGGTGTGGGTGTCCCAGATCTTGGCACTGAAGTCCGCAGACGAAGTGGCAGCGGTCGATGCATCAGGGCTAAGCCTTGCTTGCCATGTAGCTCCCTTGTGTCCTAGGAAGGTGCCGATCCAATCACCAGTTTGGCCGTCGCGGAGCATTGGGTTGCCATCTGTAGTAAAGAGCCACGTCAGTAACCGTCGTCATGTATAGTTGTTGGCTAACCCGTAAAAGACCCGTGGGTACCTTTGCAAGAAGAGATCATGTAGTAGGAATCCTCCTTTTCAAGTGGGGAGAAGCTCAAGTGGGTGACAGGCCGCGAGTGGCCATGGCAGGTCAAAGGGACTGTCTGGCGGCGCGCGGGTTCGGTCATTGTGGATCGTGATGTAGTAATATGTAAGGACTGGAGCAGGATATAAGAAGCCTGAACGGCGGTCGTCCCTTGAAGAGAAATAAAGGCAGTGATTCCCGTCGATTAGTGAGGAGTATGCGTGGAGAGGCGGCCTGGAGTATCGAAGAAAACGTTGGTGATGACGCCGTGTATGATCAAAGCCAGGAGGGGCAAATCTATCGTCAGTTTCGCAACGAAGTCGAGTCGAAGAGTCGGACAAAGGAATGGAAAGCGTAACGGTCGTGAAGAGGGAGAGCCCAAAATCGTCGTATTTAACCGGAAAAGAAATGGAGAGATGATGCCAGAGTGGTGATCATATCTCTAGGTCGTGGCGCCGTCAAGAGTAGGTAATTAAGAGGAGAAAGAATGGGTTTGGCGTTTGCTCTGGCTGCAACGGGGCGATGCACTGGTGGCACCTGGTTGCCGTTTAGGGTGTCCCCTCCGTCACAGATGCCCCTTGCGGAGTCTGTAGGGACTACCCGCTGAAAGCGGATGCCACCGGCAGGCAGGGGGCGGCCGCGAGCCTACCTAACCTCTACTATGCCTGCCTGCAGGCTTCAGCAGGGGCAACGCGGATGCTAGAGGTAGGCATCAGATCGATGACAGCCCTAGGTTCTATCGCCATTTGAGATTGAAGGAACCAACAAGACCAGGGAGTAGATTAACCGAATAGGTACCTAGAATATTACGACAACTATTTACACAGAAACATACTATGGTGTTGTCTTTACTCGTAGCTTGCAGTGTTTAGTGATATGTGAATCGCGGTGATAATAAGTCAACGTTAACCCGAGCTTGTAAGTCAAGGCGTACACAATCGTCAACCTTTACAATACCTGAAAACGGGATTTTGACAACTCCAAACGACAATGATAGGGCAAATAGTCCAAATAAAAGTGACGTGATTGCAGCCCGGCGAGGCTCAGTCACCTGAACTAATGTACATACCTCTAGTAAAAGGGCAAGGGAAGGATTGACCAGAGGAACCTCTCCTGTCCGTACACCTACTAGTGTATCAACCTAACCCCCCGGGTCCCAGTGGCTCAAGCTCCCCCGCCTCCTGCCAGGTCGGGTGCGTCAACAGGACGGGAACCTAACACAGGCAACGTTCAACGACCCGACAGCGATGCCCCGCCAACCGCCCCTGCCGATATCGATACGGGCGGTGGTATCCGCAACTCCAGTTCGTCATCTGTCAGCGAGGTTCGCAGGGAGGAAGCTGAGGACCGCTCCTGCCATCGGAACTTCGACCCAATTCCCATTCCTTCTATTTTCCCAGCATCAGTATACCCTCGGTTTTCTTACAAATCAAGCGCGTCCCTTTCGCTTCCATTCACGTGCTATTTCGCCTTCAACCTGCTCGAGCACCAAACCACGACTTATATTGCCCTTCTGAGACCCGTGTACGCCAGCGTTGTCCCGTTGTCGACTCAAGGAGCACGCTCGCCGCCACGACTGAACCCCGCCCCCGTATCTGACCCATCATTATCAGCCGAGGTCCCAACAACGACAACAAAGATGGTGCAGGAGTTCAAGCTCTCAGCCCAACTAAAGGGCCACGAATCTGATGTCAGTACGGCGATTAAGAGGCCCGTCATTCAAAGCTAACACGTGCGTCATCCAGGTTCGGGCAGTTAGCTTTCCAGCAGCTAACGTCGTCCTCTCTGCCTCCCGAGACCACACTGTTCGACTTTGGCGCAAGGCGACAAGCCAGTCACCCTTCGACGACACTATCGTGAGCCAAGGCCACGGCTACATCAACTCTCTCACCTTCATTCCACCTACTGGCGAATACCCCGACGGCCTGGTTGTTTCAGGCGGCGCCGAGCCCATCATCGAGGTCAAGAAGCCGAATGCGACACCTGATATCAATGCCGAGCGACTCCTAGTTGGACATGGTCACAATGTGTGCACACTCGACGTCTCGCCCGACGGGAAATGGCTTGTTTCTGGCAGCTGGGATGGCAAAGCGATCGTTTGGAATACTGCTACTTGGGAGATGGCCCATGTGCTCGTCCATAACATGGACAACAGAGGTGTCTGGACAGTCCTCGCATACGACGCGGATACCATTATTACCGGCAGCGCCGATAACAACATACGGATCTTCCGACTAAAAGGCGCGACGGGCCTCGAAATCGAAGCTTCACGCACCCTCAGTACCGGTGATGTTGTGCGCGCATTATGCAAGCTTCCCTCAGGTCTGAAGGGGCACCCCAGCGGTGCTGATTTCGCCAGTGCCGGTAATGATAGCGTCATTCGGCTATGGAAGTTGTCAGGAAAAGAGGTGGGAAATCTTCAGGGCCACGACAGCTTCATTTACTCACTTGCCGCCCTACCCACCGGCGAAATTGTCAGTTCTGGAGAAGACCGCACTTTGAGAATCTGGAGGGGCTCCGAATGCATCCAAACTATTACACACCCTGCCATCTCGGTGTGGACTGTGGCCGTCTGTCCCGAAAATGGCGACATTGTGTCCGGTGCCAGCGACAATATGGCCCGTGTCTTTACCCGGAGCGCTGATCGGACAGCGGACACCCAAACCATCGCCCAGTTTGAAGAGTCTGTCCGAAGCTCTGCAATCCCACAACAGCAGGTCGGCTCTAATATCAACAAGGAGAAGCTTGATACCAAGGACTGGATGCAAACCAATTCCGGGACCAAGGATGGCCAGATCAAGATGATTAGGGAGGAGGATGGCACCATTGGCGCCTACCAATGGTCCATGGGTGAGTGCAACTAGCCCGCCCTTAGTCTGTGAACCAAGCTAACATGTTATGCAGGTCAACAACAGTGGATCCACGTCGGAACAGTCGTTGATTCTGCCGGTAGTAGTGGCAAAAAGGTGTCGTACAATGGCCAAGAGTACGATTACGTCTTCGACGTGGATATTGAGGATGGCAAGCCACCACTGAAGCTCCCTTACAACCTGTCGCAGAATCCGTACGACGCGGCCACCAAGTTCCTTGGTGATAATGAACTCCCGATCTCGTATCTCGACAACGTGGCCAACTTCATCACACAGAATACTCAGGGTGCCACCCTAGGACAGGCTCAGGAGGCCCCCTCGAGCGACCCTTACGGTACCGACTCTAGGTACATACCTGGCCAGGAGAGTCAACCTACGAAGCCTAAATACTTGCCGCATACCGAGTTCCTCAGTTTGACCAACGGTAAACTTGAGCCGGCCCTTGCTAGACTCAAGACGCTCAACACCAAGCACATTCAGGCCGGGAACAAGCATATTGCGATGAACCCCGATAACGTTGAGATTCTTGAGGAGCTTGTCAAGCAGCTGCTTCAGCCAGCTTCTGCTGCCGGAAAGTTGGCCAACTTGGACGCATCAAAACCCATTCTCCTCACACTTGTCACTCAGTGGCCGTACGCGGACAGGCTGCCAGCGCTAGATATTCTCCGTTGCCTCGCCGCCTGGCCTGCCGCGGCTTCCATCACAGATGACCGCTATGGCGACATCATCGACATTGCGGTCAGGGGAGCACTTGACGTGGAGGACACTGTAACTGCAGATGGCTCACTGAGCGACTTTATCGCCAACAAGCTTGACGCAACAAAAGCAAATGCTAACAGCGTCATGATGGCTCTTCGTACCATTGTCAACCTTTTCAAGCTTGACGACGGCCGGAAGCTCGTAGCCAGCAAGGCCGGCGATATTCTCTCCTTTATGGGGCACATTGTTGGTCTCGACGGGGATAAGGGCGTGATTGGCGCCGAGAACAACAATTTCCAGATTGCCCTGACTTCGGCGGCCTTCAACTTTGCTTGCCTATTCTACAGAGAAAGGAAGTTGGATGCGAACTTGGACGAGATTGCGCTTCTCATCATGATTGTCGAGGCAACCGTGCGTAAGCAGAAAGATCCTGAAGTCCTGTTCCGCGCTCTAATGGCGCTTGGCATGGTTCTTTCTATTGGCCCACAGCCGGTAGCGGAGGCGAAGAAGCAGGGAGTCGATGCTTGGTTGACTCCGGTGATCGGGCAGACTCAGGAGCAGCGCCTCAAGGACGTTATTCAGGAGTGTCTCTCGTATATTCGGGCGTGAGGAAGTCGGGAAAAGAGTGAATGCATGGGTCTGATATCACTATAGCAAGGGACGTGGAGATGGAGGGGTTATTTGACGGCGGTCAATGCAGTTACCATATAGCACCAGTGAGCCTAGCCGGCGTAGAGCTGAGCACGTTCAGTAGATACAGATGATCTTGAACTCTGACCACCTGGTCATGGGTTGTGCGCTACCACGTTCTTATCGTCTCGCCACGTTCATGGAGGTTGCAGTAGGTATCTTTCGATGACATGTTCGAGTAAGCGCCCGGCTGTTTGCCGAACCGATCATCTGATGTGATCAAACGGTGCAGTGAGCAGATGAGACGAACAGTTGAGTGAAATCTATGATAATGGTACCTATTTGAGTTTTATCAAAACCATGGTCAACGCATAAACCCAGAAACAATGTCATTGTGAAGTTAATGTGGTCAAGTGGAAGGCTTTTGCGTCAAGCAACAAATAGTACACTCGGGAAACGTTCACTGAGACATCAGTGGTCCATATCAACTGGCTTCAGTCTTTGTTCATCTCATAGTCGCGAAAATAGCAAAGGATGAAAGAGGAAAGAGGTATATACAAATCGACAGAAAGAAGAATTGGAAACGCGCGCCTGCCGTCGCCCGCGCCGGGGAATCTTGTTTAGAAAAAAATGGTTCCAATCCACCTTCCTTTCCTGTTTCCCAGATAAACGCCTAGTGGACAAATCGATCTTTCCATCAAATAATCGATACCTTGCCTCTCGTTGTCGTTGGCGCCTAACAGCCACATAGACAAGGTTGTTATCTCCTCGTATTATCTCATCTCAGCACATCTCAGTCACCCAACCACCCGACCTCATCGAGTTGTTGTGAGTCGATGTTTTTAGTAATCATCATCCCCTTTTCTTGAACGTCATCGTATCATTTGAATTCGAACCCGCTTCTCATTTTGCCCCATATGAACATCCATCAAACCGATGTTTCTTTTCCCCAGGGGGGGAGGCTACTTATAGCGTCATCCACAACCCACCAGCAACAAGAGGAACCCAGCCCGCCATCCGGGCGAGCGAGGCAGCGGCACTGGTGGCGAGCGCCAGCTTGTCGCGGCCGGACTCGAGGATGTTGATGGTGTACAGGTCGGCGGCGCCGAGGTCGGTGCTGTTGAAGCAGTTGGACTCGTTGACTTGGGCGACGCGCGGGTCACCGGGTGGGACAAAGGTGATGTCGACGCACTGTTGTTATTAGTATTTTTCTTATAGACCCAAGAGGTGAGAGAGAGGAGAACAACAACAACAATGACATACCGAATACAAAGCAGCACCATGAATCGCCAACTCGACAAGCTGAATCGTCGCATTATCACCTTCCTTGAACTCAAACCCGGCGGGAGTCGACACCTGCGGCAGACAAAAGGTGCCCGGGTACGGGTTCTTTCCGGGCCCGATGATCTGGAATGGGCTGACCATGGGGAAACTCATGTTCTTCGGCCCGCCGTCGGGACCGTCGTTGCCGACGCCGAGGTTAACGTAGATGAAAGCTGTCGCGTGGCCTTGGAACCAGCCTGGTTGGAAAGAGATGGCGCCGCCTGTTGTGGGCCAGTAGGTGCGGTTCTGGGTGAGGGTGAGACCGCCGCCTATATGTGAAAAGAGAGAGAGGGTATGGTTAGCCGGTGGGTTTGGTGAGCGATATGGGGATGGGCGTGGGGTTGAAGTGGTGTTCGAGATGATGGGCTGATGGATGGGATAAGTACTTACAAGGATATGTCCATTGCATGCCGTAGGGAAACTCTTCATTGTCTTTTAGGTTGTTGCCCCTCCACCCGGGGTATGTGATGACAGTGTGGGCGGAAGCCAGCGTCGCGCTGGCGAGGGCGAGGAGTGTTGATGTGAGCATGGTGTATAGTTGTGTGTATGTTTGAGATTGAGTCGAGTGTTTGAGAAACCGGAGTCTTCACGTATTCCTCCCTTTCGGAACCAAAGTCGAGTCCTCCTCTTCTTTTCGAGTTTTCTGAACTGGCTTTTCGTGACCCTGTCGACTGAATTTGTGCTGATCCAAGATGTGTGACCTGCTTAATGTACTTGGCGTATGCTGATGAAGATACTTTCGATGTTCTGGATGATGATATTGAAAGTTGATGGATGTCTCAGGTCAGATATTCGGATTTGATGTCGAAGGAGGGGCTTTTGGGCTGATGAGAAGAAAGGATTTCGGAGAGAGACCGAAGGAATGACTAGTCGGGTCATGGCAGGTAGGTATATCTCACGACATGAACCAATGCGAACCATCCTGTGCTTCCTATCCCGCCAGGCCGCAGCCGCCCAGGCCTTGTCAACTCAACAGAGACCCATCGGCACACAGGACTGGGGCCGTTGGTGACGGCAGCGACTTGGGTTCCGCCTTGGACCCCCCTGCCCAGTGGATGTGACCCCCAGTCCGGCATACGCTTCTCCTCACAAGGTTGAGAGAATCTCACGACGGCAAAAGAGAGAAAAGGGGAAGACGGCTGAAGAGAGGTCGAGGCCCCTGTTAGTGATCATGACTGTCCAGCCAATGGGATCGCCGTTTCGCCTCGGTCCTGCAGGCGACTCGCTAAGACGGAGCAAACTCATGTCGAAGACCCGGCCAATGTGATTGAACCCTCGTCCTCCGGTGCTGCACGCTACTATCACCAACACTTGATCAGCGCGGCAGCCGCTACCACCTGGCTGGATGGATTTTGCCATGCTCCGTTTTCAATGGCATCGAACATCGCGGGACTTGCATCAAAATCTCAAAGAAGATAACGATGAAATCCAAATCGAGTTGTCTCTAAAGTTTCCTCGTGAGATAAGAAAGGTACATCCAGCTAGCTGGCTTGACCCTGCGGTAGTGTAGTGCCGATCGCTGAATGTCCCTCTCCCGTTACAGTGTGATCCGTTGGCGTCGTCCGTCGTCCGAGATCCAACCAATTCTTTTTCAGAGCTAAGCGCCAAAGTCGGGGGAACCGTCCAATCACAGGCAAGAAGAGGTACTTGGCGGTTGCCCGAAGTGTGAAGGTCAACAGTGTTCTTGGGTGTTTGAATGTCGCATTCGCAGGCAAATGACCCATGTGCTACAGGTTTTTGGAAATGGTTGAAGCCATCGCGAGGCGCTATGTAGTGTATGATATGGGTACGCAACACCTTCTGGAAGAAGTTGGAGGGTGGTACCTCTAGTTCGTGATGACTTGTATGTAGCGGGGATGATAACTTGAGATGTTTTTGATAGATTATGGTGCAACCGTAAGCTTCAAGCTCACCTACCTAGAGGCAGGTTTCCGGCCATGCTCATTCCCAGCCCAAAAGCCAATTGTAGCGGGAGAGCAAGCCACCCAGCGCCGCCGACAGAGAGGACATTCTTTTTTTAGTGTGAGGAACAGAAAAACAAAAAGACACACTAGTAGTATTGATCTGGGAAAGTCATTTTGGAATGATCGTCGTTGAGTTCGGCAGGTTGATCAGACCCGATCGGAGCCAGTAGTTAGTGTACACCACATGGACCTCCTCCGAGCAGAAACAACAACCAGATCACCGAGATGACGACGGGAAAGGCACGGCAGCGGGCGGCAAGGGCCCCCGAACGACAAAAGCTTTCCCGCTGTGGGCTGCTCTTCTAGGAATGGAGCTTGGGCCGGGCATCCAAGGGAAGAGCTCTCGGCTGTCAACAGCTCTCCAAGCCGGCAGGCGGTGAGCCGATAAGGCAGAATACATTTCTTATCGCATGTCCCTCGCCCAAAGTTCCGATGACAACAATGGACAGTTGTCAATGTTTGCAATACACCACACTTGAACTCAAAAAAATGCCACAACAGGACGGAGAATGGAGTCAAGTAAGCCGGAAGCGCGGGCGCATCCGGAATGTGCCAAAGCCCAAGACAGATGTGGATGAGAGCAAGGAGAACGAGCTGAGAATCCGACCAAATCCAAACCCCGAATTCACCGTCAGCGACATCCACAAGCATCACAATACGGCCAGACAAGAGTGGCAGATATCGGATTGCTGGAAGACCCTGAAGGACCTGATTGCCACTGCTCGATCCGAGTCCAACCATCCACCCATCACCAAAGCCATTTGTTTCGGGCCTGGTCCCTATGATCCTAGCAATGGCAGCTTTGCGGCCAGGCGAACCGCTCATATGCAGACCGCAGCCTTTTGCGCCATTGTAGACTTCCTAGGTCGGTATCTCAGTGGGCCATAGCCTTGGGGAGATTTCAGTTACTGATGCTGTATGACAGAATCTCAAAGTGATCACAAAATCAAACGTGTCATTCAGGAGCCCATGTTCACCCAGATCGACAAGGACTTCTGTGTCGAACTTGGGTTTGAAGTTGCCGATACCCCTGATGCATTTCCCATGGTCGATGAACATACTTTGGTCTATGGCATCCATATGGAGCTTCGTACGTATTACCTTGCTCTGGCTACACTTCCAGCTGCATTTATCGGTGGAGGTTTGGAAGAATGGGAAAAGGTTGTCGACTTTGACCCCAGCCTCAACGAGTTCATTGGTCCCATCTCCAAGATGGATGCCACTTACACCAAGTATCCTTTTCCCGACATGAACTTCATATTCTCCAGCACGACCATGTACTGGCGGAAGGGCGACGACGCCCCTAACATCCCAGGTAGTCCGAAAACGTCACTACAAGAAACCTCCCAGGCATCGAAGCAGACATCGGACGTTACTGAAGCATTGGAAGGCTTGAAGTTGTCGGAGCAAGCATCAGAAGAGAAGGAACCTGATACGGAGTCCTCCAAACATCCAGAGCAACTCGTGGAACCGAACGGTTGCAGAGAGCCGAAGCTACCGACCACTGAGGAGTGATGGTCATTTCAGGCCCCAGAGCGCTTGGTAATTCATCATCTTTCTCCTAGACTCATCTTTCATGGTTGGCTTTGTTATACGCTCCCATTAATGATACCGGATTCGTTATCATCGGCCAAATCTGAACATCACTTTGCCCTCAGCCGCCTAGTCCTCTTGACTTCGTGAGCAGTACAAACAACCAGGATTTCAGGTATCAAGATGCCTCATCTTATGCCTGGCTTCGCTGCGCTCATTTCCCTCTCGAAGATCCGGAAAACCTACATATCACATCCACATCGCCATAGCCTGTTGCATTGTTGGTCTAGGATCACAAATGTCGACGACGGGTTCCCCTGGGCAGACAGCCCCAGCACCATCGCACCACACGATAACATGTGTTATAGCACAGGGGCATCTGCTATACTTACATGTCCCGTGTATCCTTCTTATCATTGACATTTGAGGAGATTAAAACGGTCAAATGCACAGCAAAGGAGTTTGGCAGCGCCGGAGACGGGCGAGAAGAGAAAAGGAGCCCACATGTGATGTCACCTTGGCATTAAAACACTCCCGATCGGGCAAAGGGTCAAAGCGTAAAAGTCGCGATGCAATTTCGCAAGATTGCGGTGGACAGGGAATGGAACTTCGGGAGAGGCCTTGGCGAACGCCTGTTCCAGAAAACGGGCAGCCCATGGTGCCGGATTCATGCTCATCAAGTGATGTTCTGTCTGTCGCTCCGGATGGCATCCGTTCTTTCTCCTTCTTTTCTTTCTTCTTCAGCTTATGTGCTACGGCGCAATCGAAAACCACCGGCGCCGTATTCCGACAGCACCATCTTTTGAGTTTACTACAACGCCGATCCCCTACGGCAACAGACGAGACACCTTCAAAGACGGCAACAAGCGAGCGAGATGGCCTCAGCGCTCGCATAGCTCCTACCATACACCACAACCCTACCATAGAGCTCCAGAGCGATTCCCAATAGATCTGTCGCATCTTCAGGGATCGTCTTCGTCCCCACAAGTCAAAGACTAAAACCGCGTCCGCTTTACACAAGAACAACCAAAACACCACATGGACCAACCTCAACCAAAACCGTCACCAAGAAACTCGCCCACGCGGGGGAATGTGCCCGAGGTATACTGGGCAGATGATGACCAGGAGGATGAGCGAGGGAACGCAGAAGACTCGCAGTATACCTTCTTTCGTGAAGGATCACCAACACCGCCAGAGTACGAAAAGGGCCTTGCGGCTGAGCGAGCTGCTGCAGGCGGATCGGTAATTGGAAGTTATGCGGCCTCTCGTTCTACGGTTGGCGGTAGTCTACCGCCGGCTGAAGAATACCGAGGCTGTCTCGGCAAGTATCAACAAAGATGGGGTATAAGGAGAGGCGTCCTCTGGGCGATTATCATAGCGGTCATACTGCTTGTGATTGTGCTTCCCCTGAGTGTGGGCCTTGGTGTTGGATTATCGAGGTCGTCAAAGTCGACGTCTAGTTCGACAGCACCTGGAACATCAAGGTACGGTATAGTTTTTTTGAGTTTACGCATTTACAATTTATGCTGACACTTGCAATAGCTCACAAACTGCCCTCCCTATATCGAGCATCCAAGATGTCACCACCATACCCTCACTCATGCCCAGTCATTCTCAAACGGCAGTCTCAACCGCAACAGTCATTCCAAGTAGCACCACGTCGTCATCAATCAACAAACCAAGACCAACAGCCTACTCCGACTGTCCCGCCGCCAACAACACGATGCACAGGATTCCCGGGCTGGCAAAAATCTTTCTGCGCCTTTGCGGAGTCGACTACACCGCAGACGACCTCGGCAACTTCCTCGCCGGCGATATGGCCGAGTGTATCGATGCCTGTGCGGCCATGGAGAGGTGTAGCGGCTGCTCTTGGGGCTATCTGGATGGTGACAAGGGCAACAAGCACCGGTGCTGGTTGAAAAGCAATTTGCAGACTACCAAGGAGCAACCGAGTGATTGGTGTTTTGCGATGATTCCCCGATGATTTATTGATGCAGTGACGGCTGAAGGTGTGGGGCGTTTGGTGAGATCGGAAGTTGAAGACGAAAGATGGTAGATGTGATGGAAGATACCCAACCCTAACCAATTCTTGGTATACCTACGACTTCAGTCACATGCATTTCCAAATGTCTACTGGTACTCTTATCATTCACCCGGCACGCAACTTCCGTTGGTACATACAGCTGACTGGTGGTATCCAACCGAGTATCTACGGTGTCTCGCTATACCTAAAATCTTCTACCGCTCACTCTATCTTAAAACGTCGGACAACAAATCCCCTCTTGGTTTCACTTTTTTATTCTTTGGCCAAGCGGCATTCTAGAGCTTCTATCCGACTACTTTTCACCTACGGCATCACGTAGTGCTGATTCAGTGAGTCTTGGGGATGACACGCGCCTCCTCAAGTTCGCCGAAAGTGTCCGACAGCGACTTCCACGTGTCCATGTATCTGATGTGAGAAAGATCTAACGTTAGCGGATGTCCATCATCGTGAAAAAAGAGTGTCGATGAATACGTACCCAGTCCACCCAGCCTCCCTAGCCTTGCTCATGCTACCCACCACATCATAGTTTCTCCCCAGAATAAAGTCAGTAAACGCCCAAGTCGCCTTCTCCAAAGCATCCTTCTGCAACCCCTCTCTGTCGGCAAGCTTGTTCCAAGCCTGCTTCACCTCCTCGGTCTTCGACCACTTCACCAAGCTGATCCTCTGCTCCAGCTGACTAGGCGGGATCGACTTGGCTCCCTCCAGTCCGAGCTCCTTCGCCAGCATTGTCACCGGCTGCGGCGCTTTCTCGGTGAGCTGAACCAGATTCGCCAGATCTTTGGGAGCAGGAGAAGCGAATTGGTCCGCCTTAACCTTCATCCCGAAATGCTTCGCCACTCTAGGCCACAGATCCTGCCAGCTCTGCACGTCGCCGTTGAACACGTTGAAGCCTTCATTCGCCGTCTTGGGCTCCTGCACCGCCCACACGCAGAACTGCGCGTGCAGCTTGCTGCTGGTGAAGACGTCGAACTTGGTATAGAAAGTCTCGTTGCCTGGGAATTCCAGATCCCGACCGAGCTCCTTGTTCACAGCCGCGTAGATGGCGATATCGGTAGCCAGGTTCATAAAGTTACCGCTGGCATACCCGATGACGTCGTTGGGGTAGGTCACAGTCCAGCTGATCTCCGGGTGCTTGCTTCCCTTGCCGCAAAAGGCCGTGAGGATATCCTGCTGGCGATAGTAGAAGTTGGGCGGCCACTTGCTTTCGTCGCGCAACCAAGGGTCGGACTCGAGCATCGGGACCTTGGCCTGGCCCAAGTGCACGCCGTACTGCTTGCAACCGGTGACCAAAACAATACGCTTGAGGTTGGAGACGGCGCCGGTGATTTCGAGGGCGTCCAGGAAGTTCTGGAGCATGGCACCGTTGACGTCCGCGTTTTCCTTCTCCGTGGCCTTTTGCAGCCAGGCGCAGAAGAAGACGTGCTCGACGGCATTTAGGTCGCGGATGGCTGAAAGGTCCTTGGCCATGTCCTGGGCAGAGTTGAGCAGGTCGATGTGGTGCTGCTGGACGCTAGGGTTGCCGAAGTCTTCCTTCTTGGAGCGAGAGAGAGCATGGATGGACTTCCATTGGGAAGGGTGGGCGGAAAGCTCTTTGATTAGCTCGCGACCGATAATTCCTGAGGGAGAAACGTGGTGAGTTCATGAGTTATGGCGGGTGATGAACGCAGGAGTGGCTTACCGGTCGCGCCGAGGACGATTGCTGAAGCCATGATGGTTTGATGGATAGTGTGAACTTTGAGGCAAAGAATTGATGCTATCACAGTGGTATGAAGAAGAAGGAGAGCTTAATATCAAGCTTCGTTTCTCTTGTTTGTTGTCTCGAGCACTGCGGGAATAATGGCGGGGTGTTGATGCTGACAAATGACTATAGCTTCAAGTCAATTACGTCACACCGACGACTCGCTGATGAATCGCCAACTCATCGTCCATAGACAACAAATATCTATTATCCTTACACACTAGTCTAATGCATATCCAACCTATTTCGTCAAAATAGTACCCTTTGACCTCTGGCCCTATAATGCCCAAGTGTACTATGAATAGGGAGGGAGGGGTGAAAGGGGGCCTTGGCGCCAAGAGCTAGAAGGCAACCCCGCCATAACTGAAACGATCTGTTGTTGTTGTTATGTTTACTATGTAATGTCTACTTCGGCCTCCCGTAGGGCATGAGACGTGCCTAACGGTGAATATAAATGACTGAAACGATGAGTGAGTGAGTGAGCTAGCTACCTTACCGTCTCCCTGATCCTCAACAACAGTGCTTGATATCTGAATGTATTGCTGGTCCCTCAGTCAAACACTCCTGTCCTCATCGATACATTCATAGTTGCTAACGTGAAGCCGTTGATTCCCGGAAGAGGAAGTTCAGCAACTAAGGCACCGCAGGCGAAAGAACGTGTAACCGCCGTCGGTGATGATGGGGCCAGTTGGGTAATGGTAGGGAATTCATTCTCGGATGGCAAAAGGGAAAAGTATCAGTTTCATGGGGTCTCCATGATTCAGGTCATCTTTGAAGCCTATTTTTCCAGACACATCCTACGGTACTTTCCGCGTCTATATCCCCTCACCATCTGAAACTGCAAATCAGAGCAATGGACTTGACCATCGCCGACAGCAGCAGCCCCACTATTCGACAAAGTTGAACCAATCGGTACAAGAACCGACGGTCGACATGGAATGCATGAACATCTTTGTAGACTTCGCCAAGACATCTTAACTCGACGACAACATCCTTTACGTTGGACACTTCGATGGCATTGCACCCTACAACATCGCGCGCGGATTTTGGAAACTTGTCCATTCATACTCCTTACTCTTGGGCACTCCTGACTGGATAACACTATGTCATGTTCACATCTGGCAGCGATGGCCCCAGGCGCAAGTCCGAGGACTCTAGTTCTCGAACAACCAGCCTTCTTGCCTCAACACAACAGCTCTGGAAAGCCTCCTCGACCTTCAAAGTACTTACCTCACCATGAACAATTCATGCTTCACTGGTTGGCATCTTACTGAGCTATTTGATGGAATATTCGCTGCCTCGGGGCCTGGCCATCAGCGAGTGTCATATGCATACCCTCTGGCATCAAGGGCTATTTTATATGGTAGTTGCCCGTCTATTCAAACCACCTAGACAACAGTCTCTCTGCTGTGCACTGATACTGTACAGCTTTCCACATCATGTCTTTGCGCTCAGGTCGATTTTCCCTATCTTGATTTCGAGCATGGGGATACTGCCATTTGTCAAGCTCGAGTGTCAATCCAATGGAGGTTGCGAGCTACTTCTGTTGAATTCGAGGATGTCAAACTCAAACATACTGTCTCCTGCCCGCGAAACAATCTCATGGGTTGCTTGGAGATGGGAAGTAATTGCGTACGACGAAATCTGGTCTTCTGCACAGCCGGAGAATGATGATATTGCTGGATATTCCACCGGATGTTTCCCGCGTTCATACTGAACATGTTCCATATATCTCATCCTGGGTCCCATGGGCTTTTGGCTGGCGCCTGTTTGTCTTGTGCAATGCCACTTAGGATGAGTATGATAGGGTACTGAGGCAGACGGGAGGTCACGATACAGTCATTACCGAGTTCGCCGTGTTGATTTCAGACCCGGGTGGCCCGCTCTCCTGCCTGGGTTTCGTCCGGTTTTCCGTCGTTAGGCCACTCCCGGCCTCGTACCTTCCTTACCTGTTGTTCCAAAGGGCAGCGACGTTAGGACGGCAGCGCCTTCCCAATCTCCACCGAACCTTGGCCTCTTGCTTTTCCCCCACCTTGTTCCAGAATAGGTCTGAGCTGGTTTCCTCTCGGCACATCGGTTTCTATCACCATTTCTTCGTCTTCGCCTTAGCAATCAGGACTCTATTCCCGACGCGACACGACAGAAGCGTAACAGATAACATCATCAAAAAGATGCCAGACGACGATCTGATTGACAAGCTGCTAGCCCAGCTGCCCGCGCCATACCCACTCTCAACCGGGCGCAGCAGCAATGAGACGTCGCTCCCGTCGGTCAGGAGGGAGGGAACCGGTATGGGATATTTCTTTGCTTCCTTTATCACCCTCATTCCCTCTAGTTCTTTGATTAACCACCGCGGAAGTTGTCCCTACGTTCCAAAATATTCCTCCCCTGCGCGTCTCGGACCGTGGTTCAAGCAGTGAGCTCGGTTTGTTACCTCTTTCCGCTTGTGTCTTGTTTTCTTTTTGTGATCGCAGTACTAAAAGGTCTCAGAGCCAGGTGAAATCGCCTCCACCCCCACCGCCGGCAGTTCGCCGTTGGATGGCAGTCAAAAAGGGCCATTGGCCATTCGCCCTGCGCCCGGAAAAGTTGGCGTCGTTAAAGAGCTACCTGGCATCAAAAATCCCTTGTCTTCTCTCCTCCATTCACAGGTGCCGGCCGGCCCAAAGCCCGTGCCGGGAACACCTCAGGGTTGGTTCAAGAACTCTATTCTGGCCAATCCTTGGATGGATACAAAGTCTCTACGTGCCCCGGACAGCTGGGGCGGCTCTCAGCCAGTGTTCCGATCTCATGCTGGCCATACCTTCTTCTCACAGAGTCAGGAGCGTGTGAAGGGCGATGTGCACGGGGGCCTTGGGGGATTGCAAGCCCCCGGAAAGGTAAAGGCAAAGGCAGCCACTGCAGCCGTGGCTAAACCTTCTGTTGGATCCTCTGAGCACGCGAATGACCAGACGCTCCAAACCCGCAGCACCAGCGCGAGCCGCCCCTCTACCAACGTCCCCTTTGGTAACATTCCAAGGGGACCGAAGAAGGACCAGCCTCAGGCTATTTCCTATGATGTAAACGCTAAGAAAAAACTGTCATTGAGGTGTCAGTCGCTTGGGTTTAACCCTGAATGGGTTTTGGGTGAAAATGTGGGCGGCAAGTGCAGTTTCAACGTCAAGCTCCGAGACGCCATGGTCGAATCTGACGGTTTGTATGTCGGAGAGCAAATGGCAAAGGCGGTTGTTGCAGATAAGGCGCTGAGGGACTCGGAGCTTTGGAGAAAACTGGAGCGCTGGTCCCGTCCACCAGCGTCTTCCAAGGCCTCTGCGACCAGCCATGCCAATGGTTTCTCAGCCACGTCAACGGGCAACTCTCGCCAGAACAAATCTCGTCAGTACAACTCTCGTCAAAACGTGTCCTTAGTCAAAAGAGGGCCAGGCATCTTGGATGTTGCTGTGAGCCGCACCACCGAAGAGAGTGAGCGGCTCAAGCTTCTGATCATGCTTCAGAACTACATCGGGCCCTCGGTTCCCAACTATACCGATCGTCCTGATGTTTGCAAAGCCTTTTTTGAGGGACTAGCCATGGGGGCTCGTCTTACAAGGCCTTCCCAAAGCCCTTCCCAGCACATTCCGAAAGACCGCGCCAGATCACGCTCCCCTCCAACCCGCCATTCTAACACTTCTGCTAGCTACCGGGCCCGTTCACCTCTCGGAGTACGTGGAAGGCTCACTCCGCCGCCGGTCTATTTTCAGTACCCGGGCCGACCTGAGTCAAGTTACTACAGGCCGTGCAATACGCCCCGTCGCGAGCCCCCTCGCGGACCATCTGGTAATTCCAGGGGAAACACGGTTGTCAAGAAGGAGTAGGATGGACTTGATCGACAGCAGCTCTGCTAGCAAGCAGAACAAATCGGTCGCGTACGAAACGACGACCACATGAGAAGGGGGAATATTGGCTGCTCGGGTGCAAAGGCAAACCTCTCGAGACAGATTTACCCTGACTTCTATCCAAGAAGACTTGATAGGATACTGAGAAGGAGCTATTATCCTGACTTTTATCCCCCGATTGGTCCGCACCGGTGGATATTCAGGAAGAGGATTTTGGGACATCGGCTGCGGCGTTCGCAAAAGGGACGCATGATGTTGTGAGCTTGGATGACTTTTTGTCTGAGCGGGTTTGCCTTTTTGCGCGCTATCCAAGCACATAAACGGCATGGCGAGATACCAGGCGTTTGGCTGCTCATTGTGATGCTCTGCTATGGTTATGCGAATAGAGCGATTTGTATGTACGTATTGTCAGTAGTTGTCCCATTGGCTCAGGTCTATCATATGGAAGAATGGCTACAGGTCCTTTCACCTCAACAAAAAGCAAGTGTCCGCTTACAAGTTACTGTGATGACGGATATAGACGCTGTTGTTATCAATCTCGTCCGCCCGATGGGGATGAACTTAGTGATCTGCCTCCGCCATCCATCCCGCGGGTGTCTGCACATCATGCCCATGTCCGTGATCACGACCAGGACCAGGGGATGTCGCTCCAGGTCTCTGGGTACCTACACTAGACAAAGCTCAATCAAGTTAGACTTTCGGATGGCCACGAGGGATCAATCCAGAACGAGGACAGACCCTGGTCACTGTGGACCGAAGTAGACTAGGATCAGCCAACATTTAAAATTACATGGCTTGGTATTTGACCATCCCTGGCGGTGTTTGAACCTTCCACCCCCCTCTCCCCAAAGTCACCCTTTCAGTCCCTAAGTCCTGTTCTCTCACTGTCGCTCTGATGGCCGCGCAATTTCTCTTTAATCCTTCCTTCTCACAAAATTTCCTCCGTTTTGAGCAGCACATCAGTGGATAGTTGGGTCGCGTTTGACATATCCTGCCCTGATTGATACCGGCATCCATGCTCCTCCTGTTCTGGCAGTGAGTCGTCGTCGTCGTCGTCCTTACGGTCTCTAGTACGGTCGTCAATCGTCAATGGGCTCCCACTTATCAACCTGCGCCCCAAAAGGGGACGAATATTACCACTGCGACTACTCCATTGCCGGCTTTCGTGACAATACGAGTACGGTAGCGGACGACATACTGGGCTTTACAAGTGTTGCGCTCCAGGAGGAGTTGCAGTCTCTACAACCTAACCCGGATGTAGCAGGTGTCGGTGTAAGTCGATATAACTTTTTTTTTTCTCTTCTTCTTTTACTCAATCATCCCCCTCTTTATCTTTTTGGCGCTGTTTTTTTGTTTGTTAAGTTGTTGTTCGTTGTTGTCATCCGACCCACCTTTGACCTCCAATTACTGAATGTATGCTACATGTAATAGACCTTGGTCGGCTTCGTCATATCCTTCGCCGCCTCGACATTACTGGCGTTATTCATCCACTCCGTCGAATGCCATGAGATCTTCGGCCAAAGTCATAAAGGCGACCATGAGAAGCACTCGACCAAGCACTGGTGGAACATCGCCGATACCATCCTGATCTCGTGGTCCGACCAGCAGCTCGTCTTGGGCATGGCCACCTCCATCGCGGCCCTCAAGACCTGGTGCTCCTTCTCGACCTACCATCTCAATCTCATCGGCCAATGGCTCGTCCTCTGCTCCGTCACCCACGCCAACGCCCTGCTCGTACACTGCAAGTACTTCCATCGTCGGCGCCTGCTTGCCGACGGGTTGCGCGTTGTCACCATTTTGACCAACCTCATCCTGTCCGGCATGGTCTTTTTCGTTAGTCGATCCGTCGGAGGCAAAGGGATGCCCTCGGTCGCGGACCATACTCCCTTGCAGATCTTGCCGGCGCAGTGTTTCTTCAAGCACGCGATCCTGGCGCCCGGATTGAAGTTGGTGGATGGGTACGACCAGTATTCTCATCCAAATGGACAGGCGCTGTTCTTGATGAGTTTGCTGATTTTGATTGCGGCCGGGTTATCCATGGCGGCGCATCGATGGCGCGGGAAGGGAGCGAGGAAGAGTCGGTGGTCGTGGGGCCTGAGGACTGTCATGCTGTTGTCGAATATCGGCGTTGGCTTTGCGTCGCTGGTGTCGTCAGTCGAGCTGAGGGATTGGATGCATGCGAACGGGTGGATGGAGGATGATTCGGAGTTGGAATGGTCGTATGGGCAGTTTATTCCTGCCTTGTTGGGTTTGCTTGTTTTTGTATCGGTGTTGGAGAATGTGTTTGGTAAGTTCTTTCCGTGGTTCATTGCCCGTCCCGCCCCTTCCTGTTGCCAGTCAGTTCACTAACGTGTTGTTTCGTTCCGCGGTTTTTAGATGAGCTTCCGGACAGGAAGAGCATGGACCAGCAGAGCTTGATACAGCTGGGTCGCGATGGGCAGTTCGAGATGGATATGCGACGAATATCGGCACAGTCAAAGATGGATTTCAAAGTCCCACAAACAACAGTCTCGCCGCTCGATCCAAGACCGTTTGACCCGAACGAACAGCGAAAATGGTAAGGTGGAAATGACTAACGGCGAAATGCGAGGGGCAGAATGCCGGTAGCCGAAGGGCCCCACCTGCTCCAAATTCGCATCTCGGAGGACTCAGTCAGACCGGCGTCAGTAAGTTAGATCATCGGCAGAGCCATGATAGCGAAGAAACATGTAATGTATGAAAGTATCGATACCCTCAAATTCTATAATACCCCATCAGACTTAGGCTGCCCTAGGTCTTCGTGGTTGCACTAGTAGTGCATTTTTGAGAGTCGGACGGATTGTCTTTGTTCGCAGTGAGTTGTCGAAAGGAAGAGGAGGAAGGACCCTTACCCAGGGGCAGGTGGATCAGTTATGCAAGGTACCAACCAATCAAAGCTGGTGGATTCTACGCAAGCAGAACCCCGCTTTCGTCCTTTTTTTCGTCGGTCCCGTCGCCCTTGGGAAGCATTTGTCGACCTCAGATTCCGATGATGTTGCGCCTACACCGACGCTGTGGCAACGCAAAAACAACAAGTTGACAGGTTGTGTTCGAGATGATACACACCAAGACTAATGTCTCTTTGGCATTCTAATTGATGTCACACCTTACCATACATCGTATGATTACTTCAGTTGCAATCGGTTACCAGCAGCACTGGTGGCCATGCTGCCCTCCTTAACCTGAAGCCAAACCATGGGTGCCCAGCCACGATATAGGAGTAGAGATTTCGAAAAAAGATTATATCAGGCAAGATGGCCGAGCGGTCTAAGGCGCCACGTTAAGGTTAACCCTTAATCCTCATCTGAGAAATCCGTGGTCCGAAAGGGCGTGGGTTCGAATCCCACTCTTGTCAAACATATCTCTTCCACCGAGCTCGGGTGGAGCTTTCTTTTTTCTTTTCCTATCCTTCACTCGGTTGACATGGTTGGCCCCTCATCGGTTGGTTTGTCTTGGGAATAACGAGTGCGATACTTACGGCTTCAACGTTAACGGTTATCGACTTTAACTTTTTTTTTTTCTTTTACTATAAGTTCCCTCAATACCCGCCCTTATCATTTCAGATTCCTAGCCAACGTACCTGCTGCCAGTGATCTGTTGCTGTAGAAACTAACCCTTTGTTTGAGTGAAGGTAGAGGTTAGGGTTTGTGATGGGGGCGGGGGGAATGCTTGGCATTTCTTTTTTCCACTCGTAAGGTGTGAACCAAACTCCATCCAAACTCCACAGAACAACTTATGTACAGTTGACCAAGACCCCTGATTCTATTTTGCTGCGATTCTCTCAGTATCTTCATACCTATATAAATTGTACCTCGCAATGTTACTTCACAAGCTTGGCTGACATTTCTTGGTCTGACGAGAGCGACACTTCAACAACGACAACATCAACAGCGGCAGCTCTTTACACAAGCATTCTGGTCACGAGTGCTTTTCGAAGCAACACATCCGAGGCGATAGCTTCTGCTACTTTCAGGACTTACATATAAAAGAAAACGCAAAGCTCCCATCTTTCATCATAGTCAGTTGTCAGTCAACACCCAGGAGCCATCGCTTTCGACACCGCCATCACATAGCCATCATGGATATCCCGCAGCAGCAGCAGAAAGTACAGCAACAGGTGCCCACCATGGAAGAAGTGCAGAACATCATCAAGCTGCAGCGCTCTATCGTCATGGCCGACATCCTCAAAGTCAAGCCGGAAATGAGCGATCCGGAAAAGTACAACGCGGCTCTCAAGGAGGCTACGGCACTGGCTCTCTACAACATCTACCACGCTAAGCGCGACCGCAAAGTCAAAACCGAGGCTTTTGTGGGATGGTATATCTCCAATTTCCTGTGGATGATGTTCCACGGTGGCGTCGATCCCAAGAAAAACCCCATTCGTCACCTCGAGCCCATCGACTTCCCAGGAGAGCCTGAGTCTTTGGCGTATGAATGCTACATGTTGGGAAGGCGGGATCGAGACGAGGAGGCCCAGGACAATCAACAACAGGCTGCGGCAAGTGACAAGGAAGACGGTAAAGACGCGGCCCAGCAGCCATACGTAAAGGTTAATGTCGATCAGAGCACTGAATACCTGATCACGGTTGAGGTGGATGGTGGACGTGAGGTGGCTAATCCTCTGTACCGGAACATTGCGCAGTCCGTCAAGGACTTTGGCCAAGGGTTTCACTATGTCAGAAAAAGGCCAGGCCCAAGCTACAAGAGAAAAGTTGAAAAACCTGTCCCTGTTCAGCAGACTTCATCAAGGCCGGCAAAGAGAGCAAGATATTAACTTGTGCTCACAAGAGACTGGGTTTATCGTCTGCTCTCGCTTGACGCGATGATTATCAGCCTGCCGCCAGCAAAGAATGGGGGTCAATGATACTTATTGATTGTCCATCTCCAAAAGCTCGACCTAATACAAGCTCAAACTCAACTGCTCGCCCTTCACCCATCTCTCCAAGTTCTCAATTTGTTGATCATACCACCCGGACAGCGTATCCTCCTCAACATACCCCATATGGGGTGTAAGCAGCACTCTGCTCCGCCCGTTCTCTCCCCACTTGGTTGTCCTCCACTTGCTATCCAACGGCAGTGGCTCCAAGTTGAACACATCCAGCGCCGCCGCCCTGATCTTGCCCTGCTCCAACACTTGGAGCAGATCCTCCTCGACCACGAGGGGTCCGCGTGACGTGTTCACAAAGATGGCCGTCTTCTTCATCAACTCCAGATCCTTCTTGGCGATCCCACCCCTTGACCGATCCGACAAAACCAAGTGCACGCTCACTACATCCGCCGTACTAAACAGCTCCTCCTTGCTGACCACCCTGAACGTCTTCTCGCCCGTCTGCGCATCCTCCACCGGCAAGCCGGCCTTGACAGCCTGCTCGTCCGCCTTCTCCTGCGTGAGGTTGCTGCTCCAAGCAACGACCTTCATGCCAAAAGCGACACTCATGATCTTGGCCACCGCTACGCCAAGTCTACCCAGGCCAACAGTACCCAAGGTCTTGCCCCGCAGGCTGACGGCGGGGACGGTCTGCCACCCGCCCGTCTTGACGGCCCGGTCGTCCTGGGCTACGTTGCGGGCGGCGGCGAGGATCATGGTGACGCAGTGCTCGGTGGTGCTGACGGAACCGACGCTGCCTGGGTTGGACTTGTCGACGGCGCCGGCGACGGGGATGCCCCGCTCCTTGAAAGCGTCCAAGTCTAAGCCCAGGTTGCGGTTGCCGGTGGTGAGGAGGAGCTTGAGGTTGGGGAGGCGGGAGATGAGCTCGCGTGGGAAGGGGGTGCGTTCTCTCATTGTTGCTGTGAGAGAGTGTGTAGATGTGTCAATTGATTATAAATGGGTGATTTCATGCAAGGGAGTTGAATGAGAAGAAAGGAGTATGAGATTCGAAAGAGACGTACAGATGACAGTGAAGGGCTCCAGCCTCTTGACAAGCTGATCCTTTACATCTTGAGTAGTGTCGGGGTGGTTATACGGGCGGAGGGTGTCCTTGAAGAAGGAGACTTCGTACTTTGACGAGTCCAGAGCCTTGAATTTTGGTTCCGAAATGCCCTGGTAGTCATCGAGGACTGCGACCTTTAGTGGAGAAGAGGACATTGTTGCGAAGAGCCTGGGACCGCGTCTCAGAGATGTGGACAAAAGTGACATTCGATCTGACGGTTAGGGGGGAAGATCCGATCTTTTAGGAGGTCTCGTCGTGGCACGGTGACAAAGCGCCCATGGGATGAACTTGGCTCAAAAGGAAACCGACGCAAACCGACACCCGCGCGCTGGTGATGCCGTCATCTAGATGCCCCACTTGGAGCTTCATACCCCGCAATGTCGGGTTGTTCCGAACCGTCGGGAGTTCAGACACACGACCCCCACTTTACCCCTTGTCCATTCCGTGGGCCCCGGCTCAACCCCGGGTTTGGTTTCCTGGAGTCCCTTGTTAAACATCCACATCCACACATCAAGGTGGATGCGCACTGGCTAAAGTTATTCTTTCAGATGGTACGTCTGTGTCACAGCATGGCTGTAGAGAGACTTGGAGCAATGCCATGAAGGAGATTGAAGACACACTTGGGTGAGGCTTTGTAAATGGTGAAAGTTACAATTTGCTGGGCATCCTCGTGGCGCCATCCAGCCGAATGACTACACCGTTCAACATGACATTCTCAATCGCTTGCCTGGCCAAGGAAGCAAACTCTTCTGGCTGGCCCGCTCGTGAAGGAAACTCCATCGCCTTCTTCAACCCCGTCCTGACCTTGTCGCTCATCATGGCCGTCATGGCCGAGTCGAACATGCTCGGCGCAATGGTGACGACTCTGATTCCAAATCGGGATAGATCCCGAGCCATGGGCAGCGTCATGGCGGCAACAGCGCCCTTGCTGGCGGCATAAGAAACCTGACCCATCTGACCATCAAAGGCGGCAGAGCTGGCAACCATAATAATCACACCATGCTCGCCGTCAGGACCGTAGGCCGGAGAAGAAGCGAGAGCAGGGAGGAACTGGCGCACGAGATCGAGGACACCGCGGAGGTTGATGGAAAGGACAAAGTCAATGGACGACAAGGAAAGTGGGTTCAGGGACTTGTCCAGCATCTGGCGAGTGTTAGTTCAAGTCCAACGCGGAGACATTGGCAGGAATACCTACCAAACCCGGACTTCCAACCCCGGCGGCGGGGATGATTCCACCGAGAGGCTTCCCAGTCTCCTTGATCCATTCCAGGGTTGACTTCACGACGGACGCAATGTTCTCGGTGTCCGTCACGTCGCACTTGAAGAAGCGGATGGATGACCCAAGTTCCTTGGCCAGAGCGGCTCCGGTTTCCTCGTTCATGTCAAGGACAGCAGCATTACCGCCCGACTTGACAATGTCCCGAACACAGGCACGGCCGAGGCCAGAAGCACTGAAAGTACATAGTGTATATAGTTGTCAGTCAAAAGAACCCACTCGACTTATGATGTGATGTCATCGCTGATACGTACCCGCCCGAGACGACAAATGTTCTTCCTTCGATAATCATTCTGAAAAATTATTCTTCAATCAACACAATACTTTTCGGAAAATAATTGAAGTAATTCAAGTTACATGTTCAGCATAAGTCATGACAAGAAGAGGACCCCGACTCAAATGGGGCTCACAGTGGATGTCGGGAATCGGGGTCCCCCCCCCCTCCCGCGGTTTTGGCAGACATGGAGTGCCTCGGCACACTGCACGCTGCAGGCGGTTGCTTTTCAGGACCCTGGCCCAGTCGAGGGCTCGGTGGCCTGTGCGTTCCCTTCACAGCGGCAACTGAACCTGAAGCAAGCAGTAACAGCTCATCACCCGATTTCCAATTGCAAATTGTTGGCTGCAATCAAAGACTGTGACGTTGGGTCCAATCTTGCATTCTGTGAAAGCAACCCTGATATCCTACCTCTACCTCTGCAGACCGACTTTTCCGTTGTCAGTACTCTTCACCTCTGATAACTCAGTCGTCACCTCACAACCGACATAGGTACGACACCTGCAACGACCTAGGCAACTTGGGAAGTCCGTCCTTATCAAAGTCCCTTGTTGCCGCGATAAGCCTCTCCCACACGTTGTGGAGCCTTGTCTCGCCAGCCCCCCAGCGGCCGAACCGGGTGACAGCATATCCATGGTTTAACAAACACGAACAATTCAACCTACAAACTAGATATCGACGATTTCACCATCTACGACAGCATTTGCGCGCTGCTCGAAATCAGATTGCCCAACATATTCCTCGGATTTGAGAATCACAAAAAAAAAAATACGCCCAAGTCAACTGACCACATGAACTCCTCACAAAACGACATAGCTCGAATTCGTCATCACATATAGCAACCCGATAACAGAATCTCGCGGCGAAACAACAACCAAACTCGGCCCATTGTGCTCCATCGCTTAACGAGCCGGTAAATCGTCCGTCAGCTGGGATACCAGAGGATTTCAAGAAGCCATACAGACAATTCATTCACCATGACAAGACCTAGGCGGTCATCCGCTACGAGCGAGGAGAGCGCGGGGACTGGAAGAGAGCAGGTAATAAATCCAAGAGTGGGATTACGTTGGCACCTCTATCTAACAGACATTCTGGCCACAGGAACTAGGGAGCATGTACGATTACCTCGCAAAGATCATCCTCCTTGGGCCAAGCGGGTCAGGAAAGTAAGCATCTCTAACCCAATTCCACAACTCCGATCCCCATCTAACCGCTTGAACCCCAGATCCTGCCTCCTTCATCGCTTCGTGAAAAGCGAATGGCGCGTCCTCTCCTCCCAAACAATCGGCGTCGAGTTCGCCTCCAAAATCATAAAAGTCGGCACCGGCGCCCGCCGGAAGCGCATCAAGCTACAACTCTGGGACACTGCCGGAACCGAGCGCTTCCGCTCTGTGTCCCGCTCCTACTACCGCGGCGCCGCTGGAGCCGTGCTCTGCTACGACATCACATCCCACAACAGCTTCTCCAACCTACAGCCCTTTCTCAACGACGCCCGCGCGCTCGCCTCGCCGAACCTGAGTCTCATCCTGGTGGGGAACAAACTCGACCTAGCCGGGGGCGGCCATCCCGGTGACGAAGAGGACCTGCTCGGCCCGCTGCCGCCACCTACACCAAGCAGTATCAGCGCGCATAGCATTCCGTATACGATTAGTAGTGTGCATACGGGGAGCGCGGGCGCCAGCGTGGCCGGGACGCCGTTGCAAGCGGGGAGCTACGCGTCCTCTACTACATCCACCATCCGCCCGGGAGACAGTACGAGTACGAGTTACGGGTATGGACTCGGGTCGCAGCTACAAGCTACGGTGGCGCCAGATGGACGAGAGGTTTCGGCGGTAGACGCGAGTCGATGGGCAAGTATGGTCAATGTACCAGTGACGATGGAAGTCAGCGCCTTCAGCGGCGAGGGTGTTGACGAGGTGTTTGGGAGACTGGCGAGGATGATCTTGACCAAGATTGAGTTGGGCGAGATTGACCCAGATGATCCGATGAGCGGAATTCAGTATGGCGATTATGGAGGTGGATGGAGCGGTGGTGCGAGCGATGGAGCAAGTATTAAAAGTTCCATGACCGGGGACGAACAGGGAACAAGAAATCGGAGGCGCAAGCCAAGGCGAGGAGTCCAGGGGTTGAGGGAGTGGGAGGAAGTCTTTACGCTCACCAGTGGCAGAAGGAGGAACAATGGTTGTTGTTGAATCTGCATGGGTCGATGTTTTGGGTCGTCGTTTTTCTGGGAGAAGGCGTTTTTTTCCCCAGCCTTGCCTATGATACCATATGCGTCTTGCTTTTTCTTTGGTCTCAACAATGGCACATCCCTCGTTTTGGGAAACAGAGGGGGACATGTTGACAAGTCAGGGCTTTATTCTGGGGTGTGAAAATTGGCGTCGGCGGAGCGGTTTTCTTGGGCCTTTGTTTTGCATAGCCTACCATTGTATTGACTTGTAGATTATGACATCTTTTGTATTTTCAAGCTTGGCGTTTACTGCTTGTAGACTTTGACATTTGTACCAAGATTTTTACATATCTTTTTTCTACCATGTATGGAGAAAGTTGAGCGCCTGATAACGGATCATGTGTATTCGGAGTGCGCCCATCCGCCTCAACCGGAATGATACTTCTCCGGGAAGGGAACGATATAACTTTTGGTCTTCAACGCCATACATAATCTCCGCACCTGTGATATCGCGCCTAATACAGTGCGAATCTACCTCTCCCATCGTCACACCAGGGTCGATTGCGACAATGAGGGTTGAAAGTCTTCAAAGGACAGGGGCCAAATGTTGCTGAAGCTGGCCGTAGCCGCGCTCACACGGTGGGGATTTAGCCTACTATGTGAATAGGGAAGCGGAAGGTCTCCCTCCGCGCTTCAGGGGTCTAAGGCCAAGACTTCTCCCATGTTATCAGATCTCTGGACTTTATACAGTCTCGGCGTGTTGTTATCACACACTTCATTTCTGTTCAGTTGAAGAATTACAAGTCGTGGTCATCAAGATGAAGAGTCGACAATCCGTTTGAGAAGCGCACACCGTCATGATGTTTTGGGTCGGTTCAACAGCTACAGCATCTGCGGTTCATAACATAACGATACAGACACAAGATGCCTGACAGCTCCGAGAAGATATGCATATGTCAAGATGAAGCAGCCGCGGTGCAACAACGTCCCCGCTGTGCCTGCATCGCCAGCATGATGGATGAATAGGTAGGTACGTACCACTCATACATAGTCTGGTGTTTAGGTAGTGTATGTAGTGTAGAGCGCTACAAGCGTCATGCTTAGTGGGGTGTTCAGGGGTTCTCATGCAGCTTGCAGCTGGTATTGTACCATTCAATACCTCGGGATGTCTTTCCCCGCCATCAACTTGCAGAGCTTCATGAGGAGGATGATATCGATGGGACCAACAGCCCATCAAGGTATCCGGGCAACTTGGCTAGGTACCTCTGATCTACTGTTCGAACGTATCACATCCTCGACTTAAATATGGGAAAACTGCGCTGTATTCCCTGAACCAAGTGGTTCGTCCTCAGCAGCATCTCTCCTCGTCAGTGTCCTGTCGTTTCTGTTTCTCTGGAAGCAGGACGGGAAATTGTTTGATACTCTCTTTATAACACATCTCCTCCATCGATCCTCTCTTTTCTACCTGTACATTCCCTTTACAATATGTCTCCCCGCTCCGTAATCCCCATCGACAAGGACTGGAGGTTCAAACAAGCCGACAAGGAGCACAGCAAGTTCCTGCCCGTCGCCCAGTTCCCTACCAATGTTCACCTAGACCTCCTCCACCACGGCTTGATCCCCGATCCCTTTATCGGAAAGAATGAGCTCGACGTCCAGTGGGTCGGCGAGGCCCAATGGACTTACAAGACTACCTTCAAAGGAGCCAGTGTTCCCAAGAATGGAAAAGCCGTCCTGGCCTTTGACGGCCTCGACACCTTCGCCACTGTCAAGCTCAACGGCAGCACTATCCTTGAGGCAGACAATATGTTCATCCCCGAGCGTGTTGAAGTTACGTCTTTGCTTAAAGAGGAAGATAACGAGCTTGTCATTGACTTTGACAGTGCTTACCTCAGGGGGTGGAAGCTAGTTGAGAAATATCCCGATCACAAGTGGGGGTGCTGGAACGGTGATAACTCGAGACTAGCCGTGAGGAAAGCGCAGTATCACTGGGTGAGTTGTCTCGGTCTGTAATGGCTGGTCTTCGAAACACTTTACTTACTAGTTGCATATAGGGATGGGATTGGGGCCCGACCCTCCTGACCTGCGGTCCCTGGAGGCCAATCAACCTGGAGATCTTCGAGAGCAGGCTGGCAGACCTAAAAGTTCAGTCGACTGTTCCGGAGGACCTCAAGTCTGCCGACATCGAGGTTACTGCTGAGGTCGAGGGCAAGGCAGACAAAGTGCGGTTCAATATTTCCCTCGACGGCACGCAAGTTGCCTCGGAAACTGTCCAAGTCCGTTCTGGCAAGGCCACGACCTCTCTCACCCTTGAGAATCCTTCACTCTGGTACCCCATTCGATATGGCAAGCAACCCCTGTACCAGGTCAAGGCTACTCTTATTGCCGGCGATAGCGAGGAAGACGAAGTCAAGAAGAGGATCGGCTTGCGCAGAGCTGAGCTCATCCAGCGACCACTTAAGGGCCAGCCCGGCAAGAGCTTCTTCTTCCAAGTCAACAACGTACCCCTTTACTGCGGTGGCAGCGACTGGATTCCTGCCGACAACTTCATCCCTCGGATCACCAAGGAGAGATACTACGACTGGATCAAGCTCGTGGCCGACGGCAACCAGTTCATGATCCGCGTCTGGGGCGGCGGTATCTACGAAGAGCAAGCCTTTTACGACGCCTGCGACGAGCTCGGCATTCTCGTATGGCAAGACTTCATGTTCGGCTGCGGCAACTACCCTGCCTGGCCTGCCCTTCTCAAGTCCATCGAGCGCGAAGCCTACGAGAACGTCAAGCTTCTGCGTCACCACCCTTCCATCGTCATCTGGGCCGGAAACAACGAAGACTACCAGTACCAGGAAAGCGTCAGCCTCACCTACAAGTACGAGGACAAGAACGCCGACAACTGGCTCAAGACCGACTTCCCCGCCCGGTACATCTACGAGAAGATCCTCCCCAACGTCTGCTCTGAGCTTATCCCATCTACTTACTACCACCCGGGCTCACCCTGGGGCGACGGCGTCGACACACACGACCCTACCGTGGGCGACATCCACCAGTGGAATGTGTGGCATGGCACCCAAGAAAAATGGCAAAACTTTGACAAGCTCGGCGGCCGCTTCGTGTCCGAGTTCGGCATGCAAGCCTTCCCCAACGTCAAGACCATTGACGCCTACCTGCCCCTCGGCAAGAGCGATCCCGATCGGTACCCTCAATCCTCAACCGTAGACTTCCACAACAAAGCCGACGGGCATGAGCGGCGCATCGCGCTCTACCTGGTGGAAAACATGCGCTACGGACCGGACCCGCTCGAGCAGTTCGTCTACGCCACCCAGCTCATGCAGGGCGAGTGTCTGGCCTCGGCCTACCGGCTCTGGAAGCGGCAGTGGAAGGGCCCCGGCAGGGAGTACTGCGGCGGCGCGCTGGTGTGGCAGATCAACGACTGCTGGCCGGTCACGAGCTGGAGCATTGCCGACTATTATCTGCGACCCAAGATGGCCTATTTCACGGTCAAGAGGGAGATGGCGCCCGTGAGCATTGGTATCACCAGGACGGAGCACCGCCACCCCAGGGATCGGTACACGCGCGTGAATGTGGATGTGAGCACCAAGGTGGAGGTGTGGGCAAGTAACCTGACGCTCGAGGACCTCGAGGTCGATTGTCTTGTGAAGGCGTGGGACGTCGAGACGGGCGAGCAAACGTTCAACGAGATGGTGGTCGAGCGGATCACCCTCCCGGAGAACAGGTCGACCGAGATTGACGCCAGGGAGGTGCCCATTATTGCGGGCGGTGGAAAGGACCAGGAGAAGCGCACGGTTGTGGCGGCGTACTTGTTTGATCGCAATGGCAAACAGATTGCTAGGTATGTGAACTGGCCTGAACCGCTCAAGTATCTACATTTGCAGAAGCCGAAGGAGCTTAAGGTGGTGCTGTCGGAGGATGGCACGGCGGTGGAGATCAGCGCCGAGGTGCCGATCAAGGGTCTGGTGGTGGAGACGGAGGATGATTCGGTAGTGTTTGAGGATAATTTGGTTGATATTGTGCCGAACGAGGTGGTGAGGATTGGGGTCAAGGGGGCTACCAAGGAGACGAAGCTCGAGGCTAGATATTTGGGGATGTAATGAACGGGTCAAAGCGGGAAAAGAAACAAATATATTGAAAGGGGTGGATGATACCTCGATATATCTCACGGTGGTCAGCTTTTATGTAAAAGAGGAAGCGCAGGAAGTCATCTCAATCACATAGACTTGCATTCAGACTATATGCCTATGTATATATACAAAGAATGACCCGAACCTAAACGCCATCGCCAAAACCCAAAAACAGAAAGAAGCAAGAATTACAATCCCATATTTTCCTTTCCTTTTTTGTCTTCACATCCGCCCCAGAACTTAGCAGCAGCCAGAATCACCGCTAGCCTTGGCCTCTTTCAACTTCTTCTCATCAACAGTAGTATCAAGACCACCCTCGACGTTCTCGTTAGGGCCAGCGATAAGGATCTTGATAACCTCACCCTCCTTAACCTTCTTGAAAGCCTCCTCGGCATTCTTGAAGGGAACAACGCCGTTGACGAGCTTCTTGACATCAACCTTGCCCTGCTCAACAAGCTGAATAGCCAGCCTGTAGTCACCGCTGCCGTAGCGGAACGAGCCGCTGGCCGTGACCTCCTTGATGCAGAGCGCCATAATGGGGAAGGTGATGTTGTCCTTGCCCATACCGCCCTGGACGTAGTGGCCGCCCTGACGGACGACGTGGAGTGCCGCCTGGATGGAGGGCTCGGCGCCGCTGGCGTCGATGACGGCGTCGGCACCCTCGCCGAGGTCGGCGGCCGCAATGATGTTGCGCGCGTTCTCCTCGGGCGACACGCGCTGCGAGAGGTAGGTGTGGGTGGCGGCGAATGACTTGGCGAACTCGAGCTTGGAGGGGACAATGTCGACCGAGACGACCTTGGAGGCGCCGTAGGCCTTGGCAACGGCGGCGCAGAGGAGGCCGACGGGGCCGGCGCCCATGACGACCACGGTCTGGCCGGGCTGGATCTTGGCCTGCTTGGTGATGTGGACGGCGACAGCGAGGGGTTCGATCAGGGCACCCTCCTGGAGCGAGACGGTCTCGGGGAGCTTGTAGCAGAAGTCGGCGGGGGCGGTCCAGAAGCCGGTCAGGGTGCCGTCGTAAGGAGGAGTGGCGGCGAACCGCATTTCGGGGCAGAGGTTGTAGTGGCCGGAAAGGCAGTGGACGCAGCGGCGGCAGGGGTAGCCGGGCTCAAGGGCGACACGGTCGCCGACGGACAGAGTCTTGACGGCATCGCCGACGGCAACAATGGTACCGGCGGACTCGTGGCCGAGAACCATGGGGTCCTTCACAACAAAGTGGCCGATAGCGCCATGGAGCCAGTAGTGGACATCGGAGCCGCAGATGCCGGTGTAGTTGACGGCGACGAGTACGTCATGAGGAGAGTTGATCTTGGGGACAGGCTTGTCCTGGAAGCAGACGTCGAGGGGCTTGTTAAGGACGAAGGAGAGGTTCTGGAGAGGGAGGAGTGGTCAGTACTGGCTTCAGGGAGAAACAGGATAAGAGGAAACTTACAGACTTGCCGTCGGTAGCCATTTTCAAGATTTGTTTGGTGGTGATCAGGGGACAAGGGATACTATCTCTGTGATGTTGTTGATGGAGGTGACCGAGGACAGAAGTTGAACGGAAAGACAAGACTGGAAGAGGAGAACTACGAGGGAGGCAAAGATGGAGGAGGGAACAGGAACAGGTTAAATATGTCTTCCTATGTTAGTCTAACATGGCAGCGAGGAATCTACATTTACCCAGGAATCCGGATAGCTACCTAGCTATGGGTCCAGAGTCCAGACTCCAGCAACGACTGTATGTCTTGATGCTCTGTCTGGTCTGGCCACCCCTCCTGCTAGTTCATCGTGTGTTTGCCGCATCGAGGACCGGGAGGATGGAAGCTTGGATGGGTTGTCATACGCTAATGCGTGGAGCTGTGGCTGTCCTGGCAGCAAGAGAGAAAAGTCCAAACTGTCAGAGATCATGCCAGGCGAGTAGTATGCAGGGCGGGGATTCGCTACCCAGCACCCGCCTCAATGAAGATTGTCAAGATGCAGCAGAGCGACGGAATGCATGGAAGCAGCTACGCCATGTCATTGACGCTGTCTGGTCTGTCTGTTAGTGAAAGCTTTCCCGGAGCTAGGGGTGCCCTGCAGCGGTTTCAGGGGGGTGGCCGAAACAGAACCCCACGCTCCCCTCCGCTCCACGCAGCCGCATTCCCACAGCTCCACATCTTGCGACTTTATCCAAGGCATTTAACCGTGCCAATCACCGACGGAGCGCCTGTCCAACAGTATCCGCCGGCATGGGCCAGACATGATGAGTCGGGCTCGTCTGGGTAGGAATTGATATCAGGTGAGAGGCAGAAACTTTTGGGATAAACTGATAATAGCATGTATTGGTGATATCCAAAGCCATCTGGGGGTAACGCGCATCCCGCGAGGCGAAGTCGGAAACCGGAGGGATCAAGAGAACATCGTGGCCTGATAGGGAAGAGAAGAGTCGGGCTATTACATGCGGAACAACCTAGGTCTCGGTAGTGTCTGCTGTAGCTCGGGGACATTGGTATTGCACAGAATTGTACGAGCTGGGCTTTAATTTACCGGCGGGATGCAAGTTCTATATAACATGATCTGCTTGCTGTACTGCGTATATCGTTGGCGGCAAGTTGACATTGCTATGGTGAAGACGTCTCCTTTCATCCCTTCTCGGGGATAATTATACCGGGAAAGCGAGCGCTCTGTCATCCCATCAAAACGAAGCTCACCTGGGCCGTTATGTAATGCACGGCGGATAGCTCGGGAAACACATCTGCATCGAATGTAGTGTACACCAGATAAAAGGAAGCTGTGCGAAAATAATAACAAAGTCTACAAAAAGACAATTGACAAGGGCGAGATTCGAACTCGCGCCTATTTCTAGACCAGGAAACTCGGGATGAGTGAATTCAGGTGGACCTGAACCTGGCGCCTTAGACCGCTCGGCCACCTTGCCATCGATATTATATTTTTATCGTGACAGTGGCTTTTGACGTCGTTATGGAAGATGCTCAGCATAAGTAGTACTAGTGATACAGGTGGGGCCAGGTCGTTTTTGGCGGGGTTCAAACACTCGGTTGAAAATGCCAAGATGATGTTAAGTACATACTGTACTGACGTCGGTGTTCCGGGGCTGGCGTGTCTAGAACTAGAGTTCCAACCGAATGGGTAAGCCAAGCATCGCGAAACGGAACATCCCGTCTTCTTTTCTTTTACCATCGAAGTGACTGTGAGTGACAAGGTGGGTTAGGATTAAATCGCAGCTGATGGAATTGGGAGTTTTGGTATCGTGAATCCACTAACACCAGGGCAGGTATCCTACGCCTTCGGATACCCGATTATCATCTCTTTGAAACCAACGGCCTGATGCACCATGTTTTGAGGCCCATAGCTTTTCGACTTGCCCTCGTCTCCCCTCTGAGGTCGCTCACCATCACCCACCATCACCTCTTCTTCACAAAACGCACCATGGCATCCAGCGCTAGAACATACAATGTGAGTCAACCAACCTTTCCCCGCTCCACAGAACCCCAAACACTCACCATATCGTAGGACGCAATCGATGCGCTCAACTCCCTCCAGACCCCCTTCGCCGTCATCGAAGCCCGGCGCAAAGCGGGTATCCGTCCCGATGCGCACTCGGTAAAGGAAATGCGTGCCTACCTCGCCCGCATCGGCTACTCCTCCCAAGATCTCGATCGCCTCAACATCGTCCACGTAGCCGGTACCAAGGGCAAGGGCAGCACCTGTGCCTTTGTCGACTCCATCCTCACCCGTCATCAGCGCACTCACGGCATTCCCAAGCGCATCGGTCTCTTCACCTCCCCCCATCTGATTGCTGTCCGGGAACGCATCCGTATCGACTCCAAGCCCATCTCCGAGGAACTGTTTGCCCGCTACTTCTTCGAGGTCTGGGATCGTCTCGAGACATCCAAGCTGGCTCAGGATGAGGTGGAACTGGGAAGCAAGCCCATTTACGCTCGCTATCTTACCTTGATGAGTTACCACGTCTACCTGTCCGAGGGCGTCGATGTAGCCATTTACGAAACTGGCATCGGGGGTGAATACGATGCCACCAACGTGGTGGACCGTCCCGTGGCCAGCGGTATCAGCACCCTTGGTATCGACCACGTCTTTGTCCTGGGTGATACGGTCGACAAGATTGCGTGGCACAAGGCGGGTATCATGAAGACGGGCAGCCCGGCATTCACGATTGAGCAGGTTCCCTCCGCAGCTCAGGTGCTCAAGGACAGGGCGGTGGAAAAGGGCGTGGATCTCAAGATCCTTGATGTTGATTCCAGGCTCAACGGCGTCAAGATCCGCCCCGATGCACCCTTCCAGAAGAAGAACGCAACGCTGGCTATCGCGCTCGCTGAAACTGCTCTCAAAAAGTTGGACCCTTCTTTCAAGCCTGGCACCGACAGTTTATCACCCGAGTTTGTCCAAGGCCTCGAACAGGTTGTCTGGCGTGGCCGATGCGAGGTCAAGGAGGAGGACCAGGCTGTCTGGCATCTTGATGGCGCACATACCGTTGACAGCCTGAAGGTGGCGGGAAGATGGTTTGTCGAGGAGTGTGTCAAGAAGGCCAAGGGCGGGCCCAAGGTGCTCATCTTCAACCAGCAAGGCCGGTCTGAGGCCGTTGACTTCCTTGATGGCCTTTGCAACACTGTCAAGAGTGCTGATCCGGAGGGAACTGGCTTTAGCCATGTTATTTTTTGCACCAATGTGACATATGCGGCGACTGGCTACAAAAAAGGTATGTTGTCCTGGGTCTTTCCATGATTTGCTCATGCTAACCTTCAATAGACTTTGTCAACCATCAATATAACCCCAAGGACATTGAAAACATGACACAACAACGAGTCTTCGCGGAAAGGTGGTCGACCCTCGACCCCTCTGCGAATGTCATGCTTATCCCCACTATTGAGGAGGCCATCAACAAGGCCAGGAGCCTAGTAGACACCACGGAAGGTGAACAGAAAGTGCAGGCACTCATCACCGGCAGCCTTCACCTCGTAGGTGGCGCGCTCGGCATTTTGGAAAAAGCAGATGCTCTCTGAAGGGGAGATGTGGTTCGGCAGCAGTTTTCAACATTTATTTTAGATATCCCTCCATTCTTCACATGGTATGTACAGGATTTGGCATTTTGCTTCGCAGCATCTTTTCTTCGTTATACACACACAGGGAAATACAGGAAAAGTACAGGAAGATAGACCAAGGGGGTAAAAGGAAAAACAAGCAAGCCAGTACTTAATATTCAACATACCCAACTGTCTTGAGAACGCCACCAAGAAGGTGGAAACTTCCCGTTACAAGGACATTACACGTCTTGCCGTTCTTGCGCGCCTGCTCAGCGATCTTCTGAACCTGTTCCATGGCCGGCTCTACTGCGTTGTAGACCGAGGTCTCGGTCCCCGCACTAGCTTCCTGAACAATCTTCTGCCCCTGCAACTGTACCGCGAGATCTCTCTCCGGCTCACCCTCCGTCGGCGCCTTTTCCTCGTTCCTTGTGAGCACCGCGTAGGTGAACACCGGCGTCGTTGTCCCGCTTTGCTTCTGCGCGGCCGTAAGAAGAGCCCTCAACAAGACCTCCGGGTCCCTATCCTGCTGGTTGAACACCAAGACATTGACATCGCCCTCCTTCACCTTCCCAGCAAACCACTGTCCAACACCCGCCAGACTATCCTCCGTATGCGCTCCATCAACAAACCACTCCGTCCCCTTTGAGTCCCTAAAAGACTCGCACCTGCCCTTAAGGCTAGCCTCCTTCAAACCCTTCTCAAACTCAAGCGGGATATCATCTAATTCCCAACCTTCCTCCCCAAAAGCCCCCTCAAACTTATATCCTACCCTGATTAAGTGCTCCCTCGCCGCCGCCACAGCCAGCGCCATGTTAAACTTTTGAAATGGCCCTTCCAACTTGGCCCCCTCCACGCCCTTCCACTTCTCAACCTGCTCATCCTCCACCTCCACCAGCCTCTCCACCTCCTTCTCCTGCGCTCTATTCCTCAACACCTCCATCACTCCTTTCTGAGCTTCCCCATCCAGCCTCCTCGTAAACCCTTTGACCCCCTGCCTGAAAATACCGCTCTTATTCCACGCAATTTTCTCCAGGGTGTTTCCCAACATAGCCACGTGATCAATCCCCAGCTGCGTGACCACGCTGGCCGTCACGCACTGCGGGCTCAAGAAATTCGTCGAGTCGTATTCCCCGCCAATCCCACATTCAATCACCGCTTGCTTCACCCCCTCGCGGACAAAAATGTGAAAGGCCAGGATGGTCAAGAACCGAAAGTAAAACGGTTTCGTGCCGGGCCCGTCATACTCTGCCTCGGACTGAACCGGATCGCGAGCCGCGCGGGCGGCGGCCGACAGCCGGTCCCAGACTTCAAAGAAGTAGAGCGCAAACTTTTCGCGGGAGATGGGCACGTTGTCGAGCTGGATCCGTTCGCGGACCGAGAGGACGTGTGGCGATGTGTAGGTTCCCACCACGACAGGCTTTTGGATGATGTGGGCACCACCACTACCACCACCACCATCACCACCACTTTCATCAGCGGCGGCGGCGGCTGCGGCAACAGTCCCAGGAAACGGAGGAGGAGGGGGGTATTGGGAGATGATGGAAGAAACCAGCGCCGACACGGACCCTTTACCCTTGGTTCCCGCTACGTGCACGCACTTGAGCCCCGTGGCGGCAAGGGAAGAGGGCGTGTAGCCGGCGCGGGCGAGCCAGGAGAGCATTTCGGGGATTGCGAGGGAATTAAGGTCCTTTTTGGCGGCAGGCTTCTTGTTTTGGGAGTCATTGTTAGTGTCGTCGCTACCGAAGAGGTTGACGATAGTGCGGTTGGATTGGAGTTGGGCGAGACGGGATAGGGCGTCGTCGTAGGTGCGCTGTGAGGAGGCCATTTTGGAAGGTGTGGTATGGCAAGTGCGAAGAGGAGGTCTGACGGTGAAGTGGTGGATGTTTGTTCTTGTTGGCTTGGCTGGAAATAGTTTTGCTCTTGTGGTGAGGCCAGAGAGCGAGTGGGAAGATGAGGTAGAGAAGCGGTTGGGTTTGTTCGGCCGAAAGCGGAAGCTGGAGAGTTGTCGCTGGTGGATAGGTCGAAGTGAGTGTAGAAATCGACGAGACATTTATGGCTCAATTATCCGGAGATTTTGCCAGGTGAAAGGCTCGGAGCCAGTGGAATACTTGTGGATGAAGTTGAGGATATTGTATCGTGATCTCGTAAGGTGTGCTTGGTTTCCATCCCGGCCCCTCACTGCAGAAGTCGCCGTCCCAGCGCCGCAACTCGGAGCCCGCAATTCCACTTCGTCACGTCAACAAAAATACGGAAAATTTCCCCCCAAAAAAAACGTTTTATACAAAGCTTTGAGAGTACCGAGGATGGAGAACATTGTTGAACGAAATCATGCTGCCTAATCGCCGAATTGAATCCATTTCAAGTGACATAAACTACACGAATACAAGTACGCACACGAATACAACCAGAAAAAAAAAAAGCGCCTCTATTTTATCTCGGATTGCCACTGTAACCTTAGAGTCTCACAACAAAAGGGAATGCGTGCTAAGCCTACTACTCGTAACGAACAATCCTATTTACTCCACCCTCAAGCTCTGCAGCCTGGCCTCTGCCTGAATGACATCCAACGCCTGCTGAACCTCCAACACCTTCCTGACCTCACCGAGCCAATCCCTGCTGAGGGTCTTGGCCCAGCCCTTGAGACCGTTCATCTCTCTCGCCGCATTGTCGAGATCGCCCTCCTCAAGGTAGGTCTGGGTGCGGGTAAGGATGCTCTCAACATCGTCACCAGCCGCAAGGCCCTCCTTCTTGAACATCAACTTGCTGAGGACATAGCTAGAAGCGTGGCTGGCGACACCGGCATCCTCGGGGAGAAGAGAAGCCTTGCGAACCTCGGTAGCAACGCGGCGGAAGCGGTCGATAAGCTCGGCGGTGGTAGGAATACCACGCTGGTAAGCGGTGGGGTTAATGGAAGCGATAGCAGCATCGACTACGGGGTCATCGGCAGCAATCTCCTTCAAAGCAACAAGCTCCTTGATGAAGGGACGGGGGTGGTGCGCGTCCTCAAGGCTGGCACGAACGGCATCAACGGCAACGTGGAGCTGCTGAGTGCGGAGGTTGGTATCGACAACCTCATTCAAGCCAGAGGTGAGCCTCTCAAGCTCGGCAACAGCCTTGTGAAGCTCGTTAAGCTTGCCAAGACGCCCATCGCGCTCCTGCTCAACGTGCTTCTTGATGTTCTCGGTAAACTGGCGCTGAAGCTGGATGGCCTGCTCAAGGAGACGGTTGTTGAGCTTCTCCTCGGCAATCTGGTGCTCGCGATCCTGAATCAGGTGGACCTTCTCATCGTAGCTCTTCTTGAGGCGGGTGATCTCCTCCTCAAACTCGCGGCGCCAAGCAGCCTCCTGAGCGGCCATGGCGGACTCAACCCGAGAAACAAGCTCGTTGGCGGCCTTGTCGAACCCATCAACGCGAGCCTTAACCTGCTTAGCAGCGTCGGCCTCAACCTTGGCCTTCATCTCATTGATCTTGTCGGCAACCTTGGAGAGCTCGTTCTTGGCCTTGCAGATGGTGGGGGCGTACTTCTCATTGGCGTTGTCGTGGTTGATAACGGTGATGACGTCGTTCAACATCTTGACGAGGTCCTGGACAATGGGGTCGGTGGCACCGTTAACAGTCAGGGGGTCAATGGGCGAGGCAGGGGGCCAGCGAGAGGGCTCGTCAACCTCGGGAGCCTTGAAGGGCTTCTTCACGGGGGTGCCGGAAGCATCGGTGGCGGCGGGAGCAGGAGCGGGTTCGGCCGGAGTAGCGGTGGTGGTGGCCTCGGTCTTGGGAAGCTCAGCAGTATCCTCCTTGGCAGCAGCAACAACGGCGGGCTCAGACTTGGGGGCAGCGTCCTGGGCGGCAGCGCCAGCCTTCTTGATAGAGCTAGACTGACGGCCGGCAGGCTCGCCACCAGAGGCAACGCGCCACGAGGCACCACTCTGGGCAGGGACCTTGACCTGCTCACCGGAGTCGCGAGGACGACCGGTCACCCTGCTGACCACATCGGGGAAGCGCTTCTTGAAATCCAGCTCCTCCAAGTACAGCACAGCCTGCTCGCCATAGGGGATGTACTCGGTGAAGAAGTCGTGGAAGGCGTCGTTGATGCGCGAGTAGTAGACACCACCACCAAAGGCGATGGCGCCCAGAATGGTGAGGGACAGGAAAAAGTTGCGCAGCCTGCGGAAAAAGCCCTTCTTCTTGCGGGGAGTAGGAAGAGTAGGAGGGACGACGGGCTCCTCGGCGACGGGGGGAATGACAGTGGCCTCGGGGGTGGGGGGCGTCAAGGGGGTGGCCTCGGGAGGGACGGTGGACGTGGGCTCGACCTGGGGCGACGCAGGAGGAGGAGTGATCGGAGAAGTCAGGGTCTCGGAGGCCGGGAGGACGGCGGGCTGAGAGGGCTCAGGGACAACGGGCTTCTTGTCGTCGGCGAAGAAGCGCTATATGGGAGCGAGGGAGTTGGGCGTTAGTTACATAGTATGATGGGTGACAGAGGCAGGCAGGTTCATAGGTACCGAGTCAGGGCTCGGGACGGGGATGGTGAGGAAGCTTCGCAGAAGTAGTGTAGATGACCTCATACCTGACCGGACACGGCCGCACGGCGCACGACGGTTGCTTGCCATTGGCGGCCAGCAACAGCGGCAGAAGGCCTGCTGCCCAGCGCCCTCACGGATCGCAATGATGTGCGCAACATGAGGGGGATGGTATAGGGCCTTGAGGCGCAACTGAGGATATGGGATGGGCGGAGGGGGGTGGTGGTTGAGTGCAGCGGAGATGTCCCGGGCCTGGAATTGCGAATTGGAGGCTCAGACGGAACGGACTGGGCTCGGAGGGTCTGAGCAAAAAAGAGCTCCCGGTCGGCAAAGTTCCGGGACGACGCGGGCAGGCAAGAGTTGGCTGGCAGCCCACCACAGGTTCAAGTTACACTAAGTCCAGTCTAGTGTACTGTACTAGTAGCTTCAACACAGTGTGCCGCTTTCCTTGAGTTGCTTCCAGTGAGTGGTGCTGCACCGACTTCTTGGCCTTGCTTCCATCCGTTTGTGGCCATTTTCTGGGCCATTTCTAAATCCAATGAATGATCCCGGTCTCTGGGTGGTCCCCCCACCCATTCAAGGTCAGTTCTCTAACTTCTCTTTCCTACAAGAGCTATTTAGCTAGAGATAGTAGATAGGTACGTATGGCTGCACACTGTACGCAGACACACATCAAACCTGAGTGTGGTACCAACACAATACTTACTTAGTAGAGATGCAAAACACGTCTTTGCCAAAGCATACCTATCAAAGGCAGTAAATATCTTTCAAATTGCCCGACGCTCAAAAGTAAAATCAATAGCATAATTACCATTAACCACGCGCGCGCAACACCCCTCCTCCAGCAGGCTGTTGCCTCTATCTGCATAGTGTACAACATAAGATGGACCTACCAGTATCATGAATCATGTCCATAGGGGCAGCTGATGTGCTTCACCAGTCCTTCGACCGTGGAAGGGCACCCCGTCCAAAGAAAAAGAGGAACAAAATACCCATCGACCAGAGCCGGTAGTGAAACAGAACGATGTCATGCAGCCGCACGCCAGTCCAGTCTCACATGAGAAACCCCACCCATCTCCCCTGGCCTTCTCTTTGTGCAAAGGGACCCAGGTCTGCCGTTGCGCCCGTCATTCACGCATCGACCCTTGGACACCGGCACGCTCCCCACTCACTCCTGTAGATGCACCGGGTATTTCTTCCATACGTAGCTCCCAAACTCCGAAACAGTCCCCGTCACAGGCTCAGCAAGCACAAGGCCCTCCAACCTGGGTGTTGGCCCCCTCGGGAGCTAGACTGACACCCGGTCGTTGGCCAGGGCGAGCATGCCTCGGTCCAACTTGGTCGAGGGGCAGCTTCTTCGCAATCTCGGTGAAGAGGTTTTGCACGTTCTCGGCCGTCTTGGCAGAAGTCTCGAAGAAGAGAAGGCCGGCCTCCTTTGCATATGCCTGGGCGTCGGCCGTCTGAATCGCACGCTTATCGGGTTGCTCCTGGACGAGATCCAACTTGTTACCGGCAAGAGCGATAATGATATTCTCGTTTGCTTGGCGCTGAAGTTCCTTCACCCACGACTTGGCCTTGTCCAGAGATGCCTAGAAGGGGGGTTTGTTACGTCAGCTCATGTCGCGGGCAGAGACAAGGACCTCGAGAGGCCACATACCGCCTGTGTGATATCGTAAACGACTACTGCACAGTTGGCATTCCTGTAGTACATGGGCGCTAGAGACTTGTAGCGCTCCTGGCCGGCGGTATCCCAGATCTCGAACTTGACCGTTGTGTTTTCGTCGAGAGCAATGGTCTGTGTTAGGAAAGCGGCGCCAATCGTGGATTCTCTGTACGAGTCAAACTGGTCCTGGATGGAGGTCAGTTGCCCGCTGCAATCCCATCAAGCGCCGAGTAGGAGCTGGGCGTACCTTGACGAAGCGCAAGACTATCGAGCTCTTTCCAACCGCCGATTCACCTGCATGCAGGTCAGCATCAAAGCCCCCCCCCTCCATGAGCCCATCATCATTGTTACGAACCCAACAATACCAGCTTGAACTGGGCAAAGCGGTTTCCCATGCCAGGGCGCGCGCCGGGAGGTCCACGAGTGGCCATTATGGACAGATGATGTGGCGTGGTGTGGTGACGTTGATGTGTAGTCGGGAGATTAGACGGGGTTGCTGGCGAAGCGGGTTGCGGCGCTACCGGGGGGCCAGATTAATTAACCAAGAGATAAAGAAGGGCAAAGAGGTGTCAGGTGCTTGATTAGTCGTTTGCAGGTCGCCACTACAAAGGCTGGACGGGAACGTGACGCGCGAAGCAGCAAGTTTGGGTATCGGGTATGGAGTCGTTGAAGCAGAAAATCGAGGAAAACAGTTGTTGTTGAGTTCAAGACAAGAAGTTTGTTGGTGTTGAGGGTGACGGAGGGCGGGAGGAGCAGCACGCCGCCGAAAGGAATGGAGGCCAGGGAACAGTTCAGTTTGGGAGTGCCTGGTGGTGGTGCAGGTGGACGGGATGACTGGGGGGCCCGTGGACGGATGATTCGCTTCAGTGTTTGGTGTTTGATGGACAGGGCGACCGTCGTTCCCCGGAAGGTCAGGTCGCTGGAAGCACTCTGACTATGGACGGCAGCCCACCGCTGCAGCAATCCACTGGCGGGAGCCCTCAGCGGGCACTCAGCAGGAGCAGGGCAGGTTGTGCTGCAGGGCGGTGCAAGAAATGGCACGTGCACTCGGGTCTTTCTTTACACGTGATTGGGCCGGGAGAGAAAGGGTTGCGTCACGCCTGGCCTTGATGATGACGGCCGGCAGGGACGGAGCTGACTGAAAGGGGCAGGCGGGCATTTCCTGGTTGTGTGTCCAGTGTGTGGTGATGTTTTGGGGGCAAGTACCTACTTTCGGCGGCTTCGAGTTTCATCGAAGTGATCAGGTCTCTGGATGCTGCTATAGTGAGGAGTACCTCTACCTCTGAGTCTATGGTAGGTGCCCGGGCAGTGGCCACAATGTTCGACGGTGGGATTCCAACTGAACAAAGTGTTCCACTGCATCCATCGCATCCATTGGGGTCCAGTCCAGGGCAGATGTCATAGAAATTCCACACGTCAACGCATCCGGGGAAGGCGCAGTGAGATTACCGCCCGCTAACAGACCCGCTACAAGGACCGGCAACAGGAGGCAAAACTTCCAGCGTTCAAGGCCCTGTAGGTCCATCCATGTCCAGATCGGGACACTGTATCGAAACAACATAATTTCGGTCCATTTCATGACGAGGCCATCCCCAAGTCTGTTGCTGTCCCTTTTCATCCGACCCTCAAGAACGTCGTCGTCCAAGTGCTTCCCGTCGAGTCAGCTTCTACGTTATCTGCAGACAACACACATTGCCTCATCATCATGACGCTCCCCTTCCGGGACATCAACGTCCAGGCCGCCTCGGACTCTTACATCTTCACCTCGCCCTCCAGTCCCAATGCGCCGGCCTTGACCATCGACCGCCCCACTGGCGATATCCGTCTGAGCGATGCCTCCCTACTTGCCGGCAAGCGCGTTGCCCGCGTATCCAGCATCGCCGGTATCCTGGGTGTTGTCAGGTTGCGCCTAGGTGAGTGAGGACAACAATAGACCCCTGTATCGTCATGTAACTCCTTTCCGTAAACTTACACGTTGCAGATAAGTACATCATCGTCATCACCAAAGCGCAACCAGTCGGTCGCCTCAGGGGCCATATGGTGTACAAGGTTGTCGCGACCGAGTTCCTCCCCCTCCGCGAACGACAGATTCACGACCACGATGAGGACAAGTTCTTGAACTTGCTCAAGGGCTTCATCAAGTCCGGGCCCATGTACTTTTCCTACTCGCTTGACGTCACAAACACCAGCCAGAGACAAGCCCAACATGACCTCTCCACGCCCTTGTGGCAGCGTGCCGACGACCGCTTCTTCTGGAACCGATTCCTCCAGTCCGACCTCATCAACTTCCGAACCAAGGGAGGGAGGGGCTCTCCTGCTCCCCAGCCCGGCATCGACCCCTACATTCTTCCCGTCATCTTCGGCATGTTCGAGATTCACCCGACCACCTTCAAGGGAACCCCCATAACGATTGCCTTGATCACCCGCCGATCACGACACCGCGCCGGTACCCGTTATTTCTCTCGAGGCATCGATGCCGAGGGCCATGCCTCCAATTACAATGAGACGGAGCAGATCGTGGTCTTGAACGACCGTGGTAGCGGCTTGGGAGGTTTCACTGGTAGCGGCGACATGCAGAGTGGGAAGCTCGGTGGAAGTGACGGCAAGGAGATGCAGGTCCTGTCCTATGTGCAAACACGTGGAAGTGTTCCTGTCTACTGGGCCGAAGTGAACAACCTCAAGTATACCCCTACGATTCAGCTCAAGAGCACCGAGGCCGCCTTCCCCGCAGCGAAGGCGCATTTTGACGAGCAGATCCGTCTCTATGGCGACAACTATCTGGTGAACCTGGTCAACCAGAAGGGCCGCGAGACCCGCGTCAAGCTAGCTTACGAGCAGATGGTCGACCGCCTCGTATCATCGCCCAAGGAACGTGTCCAGTCCGACGCATTAACCGACGAAAAGTTCCACACCATCGAAACCAGCACGAAGCCCCAGACCTCCTTCGACCGCCTTCACTACATTTACTTCGACTTCCACGCCGAGACCAAGGGACTTCAGATGCACCGTGCCCAGCTCCTCATCGACAGGATGCACGAGGCCCTGATTGCCCAGCAATACTTCCGCGCCGTCGACTCTCCCGCCAGCCAGGTCAACGGTGGCCGTCTTGAAGTTCGCAACCTCCAGACGAGCGTAGTGCGCACCAACTGCATGGACTGCCTCGATCGCACCAACGTTGTGCAGTCCATGCTCGCGCGCTGGACGCTGGACAGGATGTTCATCGACCTCGGCCTCATGGCGCGCGGCTCCCAGTTCAAGGACGAAGACCCGGCCTTCGAGTTCATGTTCCGCAACATGTGGGCCGACAACGCCGACATTGTGTCCAACAGCTACGCCGGCACCGGCGCCATGAAGACGGACCTGACCCGGACGGGCAAGCGTACCAAGGCCGGCGCGCTCGCCGACGCCAACATTGCTGTGACGAGGTACTGCAAGAACAACTTCTTCGACGGTCCAAGGCAGGACGCCTTTGACCTGTTCCTGGGCGTCTACCAGCCCGGCGCAGCGAACATCGGTTCTCAGCTGGTCTTTGTCGACCGCAGGCCGGTGTTGATCCAGGCGATCCCCTACCTGGCCGCCTTTAGTCTGTTCTTTGTCTTTGTGGGCATGTGGACGCCCAGGCTACCCGATAGTGCCGTGTGGCCGATGAGGCTGTTCATCATTTTCTGGACGGCTGTCGCGGCGTGGTCGCTGACATTTATCATTTCGAACGGCATGCTCTATGTGAGTTCATTCTTTACTTTTTTACCCCTTTTTCTTAGGAGGTTTACTAACATGACAAAAAAAAACAGGTCAACTGGCCAAAGCTGGTTCCTCGCCCCTGGGCTGTGGAAGGTTATCATGAGACCATCACCAAGGTTGTGCGCAAGGACAAGATCCTTGGGCCATTGGTGGCCAAGCATGAGCGCGGCCTTAGCACGGCGCGGTACATCAACGCCGAGGAGGGTAAGAAGAGGATTGAGTAAAGTCTTGTTAACGCGTGGAAAAAGTCTGGTTCGGTGGAACGATCACACAATGGTGGCATATAGAATAGATACATATTTTACAGGTTTAGGGTGACTGGCGACCGGTTGGGTACGAAGACCATGAGCTTCTCGGCTCTACTTTTTCTTTTTCTTTTTCTTTTGTTGTATCAGTTTGACTAGTGTTTAGTTTTCTTTCCATACTCTCGAACCTTTTAGAGGTCTTCTTTTGTTTAAACCTGGTAATTGGTAATACCATTGGATTATACGAGCACTATCATTGTTCCAGATGGAGAGTAGTGTGATGGGAACTAATGTGATAAAAATAATTATTTATATTAACTCTGCCTCATGGCAATCGGTCCTAGTAACCCCTATGCTCGAAGTGTGTCCTAACGCCGCACGATGCAGATTGCCTAATGCCAAAACAAGAGAAGGAAATAACCACTGAACAAACAAACAAACTCCCAATATCACTCAATGTACTCCCACTAGCACTGTGGACTAAGCGCCGTCTCAGCTTCAGCCCTCAAAGAGCACCATCATGCCCTCCCTGAACGAAGTGTATTTATATCAGGACCTTCACCTCCTCACTCCCTCTTATCACCCTCCTCCCCCATCTTCATCGAAGTGACTCCCCGCGTAATGTTCGGGCCTGTGCCAATGCCCGTCAACGTCCTCATGAACCAATGAAACCACGTTTCCGTCTCCAGTACGTTCTTCAACTCCTCCGCCCGTCTCTCCACGTCTGCCACCTGCGCCTCAAATCTCTCTACCCCATCCTCCACATCCTGTACCTTGTCCACGAGCGCGCCAATCTCGTACTCCAGCTTGGCTACCAAAACCTCCACGTCTTTCACGGCCTCGTTCAGCCTATGGCGCTCCTCGCCCACAATCTCCTCCCCGGAATGTCGGATGCGCTGGTACGCGTCGCTGACGTGCAGGTAGAGCGACTGTAATTCGTGCTGCTGCCGAGTAAAAGTCTCGTCTAGCTTTTCGACTGAGAACAGCTTGGAGGAGACCCAGGGCGAGAGGTCGGATTGGAGGGCGGAGAGGTGCGCATAAAGGGAGCGGGCGAGCTCGGCTTGGGTTTTGAAGAGGGTACCGTCGGAGAGATGCTGCTGCTGCTGGATAGCGGCTGATGTTGTAGCGGGCCCTTCAAGGGATGAGATAAGGTTGGTGATGTCGTAGACTTCGTCCCACCCTAGCACAGCGTCCTCGGCTGCGCTGAAGGAGAGGCGGCGAGGATATTTGGCTTCATTGGAAGGCTGGTTGAGGATGAGCCTGGGACTAAAGCCGTGGATGCTGTGGCGGCGATGGAGTAAGGATATGGGGAGGTTTGTGGTTCGCTCGAGGGTTTGGATGGGTCCTAGAAGGTCGTTGGGATCTGGGACCGAGTTGGTGATGGGAGCATCGAGACTTTTGGCCTTCTCTGCGCCCCCGGGCTCTGATCGTGTAATACCAGCTTCTCTGCGATGTGAGCCTGATGACTGTCTGATAATCGAAGGAGCTCCGGCTGTGGTGCTGGCAATCGATAGTGCTGGTGTAGATTCGTTGGGGTCGCTTTCCTTGATCTCTCTCAAGTACTCCTCTGGTCTCGAACGCCATGTGAATACCCGTCCAACCGCCACTGGACTTGTCAGAGCAGTAGATGTCTGCGCCAAGCTTGCTATACTTGGGGCTAGACTCATTGCTGCCGCCGCATTGGGAGTATCGTCTCTAGATGGACGGTTGACGTGGCTTCGTAAACCCGTACCGACAGCATCTCTGATACGGCCCAGTCCTGAGCGGGCATCGCTCACCTTTCCAGCCACACTCTTGAAGACCGTTTTGCGTAAAGCGTCTTTATCGGCAGGAATATCCGTGGCACTAGCTGATGAGGCTGTCGGTGCTGAGTATGAACCCATTAACTCCTCTGTCACTTTTTTGACTTCCTGTTCCTCGTCTATGAGCATCGACTGGGCCCTTCGACTTCCTGCTTGTGATAACACATCATCTTTAACATCTTTCCCGCCAAATTGTTCGTAATCGTTGAGCGTCCTCCTCGGTTTGCCATGCCATAGCCACTTCGGTCGCTCGCCTGTGGTCAAGTTGATAAACTTGTCCAGATCCAGGGTTTCGATGTCTCCAATGTTCCCTTTGTCTTTTCCTCCCACCATACCTATCACCAGTTCACCTCTCTTGCCTCCTATTTCTGCAACAGTGGACTTGACGGCCTTTTGTACACCCCAACCCTCTCCTGCGGCGGCCTTGGCGGTTAACTGGTGAAGCTTGAGAAGGGTTTGCCGGTCGAGGCGCCGTGTCCTTTCGAGTTTCTGCGATTTTTGGAACGCTCCGATACCCCTTTTCGTGCAGTCAACATCAAAGACATCCTTGGAAACTGGAGCATTGCAATAGCTGAGGCGGTTCCTGGCACCTATCAGGGTTCCCAACAGAGCAGCAACCGTAGTCGGCCCCAAGATTCCATCTGTCGGTTCAACGTTAAAGTACTCGGATCCGATATCTGTCCACCAATTGTTGATGGCTGCCTCCGTGACGTCACAAAGGAGCCCGTCAATGTATACCTGGTCGAGCAGCCCAAAGATGAATAATGCCACCTGGCATAGCTTGACCAATTCGACCACGGCGTCCTGAAAGGAGATTTTCTCGGATATCTTGTACAGCTGAGTAAACTTGGCCTGGGTGGCGGGCGTGGGGTCTGATAAGGTGAGACCTGAGCGTCCCGAACATCCCAAGCGCTTCAGGTTCTCGTTGACAATGAAGACGCGCAGATTGTGGCGCAGGTCACCGTTGGGAACGGGTATAACAGTTAAGGCGGACGGGAAACTGCTGAGATTAGTGACCATGAGCTCACCCAACTCTGTCTCTTTTGGCCTAGCATGGTGCTGCTGTATTGCCTTAAAGTAGGCTTCCAGTCGTTGGGACCAGCCCTTGTCTTCCTTTGTTACTTCCAGGACGCCGACGACTATCGAGTGTTTCGGATCACCTGTGTAGGTAACGATAGCCAAAGCGGGTGATAGCCGGGAGCAGGCCCATTGTTCGACCAGGTATAACTCGTAGCCATAGAGGAAACAGTTAGTCGCGACAACTGTGACGGCAGGATCCTCTCCAAGATATCTGAGCCTTGTTAGAAGCGCGTCGATGGTTCAGGGGCATGTATGTATTGGGGTACGTACTTGAGCGCAACGGGATCCGGGAGCACTACCCGACGGCGTTCCGGAGGCGAAGACGCAGACGGCGACGGATCTTTGGTAACAGGGGCAGCAGTCGGGGCCATGGAGGAAGACACAATCGTGTCGAACACAGCTGGCTGGGACGGTAAGATGGCATTTCGATGAGAGTTTGTCCTGGCCAAGCCAAGTTCTTCTTGTCGAGCATCAAGGGCAGCTTCGGGAAAAGGCGTCGGTAGTGACATGGCCGCGTAGGCGATCGCTGGGGTCTCGATCCGGGTCGTGGGATTCCCCCTGGGTTACAGCCTAGCTCCCGGCCTGGGTCCAACTCTGGGTCCTTTGTCCTTGGGGGATGTCCAACTCTGCGTGTCAACACGGGCGGTGGACCATGTGTGCAGGCGCCAATCGTGGATGGACTACACGAGTTTCATCGTGGAGCCAGGATTTCCTTGCCGTCTTGTTGGAGGGAACGGCTTGGTTCTTGGCTGTTGGGGGGCGGTGAAGGCTCCGTTGTCTTTCACAATCTCGTCCGATGGGTGATGAATGTGAGCGAACAGTCATGCTCTTCTTCTTTTCAACGGCACAGCTGATGATGGTAGCCACTCGTGGATGGCGATCCAGATACAACTCTGTTGGAGGTGCGTAGGTAAGTTTTAACAAGCAGTTGGTGCACACACTACATACAAGTAAAGGTGGCATGTGATGGGATCACGGCATTGGTAAGACATGGTTCCAGGTTGTAAGTAAAGGGATCCATGCCATCCAAACGTGCCTGCCTGGCAGTGCAAAGGGCGAAGCGTCCATCAGATGTTCCCTGAATTCCAGGGCTCTTCTTCCCCTTCAGAGCTGTAAGTCCCGAGCGTCACCTACCTTACTGCTCTGTAATCCCTAACTCACCTCCAACCTAAAGACACCCTGCCAAGAGCCAGGCTTCCGTCTTTGTGTTTTCATCTTTCCGCTTTTAAGAGCTGCATGCTTTCGTGTTGCAAATTCCTCAACACTCGACTTCAGATGTCGTGGTACTATCGCAGATAGGTAGGTACCTCTAGCCATATACACATGACCTAGAGGTAGTGTAGTTCTAGAGCTACCTACCTAGCCACTGTCCTTGCCCACTACCCTGGAGGGAAAGGGGGGTCAAATAACAGGGGGTCTGGCAGGGAGTTAGCGCTGCAACGGTATATATATGGATAAAACTACTGTATATGGGTGCTGGGCTCTAATAATCGTTGTTTATTCAATATTGTTGTGTTGAAGCTGTCGTTATTGTAAAGTGTGCTGTTGCTGTCGACTGTGCACTGTACTGGTACGTGCGTTGCGACGGAACGGAAAGTTGTGCGTTCAACGGTAAATCGTGCTCACAACGAGCACCTGCACGCACAACGCCGATACCTTCCCAACCACCAATTCGCTCCACATATTTGTTGGATATATTAGTAAAATTCCCAACTAGATTAACTCTTCTATATATATTTCCTTTAATTTTCAATTTATTATTCAGAAATATAGATTTATTCTTATATTAAATATATATTCTATAAGCAAAGGAACTATTAATGCAGTAATATATTGAAGGTAACATATTTATTTCTAATATTAGTTATATCTCTTTATTAAATAGATATTCTACCTACAATTCAAATATTAATACGATAATATATTTAAGGTTATATACTTATATAGAATATTAGCTATATTTCTTAATTAAATAAATATTTAGAGGCCTTTTAGGCAATTATTATAGCCATATTCATATTATACGTCACATACATTCAGGTTAGTAAGAGGGGTAAAGGGGGAGAAAGCGCTATATTGGATTATTTATCTCTCGGTCTACCTAAGTATTTATTAGAACCCTGCCCGATATTATAATTATAGGCTAAAATTCCATCCTATATTATTAATTATATTGGTAATGTATAATAATAGTTTATTACCTATAATACTATAAAGTACCCCAATTGTTTCTACCCCGAGACTTTTGAAATATATTACTATAAAATCCGTATTTATACTCCTTCTCAACGAGAGTGTAGGAAGATCGAAAAGTAATAAATAAAACTATAGTCTTTAGACAATAATAGTTAACCGTTAAAGAAATAGTAGTGTAACTATAAAAGAATATTTATTAGTAACGCTTTATATAAGAAAATAGATAAAAAGGATAAAAATTTCCAATAAAGAATAAAATAGAAAGGAATAATATATAACCTCGCTATAAAAAGGAAATACTAATTTCGCTATAAATATTTTAATTAGAGGGGAGGGGGGGGATAAAGAAGGCGAAGAGGCGACGAAACCTAGTATAATAATAGTTAGAGAGACTTTATATACTAATTATATAATACGAGCACTCTCCGGTTCTATTTATCCTTAGCTATATTAAATTTATCGAAGTACTTAGTAGGGAATTTGAACTTAAACGGAGGGACTTTATAAGTACTATTACTCTTTAGTATTTAATCTTTCGCTTTATCGATATTCTTTATTGGATTTAAACGGTTATTAATAGGGTATTAATTTAATATCCGTAGGTTGTAGAGGCCGTTGAGGTCGTTTGTATCGACCCTTTTATACTAACGTTCTACGAATTCTACTTATATTAAATTAGGAGTATAATTATCGCCCTTATATTTAATAATATTATATTTATAATTTATAATCTATTTAATAACTTCGTACTCTCCTTTATATTTATAGAAGCTAGGGGGTTTAGGGATTTCCTCTAACTTATTAAGGGACTAAGTAATTGTAAGTATAAAATTAGGTAAGGGGAGTTTAAAATTTGGAATTTCCTCTAATTTATCGGAGGACTAAGTAATTACCGGTATAGCTTTAGTAGGATTAAAGCCTAAAGTAAAAATTCCCGGCGGAATAGTATAATTAGGAATAAAGTCTAAAGAAATAATTATACTAGGTAGAATATAACTACCTAATAAAGTAATATTACTAGGAATATTATTATTAATTATTAGGATATTATTTAACGGGGGAGTTAGGATATTATTATTATAGTAGAGGGTACGAAACTATTCGTTGGGACGATAGTTATAATAATTCTCTCCGGTACAAGGTCTCTTCCGGCGTCTATATCTATTTTCAATAAATATTTTATAGTCTAATATACTAATTCTATTTACTTTAATTATAATACTTTCTATTATTTACTCTTCGTATATAGGAATAGCGATAGCGGGTACTAAACGTATAAAAATAGTAACTATAGTAAATATACTTTTAAATTACCCCTATTTCTATCTTTTATTCTTCGGTAAACAGCTATATTTATATTTAATAGGAGCGGGAGCCGTAATAATTCTATTATAACTAAATTAGGTTTCGATAATTTAAGGAGTAACTATAATAATTTATTCGGTATTAGGCTTTAATAATAATATACTTTTAGTAACGCCGAATCGAAGGGACCGGGGATAAAGATTATTAATAAAAGTGCCGGTATAGGGAGGGTAAGGAACTTTATTAATTTACAATTGAATTGAAATAAATTTGCCGGTATATAGTAAAATTTCGGAGAACTTGTCCTTATTATTATTATTAAATTTAATTCTAAATAATACTATTTTCCTATTGCGGTTAATAATTCGTATTTTTGCTACTGAACGATAGAGGAGGCGAGCTATATTTGGCTACTTATTGCAATACTTTTGCTAATTTTCTTTTATAGTCTTTAAAAAGTTATTTTTGCTTATATTTGTAGCACCTGCAATATTGGTTACGAACGTTGCGAATATTAGACCTTTACTTATATTGTTATTATTAATAGCCTCCTTCAATTATAATACAAATAGTTTATAATATTTATTTAAACGAGAGCCCTTCCCAGTAGTAGTATTAGCAGCCTCGAGGGTAGTAGTAGGATTAAAATTTAAACCTTCTACTATATTATTCTAATTAAGGATAGGAGTAGTAGTACTTATATTGGTAATTATTTAAATATTTATATCCGCAATATTGGGAGTAGCTTTAGGAATAAGAACGGTAGCCGCCGGGATTATATTAGTATAGTCTCTAATTTTCCTATTCTTACTTCCGGGAGGTCTACCTCGCTTAGGTTTTTTAATAATAATAGGAGTAGTAATAGAATTAATAATAGTAGGAGCGGGGGTAGGATTAGTAATAGGCCGAAATCTATTCTTACTATTAAAAAATCTTCCTCTACCTCGCTTTACTTCGGGCTCCGGAACTATCGGTAGAATAGGAGTAGTAGCAGTAATTAGAGATATATTAGCGTTGCGAATACTTTTAACGATTGTTTTTCTACTACGACCTCTATTAAACGATTTTCCTCTACCTTGGGGATATTCTAATCCTTTACCTATTATACTTTCTAATATTTATTTATTAGAAATTGTATTTCATTGTAATTTAAATATAAAATTAGCGTAACTTATAATTTCCTTATTAGAGACTACAATCGCTTAGGTTATAGGGCGGGGGTTATTAATAATAGTACGTATTATTAGGAATATTAAGAGTAAATAATCAATATAATAATATAATAACGGTACAGCGTTGAGAATGCATTATTATATTAATTTTTATATATAGAAATAATAAATTGTATAGTATTAAAAGAAGAAAGTTGCTGTAATATAGAGGCGGGTCGGGAGATTTATATAGGTAATACGACGCTATTTGGGTATATTGCTAGTAATCCGTAGAAAATTCAATTCGGGCTTAGATTAGAATAGAATATATATATTTTTTATATTTACTATAGCGGAGGTTCGATCCGATTTTAATTCCCTTTAAAGCTCGTAACTTATAGGTAGAGTAAATTCTATAGTCGATAGTCGAAGTAAACGGAGCGCGGCAGGGTATTAGTATATATCTATATTATTTTATACCTTATTTGTATTTTTTTATTTTTTTAAGACAAAATAATAAGATTAACTTTCATTCTATTATAGTTATTACTAATATACGTAATATTACTAATATTTGTATATTCGTAACCTATACTACTTCTACCTATAAAATAGCTCTAATATAATTAAAGAATAGGATATAAGAATTGTAACTAAATATAAAATAATAATACAAGTTGCGAAGTAAAAATATATACTCGATTAAACCCGGAGTCAATCTTTAGGATACTTTATCGTCTATTATATATCGTTAACGTCGTTAGATATCGTATAGGATAACTATATAAAAAATTAAAGGAAAAAGAAATGCCGCCGTATTTGTACTATATTCTAGTGGAATGCCTATTAAACTTATAACTCTAATATTATAATAATAAAATATTAGAAAAAAAAATATAAATATATTATAATAAAAGAAAATATTAAAAATAAAGTCGATAATACATACTACGTTGTATAGGAATAGCTCCCTTCCTATACCCTCTTATTATTTATTCACCCCTATTACTATTTCCTCTACTATTAGAAATTATTCCGGCCGGCTATTGTGGTTTGAAAGATAGAAGTTGAAAATGCTTCCGGACGGTAGAATTGGCGAAACGTAATCGTTTGCCCTCCGATTTCCTTATAGCCTTTATTTTTTATTTGAGGGTAAAGTCTTTTTTCTCTAGTCTATTATTATTAGACTAATTGTCTATAAAAGTCTCCTAAAATTTAATAAACTCTTTATTATTATAAGAATATTCCTTAGGAAGATAATCCTTATAAATTACGTTAGTATAGTAATCCTATATCTTTACTATCGTTATAACCTGGTAGTAGACGCCTATTCCTTTTTTATTAGTAAATATATTTCACAGTATAAATAATTATAATTTATTATAAACTTAGTATTAGGCTTTAGGGGTAAACGTTTTAATATCGAACCTTATAAATTAGTAGAATACTTTATAAAACTTATCGATACTACCAGGTTCCTCCCAATACTACTAAAAAAACTCTTAATAGTCTTTAAGTTATAGTAGTTAGTAAAGAGTTTATTATTATTATTAATAAACTCTACTTTAGCCTTAACCCGTTTCAGTATATTAAAGCGCTATTAACTAAAATTATTATTCTATTTTCCTTAGGCTTTATTATATACCTATACTTTAGTATTGTTTTAGTTAATCTTCTTAATATATAAGGTACAAATCTTATTATACTTAGCCTATTAATCTCCGATAAAGATTATATTATAAAGACGTTGGATAGTACGGGCCTTAGCCTAATAAATAATTATTTTAAGCTTATATAATTTATATTGAATAATATTTTTATACTATTTTTCTAAAATTCCTTCTTCTTTAATAGCTTCCTCCTTATTTTTATTAATCGCTGCGAGGTTAATTAGGATACTAATATCTTTAACCCTCTTCTTGGGGCGGGCAGCCTCTATATCCCTCTTATTGCATTTTCTCTTACAATTAGTAATTTTAGCCGCTTTACTAGAATTATCCTATAAAAAAAATAATAAAGGTAAAATAATATTTAATATATTAGAGTAATTTATAGTATTAGAATTCTAGTCTCTTAGTAGAAGTATCGAAGCTCCCGAAGGTATTATCTATAATAAATTAGAATTCTAGCCTCCCGGTAGAAGTATTAAAGTTCCCGGAGGAAGCGTTTACTAGCTATTCAAATTCTAGCCTCCCAGTAGGAATATTAAGGGTCTAAAGGGGAGCGTTTATTAACTATTGAAATTCTAGCCTCCCGGTAGGAATATTGAGGGTTCCAGAAGAAGCGGCTATTAGCTACTAAAGTTCTAGCTTCCCGGTTAAAATATTTAGCTACCGAAAGAGGGCAGTTACTAACTACTAAAGTTCTAACCTCCTGGTTGGAATATCTAGCTACCGAAAGAGGGCGGCTACTAAGCATTAGGATTAATACTAGGAGTGCCTATACTAGTATTATTAAGAAATTGGGGGGGCTATAAAATAAAAAAAATTAGTATAATAGTAGTATAAAGGGAAATTAAGGGTATAAATTTATATATAGTAAGCTCGCCTACTAACTAGCTCCGGGGGGCAAAGCGCTAACCGATATTGTAGCGGGTTTAAATTATACGTAGATAAGGTAAATCGAGGACGGACGTATAATAAATAAAGGGAATATAAACGAATATATATATTGCTACTAGGGCGTTCTATTAATAAATATAAATAATAAATATACTATAGAATAATAATAATATAGTAACTATAAAGTAAGGATAACATAGGGATAATAATTACAATAGTATTTAAGGATAGATAAAGGAAAGTAAAATAAATATTAGAGGGGGGGATTTTACGAAACTAAAGTAAATTTGAAATAAGGCCGTCGTTAATTTAGGGATTAAAGGTTAAAGAAGGAAGAAGGAGGAAAAAGTTTTAGGGAGGGAGAGACGAATAGAAGTAAAAGTTAGAGGGGTCCGAACTTCCCTATATAATATAATAAGGCTAACGGATAGCCTCGTTTTATCGGAACCTTATCCGAAGTATATACTCCAAATTTCACCCCAAATTTTAAATACCTAAGTACCTCGACCCTACGTCCTATAACCTATATACCCCGCCTATTCCCACTTTTCTTTAAAGTAGCCGACCGCGGGGATAGCCCGGGGGGCAACGGCAGGGGGGTTCCCTTTCACTACTAATTTTATTTTTTATTTTTTTATTTATAAATAAACTATAAATTTAAGTTACTAAGAAACGGCGATAATATAATAAATTTATTTAATACCCCCCTCAACTAATAAGGGAAGAAATATTTAACAACAATTTAAGAATAGGCGTATATATATAAATACTCCCTTATTAAAAGCCTAGTAATATTTATAATATATTTATTTTACTCTATTTTATACTTTTATACGATATACCTCGATAAGGTTAAAATATTAAAGGGCCGTTCCTAATTGTTACTATAGTATAGGAATAACCCCGGACTACTAAAAGGAAGCGAGAATCAAGTAACTCTTCCAACTTAAATATAGATTAGGACCGGCTCGAGAATTTTAATTTAGAATATAAAGTAGAAAGCGAGAGTAGAATAAACCCGGAGTAACTAAGTAGCAAGTAGGATATATCTAATATTAGTATTATAATCTAACTTAATATATAGGAAGTATAATATTCTACTATTAATAGCGTTAGTAAATTATTAGAAGTAAATAGGGTTATAGTATAGGTTAAAGGTTATAATATTTCTAGAAATAATTAGGATATTAATATAGTACTAATTAAACCCAACGAAATATTTATTAGTATATCCAAAGAATTTAATTATAAAATTTTAGAAAATAAGTAAATAATATTAAATATTATCGATAATATCCTTAAAAATCCGTTTATTACGAGTAAGGAAGATATACTAAATATATTTACGAGTATAAAGTATAGGGTAAATATTAAGGAGGAGGTATAGGAGCGGGTAAAGTTTGGTATTACGGACTTAGATAACAATAAAATAGATAAAATAAGCAACGACTTTAGTAACGGAAAGGTTAATAACGAGAGGGAAACCGACTATAATATAGAGAATAGCAATTCAACTATACTCGATTTAATTATATTAATAAATACTAATACAAATTAAACCCCGGATGTCGATATTCGTAGCAACTTCATATATATACCTAATATAATCCTAGAAATTCCAATTGTTAGTACTTATATTTATAGGATAATAATAACCGATCCAATAAAAGAGGTACTATATACCCAAAAGCCGGTAAAAACGATACTTTTCTAGGATTTATTCATTATATTTCTATAAGAAACTAAAATATCCCGGGAATAATATAAGAAGCTTATTTATACTTTTAAAGCCGCTAAGACCATCGATGAATTTTATAGTTTACTATTATTTAAGGAAACTTTAATTAATAAATTCGAAAATAGTCTACCTCTTAATAAAATACGAATATATATTGTTTCGTTCGATACCTACTCTCTTCCTAATCGGGTTTTATAATAAAAGTAATATTATATTATTAATATTAAATATACTTTTTAAATATTATTTAACTCTTTATATATACGGGAGAAAGTATATAGAGGTATAGCGAAGTATACTAATAAACCGGTTATTGAACTATAGGAGTATCCGTAGTAGGAATAATTAGTATATACTACGTTAGGATAATACTTTAAATATTCGGACGGGGTACTATTATTTCTATTAAATTTTATTTACTAGTTCGATTGTGGAAATATATCTTACAAATATTTAGAACAGCTTACTTTTAGGAGGTATAAAATAGTTTATATAGGGCGAATTATTTATTGCGGTCTTGACTATTCATCGTTCGTATAGCAATAAGGTAGATTCGGCGATAAAATTTTACAAATCCAACGTATAATTACTAAAAATTAATTTAACTAATATATAAAATACGTTAGCTAGTCCCCGGGTCTAAAAATCCTTCGACTTAAACTTAGATATAAAGAGTTATTTATTATTAAAAATAATTATATTATACTCCATCGTAAATAAGTATTTAAATATATAAGTAATATAGAAATTAATTACAATTTTAACCCCAAGCTCCCTAGTATATAGGTAGAATATAATACCCCTTTTATAGTTCGTTATTTTTATAACGAAGAGGAAATTAGATTTAAATTAACTATTACTATATTACTACTATATAGGGAACTTGAATTATAGATATATTTAAAATAATATTTTACAAATTAATAGGTATAGTAGTTATAAAGTAGAGAAGTTTAGTTATTACTATTATAAATATTTACCGACGAATTCGGCTTGTTCTATTCAATACGACGGTTAATTCTCGGTATATACCTATTTTGTCAATTTTTACCTAGGACTATTCGGGAGCGATAATTAAATATAATTCCTATTATACTTGGACTATTTGGAGTATAGCTTTCCAATATCCTAGAATTATTTACTTATATAATTAAACTAAATAGGGGAATAGAAATTAATATTAGAAATAATAAATAAATTTTTATTTACCCCTTTATTAGTATTTTAATTGGCGATATACTTCAATAATAGAAAATATCTAATTATCTTTCATATATAATTAAAAAACCTTACCGATTTTACCTAATATAGAAGGAAAAGTACTCTAATCTCAAATTTAATATATAGAATTAGGGCCGCTATTATTTTTAATACTTTAGAGACATCGCTAAAATTAAAGAAATATCGGTATAATACCAAAAGGCAAAATTTATTAAACTAAGCTTATTATTTAACTTCCGAATATTAAATATTTTAAAGAATCTCTTCCTAGTATTAAACGTTATTCGATTACGGCCCGGTAATACCGCCTATTTAAAATACTAAGGGTTCGGGAAATATTTTCTTTATTTAATATTCGATATAAATAAAGAAGGTTTTTTGTAAGGGGGATAGTAGAGTGTACACAGGTACTGTGCCTAAGTAATCGATAAGGTTCTATAAAGAGGAAAGGGGGAAAGGTCTATAAGTAGAGTTTATAGTAGCAGCCTTTTGAAGGGGGTTGTAGGTACGTAACTAGCGTTGTAACGGAGTAGCGCTACTATAAGCTACGGGCTGGACTAAGACGGTAATTGGGCTATAGAGTCCAATATAACCTCTAGGGCGGTAGCCCTATAATATTAGCCCCCTCCTTCCTATACCAGCCCCAGCGTAAGCATTACTAGTAATTATATATAAATAATTACGTACCTTCCGTTTCTATATAATTTTACCCGCTTAATAACTGTTTCTATTTACCCTAACGCTAGCGGAACCTTTTTATACGCTCAGCTTTCTTTTACCTTCTATACCCTTCCTTTTATTATATACTTTCCTCTTTTCTTTTTAACCCTCCCCCTCCCTCCTTCCTTCTCTTTCTCTCTTTCTTCTCCTTCTCCCTAACCTCTAATTTTCCCTCTAAATATTATAAGGTTATACTTACCTTTAGCGTTAATAGTAAATCTATTATTATACCCTTATACTTCTAATTTTAATTTTTATACAACCCTTATAATATTTTCTAATAATTTGTAATATAAATAGTTCCTCGCCTAATAGTACGAGTAGGAAGTTATTACTTCTATTTTACAATTCCTTACCCCGGCTATTCCTACTATAATTACTCCCCTAACTATTCCTATACTAATTATTCCTATATCGCCCTTCGTTACTCCTCCTACTACGCCTTCCTTCTCGCCCGCTAGAATCTAATTTAATTATATTTCGGTATATAATTAATTCTTAGGCTACTATTAATCTCCTTAGTAACTTTATAATTACCTTTATAATAACTACCTATTCCTACCGTTATAATATAGATTCAGCCCCTTCAGTATTCCTCCTAACTAAAATCCTATTCCTATTCCTATATTTATTCTTACTCCTACCCTTACGCCCGTCGAATTTATACCCGTTATTTTTTATACTCCTACTCCTACTACTATTATTTATTTTACTTTTACGCTTATTATTATACTTATTCCGGCCCCTATTATTTAACCTACTATTATCCCTAAGGAGGAGGACAAGGAGAATAAGATTTTTAATAGTCCTTCTATTCGTTAGGGTAGAATTAAGGTCCGTACTATTAAAAATAACCTTATTACTACGTATTATAATATTTTACCTTCTATTTATATAAATATATAGAAGAAAATAATTTATTATAAGGGTTTTACTACAACCGAAAAATATAGTCTAATTACTTCTTAATATTAGTTTTATTTCTCTTGTAATTATAAATACGTAAGTACTAATTTTAATTCTAATATAAAGTATATTATATATAAAGTAGAGTTTAATAAGGCTTATTTCTCTACTTTTAATATAATTTAGTTTATTTACTATAATTAGAGATTGTAGGGATACCCTACTTCTAGCGTTAAAGGTATTACTACTATTATATATAAGGATATAATTTCGATTATAGAAATTTTAGAATATAGTAACCGTTTTTCTATTTATAGTTAATTTAATAATATAATTATTAACCGTCTCTTCTCTAATCCTAATATAACTATTGTAGTTATTAATCCGCCCGCTTCTAACGATTTTATTATATCCCCTTCTATTATTAGCGCTAATTTCGCTACCTTCGCTAAATTTAATAATATTCGTACCTACTTAAAATCTTTATAACGTACTATTAGTAATATAAATAGTATTTATAATAATATTAAATCTCTATATTATACTATAAATAGTCTCTACGTATAGGTAATTAACCTATAGGCTTAGAAGGAATCGTTCCTTCTAATACTAAAGTTGAATAAATATAGTTCGGTTAAGGGGGGAATTTAGGGATTATTTAACGCTTCGCCCCTTCGTTAAATTCGTTCTACTATTTGCGTTTAGATTACTTCCCCGATTAGCCCTATTATCGATTTTATAACCGTCCTACTCTGTACTCCTAATACTACTAATAATAATATAAAAATTAACCTTCCTACTAATTCTACCTCCCTAGCTAGTAGTATAAAGGAGGAGGCTCCTATTAACTATACTTCTACTAATATTAAAATATTAGAAGAGGGCGAAATTTATAAATAAGGTTTATTATTATAGTTGTACTCTTCCCTCGGTTTTCTATTTTTTTTATACTTTTATAAATTAATTATATTTAGGTAGAGGATTAGCCTCCTTATATCCTTTCCGTAGTAAGGGAGAAAGGGGCCCTAACTTTTAATTATAATTAATTTCTCTTATATTTATTAGAACGAATAATTCCCTTGCGTTAATACTATTCTAATAGTCTATTATTTATATTTATAAATTTATACTTCTATTTAAATTTATTAAGTACGGCTATTTTTAAGAACTCTTTAAATAGCTCCTAAATAATCTCTTTAAAACCCTTCTATTTTATATAAACTATATAGGTTATATACCCTCCCTTCTCCTTAAAATTATTTATATAAAGAATCTATTTTACCTCTTACTTTTTCTCTCCTTTAATTATAATAATTGGGGGTTGTAAATCCGTAGTATATTATCCTAATAGAGGGTCTTCGGCGGTTCTATAGAGGAGGTTAATATAAAAGATATTATAAATTACTAATAGTAACCCTTCGAATTCGATTATATATAGGGATAAAATTCTAAAGACGGTATATTTAACGTAGATTATATCGAATTTCTTTTTGGGGCGCGTAGAGCTATAATTCTTAAAATTAAGCTAAACCTTATCTCCGATTTAGAATCGCTCGGCCGGTTGTTTGGAATAGTTTACAAATCTCTCCTATTATTATATAACTATAGTTATAGTAATTTAATATATATCCGAAATTTACTATAACTTCTCTATAAATTTATAGGTTTTATATTCGGGGATAGAAGTAATAAGTAGCTCTTTTAGAGTTTCTTCGACGGTAAGGATAATAGGGCTTACTTCGTAACTGTAGGTTATAAAGAAGGGGGTTATACCGATAAAAGTATTTATCCGGCTATTAATTATTAGTTAGGCTATAGGGGTCTAGCAATCCTAATTATTCTATAAGTAATTAATATAAACTTTAAAGAAAATATATACTTCCTAATTTATTTTTTTAGAGCTACCGTTAGTCTAAGGGTAGTAGGCTATACTAAGGAGTTATTTTATATATATTAATTTATAGAAGTACCTTTAGAATTTGCTTATTTAATTAGTACTTCTATTACTAATAATTGAATATAACTAACCGTAGTAGCATATAAAATATTAAAGGAAGCGCTCTACGTAGAGGTTTATATTTATAAAGGGTATTAGTTCGAGGATAATATTTTTACTTAGCCTATCTTTAATAACCTATAGGTATGTATTACCGTTAGCGTTCGGGAGGTTAGTAATAAAATTTATTTAAATAGTTCTATAATATTAGTCGGGGGTTACTAACGTCTATAAAAAACCTCTCTTTATATTTCTCTAGACTTTTATAGAACTATAAATATAATAATTATATAGGAAACGTTATATATAGGTTCCTAGTAGAGGTTAATAATATTCTTTTAAAAGAGCGAAGATTATTCCCTCCTTATTAAGGTAATTAAATATTACAATTTCGTATATCTTTTATATAATAATTATATAGAGGGTATTAAATTACTATTTTTAATTAATAGTTGCGAATACTATAGCTTCGGATACGGCTAGGGTCCTTAGGATTTAGAAGCGCCCTTTATAATATAGTTAACTTAATTTATTTATAGAATAATTAGTAATTTGAATTTTCAATTAGAATAATAGTACGAAGGTTCGGGCGTTCTCTTTAATTGTACGTAGGGCGGCTTAATATATAGAATTAAAGTAGACGGTCTAATCCTAAAGCTACTATAAATCCGGATTTTTAAATACTTATATATTCCCTACCGGAGAGATAATAAAGGTAGAGATTCGGACGTATATCTATAAAATTGCTTTAGGAATAAACTATATATTCTTAACCTTCCGATCCTCGCTGGAGGGCCGGTCTTAATCTTTATAGGATAATATATTTAGGACTATAGCTTCCTTACCTAGGCGGTAAATAAAGTAGAAATTAAATTACAATAAATATTCTACTTAATAAACTTATTATTTAAAGAGGCCTTAATACTCTATAAAGTACTCTAAATTATAATAATCGGTAAGGATAGTAAAGGCTTTATAATTGCGTAGCTCTATAGACTATTCTTCGAAGTAAGAAATAATTGCTAATATTTCTTTATTATAAATAGAGTAATTATATTCGGCTATAGAGAATTTCCTAAAGTAGAAGGCTATAGTATATTAAATATTATTATTTACTTTTTATATTAATATACCTCCGAGCATATAATTACTATAATCCGCTTTTAGGAAAGTCTTACGGTTGGGGTTAAACTCTATAAAAATAAGCGTACGTATAAATAAATATTTAAGGAATTAGAAGGCTATATTATATTCTTTAATCTATTCGAATGTAACTCCTTTACTTATAAATTTAATTAGGGGCGCAATTACTTTAGAAAATTAGAAAATAAATATATAGTAGTAATTTATAAATCCAAAGAAATTATATACGCCTTTCTATAAAGTAGGAGCGAACTAATTAAAGATTACCTTAACCTTCTTAGGGTCGGCTTATATATTTATACTTATATAAATAATAAAACCGAAATATTTAACCTTTTTTATAGAGAATTCGTATTTATTAGGGTTGAAATACAATCTATATTCTTTAAATCTTTTTAAAATTATAGTTACTTTCTTTTCGTAGTCTTCTTTAAACTTAGAAGAATAAATAAATATATTATTTATATAAATAGAATAGAAATTATTTAGGTAATTATAAAAAATAGAATTAATATACTTCTAGAACGAAGCCGGGGTTCTAAAGAGACCGAAGGGGATAATTATCTATTTGAAGAGTTTATAGTATATTCTAAAAGCAATTTTACTCTCCTCTCCTACAATTATACGTATTTTATAAAATACCGCTATAATATTAACCTTTATATACTAGCACACTCCTTTTAAAATTTTAAAAGTTTTATAAATTAGGGGAAGAGGGTAGTAATTTATACGGGTAATAGCATTTAAAGTTCTATAATTATAATAGAAATAAAGTCCGCCTCTTAATTTATAAATGAATAATACCAGAGTTCCGGCCTTTAAATTACTCGCCCGAATATATTCTTTATCGAGGAGGTTTTTAAGTATCTTTTTTAATATTAATAGCTCTTTTCTAAATATACTATATAAGGGTTTAAAGGGGAGGGGAAGGTCCTACCCGTTTAAACCCTTCTTTAGGGGGATTTTATAATTAACGCTAGGCTTATAAAGATTAAATTTATTAACTTCTTCTTTTATTTATAAAGGAAGGAAGTAATAGAATTACTTAGGGATTTTCTCCTAGAATTAGGCTTCTATATAGACCTTCTTCAAAATAAGGGCCTTCTCTACGTCTTTAAAACTAACCGCGAAAATATAATCCTCGGCTATAGCTCGCCTATATTCTTTATATATATAATTAATAGTACCTACGAATATAATAATTATTATATATACGGCGGATTTTACTTTTTTAATAAATAGGGTCTTTTCTTTCTCCTTGCCTCTAATGTAAGGAATCTAATTATTTACTACTCCTATATAGAGACGCTTTTCGTAAGGGATTAAGTAGGCTCTATAGGCAGCGAACTATAATTTACCTAAAATTAAGAGGTATTCGAATTCGGGGATAATATAAATTACTATTAATTTAATATAATTATTAACCTCTATAACGAACTAAGTAAGGTTCTTAATAGTAACGCCTTCTATAATTATAAACGCTCCCTTTACTTAATATATAAAGATAGGAATTATAGGGATTTTAAAGTCGTAAATAACCTTTTTACTAATTATAATATAATATTAACAACCCTTATCTATAAGAATGTAGAATAAATTATAATTATTAATAATAAATAGAATTAAAGTAGGCTCAATTTCCAATTTATTTTCTAATTTAAAGTCTTCTACCTTATTACTTAATACTTCTAGGGACTCTAACGCCCAATTATACATTAGAATTACTCTTTTCCTTAATCCTCTATTATAAATTTATACTATTCTTCTTCTTCCAATATAGGGGGAACTATAATAGTCGTAATTATATTAATACTAATTTTATTCTTAGGGTTTACAATTAGCAAATATAGGTAATATATAATATAATAGTCGGAGGCGCTATATTTTATATATAGGTTATTCTCTCTATACTTTTAATATTCCTTATTGGAGACCTATTTAACGCAGCGAATAGTATTACTACCTTTACCTCTTTAACCGCTATTATATCCGTAAATAGGGCCGGCTATTATTCTATTTATAAATATATTATAATTACTATTAATATCTTTTATACCTAATTCGGTAGAGGACGAATTAATATTATTCGCGGGGGGAGGTTAGTTCTATACAACTATAGACTAGGCTTTAAAGGGTTTGGAGGAGAACCGGCTAGGGGTATAATTAGAATTTTAATTCTTCCTTCTACCTTAGCGTCTATTATTCTATTATTTTAATAACTTAAAAGCTTTTATATATTCGTAGCGCGTAATATTAATTTAAAGTACTTTAATATATTTATTGTAGTCGTTTAGGAGTATAACTATAAAAATTATATTTATAAATTTAATATTAAGGGCGTTATTTAAAATACCTAATTTAAATTTATTATTTTATATTACGCCTCTAACCTTAAGGAGCTCGTCTTCCTAATCTACGAGGAAGGACGAAAAAGGTTGGCTATTGTATTGTCTTATAGTATACAATTTAATTAGAGTTGTATTTCGGAGGTAGTATATATTAAAGAGATAATTAATCTATACTAGTAGGAACTTTAAATCTGTATCGCTATTAATTATATATATAATCTAAAACCCCTCTAACTTCTTCTTCTTATTATCGGGCAAAGTACTTAGAATTTCTATCCAAATAACGTCTTTATTTATACGGAGACCTGCTTTATTATTGGTATTATACGTTTTAATTAATAGTATATAATAGAACAAAAAGGTTGATTATTAGCCGTCCTACGTAGGGAGAATTAAGGGCTTCCGGCTATAAGTGTATTTATTATTATTATTATTATTATTATTGCTAATAGTACTAACTATAGTCGTAAAAAAGTAAAGGTTCAATTCTAGCGTTGGGGAACGGTTCGAAGTAGGGTTCGTAACTATAGAGTAGAGGACTCTTATAAAGTCCAAATTATTAATATTAAGGGTATTAGTAATAGTTATAATAAGGTTAATAGTACTTTTCTTAAAGTTAGGTTTAGGGGTAATACCGGTAGTATTTATAGAGTCCGAGGGAGTATTTTAGAAAGAGGAGGTGGATACTATCTCTTCGTTAGTATTTATAAGTATACTAAATTCTATTATTCTAATAATTAATATCCAATATCGCTACGCTCGAGGCTATAGGCTCTATCCAAATAAAAGGGGATAGAACCTAATATAAGGGGGATAGTAAAATATATATAAGTATTATACTTAAATAATTAATAAAATTCTATAAAGAGGAAAGGGGGAAAGGTCTATAAATAGAGCTTGCAGCGGCAACCTTTTGAAGGGGGCTGCAGGCACGTAACTAACGCTATAGCGGAGTAGCGCTACTATAAGCCACAAGCTGGGCTAAGGCGGTAATCGGGCTGTAAAGCCCGATATAACCTCTAGGGCGGCAGCCCCGTGACATTTTTTAATTAAAAAAGCTTCCGATGAAGCTATTATTAAATTTAAAGGTTTCCCTTTTCCTAACGGTTAAATTTAGATTCCTTCTATTAAAAAATATATCGATTCTATAAATATATAATAAGCTAGTAAAGTAATTATTATAATACCAGTTTTTTTCTATACCTAGTTTAAGGACGAATATATTAAAAAAAATTTAATTAAACCTATTAACTGACTAGGTAGTAACGAAAAGTACTATAAGTACCTCAATTTAATAGTACTAAGAAGTATACTTCTAAAGGGAATATAACTAATTATACGATATTATATTGTATTTGCATTCTAGATATTTGCGTTGAGCCTTATTACAATAAACGGAAAGTAGAATAAATAATAGAATTGGGGTTTATTTAAATTAACGGTACTAGCCGGTAGAAAAGCTATTTAATTTATATTCTATATTCGGAAAGATACGTTATTTAAAAGTAATAAAAAAGGAAGGAAACTTACTATAAGGCTAGCGAAACCGCAGCGAGATATAGGATTATATAATCTAGCTATCTATTTCCGTTCGGAAATTCCAGTCCCAACACCTTAGTTTCTTAGTTCTCTAAACCCTCCTCCTAAAGTGGGACCTAATATTCCCGGTTCTTGTACTCCTTCGATAGTATTAACTATACAAATAGGGGTAGTAAATAAAGTATTAAATTATATATCGAATAGAACGGGAGCGAAAATAAATATTAATAATAGCGATAGCGACGAGACGGTCGAAATTACCGGGTATAAAATAGAAGTTGGAGACTTTAATACAATAGGTAAGGAATAAAGTAAGTAGGGTAGAAAACTAATACTACCTAATATTTACTAAGGACTATATTATTATAATACTATAAGCGAATACGGAATTCTATATATAATTTTTACCTTACTTAGTAAATTATAATACGGGTAAATAATTGCTAGCTCTTTTCTTAGGAAAATATTTAAAGAAAAATATTTAACTATCTATTTGTATACCTCTAGGAAATATAAATCCGATATTACTAAAACGAACTTTTATAATATAGCGTTTATATTATTTGTAAGGGGTGCAGCACAGTTGGCACAGATGCTAGCCTTAATTAATCGATAAGGTTCTACGAAGAAGAAAAGAGGGTAAAAGAGCGCCCTCTAGGCGGGTATAGCTAGCTGTCCCTTTTCAAGGGACGTGCGCGCGTACGGGCCGCCGGAGTGCTACAGCGGCAAGTAACTTAATTAGTCGTATTAGCTGCCGGCCGGTTGAGACTCGGACTAGCGAGACTACTAATTACTCTAACCACGGGCAGTAAGCCCTATAATATTAGCCCCCTCCTCCCCTCTAATTAGGAGATTACCTACAAGCCTATACTCCGTTACATATACCCCTAAAATTAAATAATAAGCCTCCTCTTTATTACTGCCTACGTCGCGCTCAAGTAATTTATATCTTTTAAATCACTCCCTCTCCCTCTCTCTCTTCCTCTTTCCTCCTTCTTTAATAAAACTACAACCTTCTACTATAAATATCCCTAATACCGCCGTCCTTCTATCGTTCAAATTTACCCTACCTCTCTCCTATTCCTTTACTACTCTACTCCTCTACTACTTCCTATATTTCCCTCTATCGCTCACTCCCCTCTTACTCTATATTCGTACTAATACAATAGTAATAATTCCTTTAAAATATTTAATACTCCTAATCAACCTAGTTTCAACTAATTTGTATAATTCCAATAATTCTAATAGTTCTTATAGTAATAATAGTAGTAAAGCTCCTCCCCCGCCCTACCTACGATTCTTACTCCGGCTCCTAAAAAGCCTAAAATCCTTAAGCTAATTCAAACCCGGCCTAGTATAATTACGGTCGGTATTAGTAAGACTACTACCGATAATATAATTTCGGCTTTCGTTATTAAAGCAATTGAGCCTTAGCCTAATTAGTATATCTATTACCTCTTTTATAAATATAATTATATTATTACTCTTACAGGTAGTTCGGCTATTATTTATTTATTTTATTAATATAGTAAAGTAATTTACAAATTAACCCTAATTTAGGTTTAGAACGCCTTCGCGGCCTAATATATTATTAGTTATATTTCTAGTCCCTAATAGGCTATTTTTTTAATTACCTTCAAAGTACTACCGGGTCTTTCTCTTCTAGAAGAAAAGGGCTTTATTCCCGTATAAATCGCCCCTCTTCTTCCTACTTTACGATACTAATTCTAATTTTCTTCGTAGTAGCTCTTAGGGCAGAATTAGTATTAAAGCGGCCGTTACCCGTCTATCGAATTCCTCTATTGAGCCTAGTAAGTCCGGCGCTAATTCTTCATTAGGAATTGAGCTAATTAAATTCTAAAAGAGGATAGCTACTTTAAAGTTCGATATAAATTAAGTAAGGTAGGTAGTGGACCTTCCTATTATAAGGTTAATTAATAAGTTCATTAATTAGTATAATAAAGAGCTTAAAGAGAAGAAGAAAAAGAAGAAAGAAATAGTTGCCGCTATTGTTACTAAGTCCTCTACCCTAATAGCCAACCTCTTTAATACTTAACTTAAACGCTATCTTTTAATCTATAAGAAGGATAATACTCCTAGCAAATACCCTCGTACTAATACTCTTATTATTACTACCCTTTGCGGATTCGAATAATAGGATACCCCTATCCTTTAATTACCCTTCAGAGTCCGTTCTTCGGACGGTATTCGCCTATTCCCCTCGCTATTACCCAATATACGCCTAAAGAATATTTATCTTTATAATATATATAAAGCTACGCCGGAGAACCTTACTAGCGGTAGAAGGGAGGATATTAATTCTTTTAATATAAATAGCGCTATAAGGGATTTATTGGACGATAATATTATAAAGGATATTTAGTATTTTAGGGTAATTTTAAGTTTAGCCCAAATAGAATTCTTATTTAGTATAGTACTACTTAAAAGTCTTTAATTCCGTCTCTTAATTATAATTCTATAATTAATTCTATATTATTTATTAATAAATTTATAATCCTATATATCGTTGGGCGGGTATTTCTTAATATAATAATTAAGGGGTCCGTTATTCGTTATTATTAAATTATATTTTACTTCGAATTAATCTAGTACCGCCGTTTTTAAAAACTCCTATAGTAGTTCCTAAATTAAATCCTAATACCCTTTCTACTTTATTAAAACTTTTCTAATTATTCTTTTATATTTTCTTATAGTATTAGTATATAGGATCTCTTTAATTTGGAACTCTAGTTCTCCCTTAATTTTAATAGCGGGCGGTTAATTATTAATAAGTCTTTAGCCTAGGAGGGGGTTGGTAGTAATTCAACGGAGAAGATTAATATAAAAAATATTATAAATAGTTCAGGGAAGGTTAGAAAACTCTACTACGTACGGGGAGAGAACTTTAGAGATTATATATTTTATATATAATTAATTAAACTTCTTTTTAGGCGGTCTATTATATAATTCTTTAAATTAAGCTAAACTTTATCCCTAATTTGGAAGCGCTCAGCCGGCTAACAACGTTAATTAGCGAATCTCTCTTATTCTTAAATAATTATAACTATAATTATTTAATATAAGTCTATAATTTACTATAACTTCTATACGAATTAGTAAGTCCGCTTCTTAATAGAAAGAAGGGGAGCTCCTAAGCGGGCTTCTTCCCCTATAACGGAAATTAGAAATTCTACGTCGAACCTATATATAGTAAAGAAGGGAGATATTCCGATAGAGGTATTAATACGGTTATTAATAATTAATTAAACTATAGGGCATTATTTATTCTAATTATTTTGTATATAGTTAATTACTATTCGAAAGTATACATATATTTTTTAATTTATTTATTCGGGGCCGCCGTTAGTTTATAGGTAGTAAACCGTATTTAAAAGACGTTTAATATTAAGGAGTTCGTAAAGCTTCGCTTAGAACCGGCTAGTTTAATTTAACCCTCAATCGTTTATAATAGACTATAGGAAGCTATAATAATATATAAAGTATTATAAGAAGCGTTCGGCGTATAATTCGGCTTCTATTAAAGGTATTAGTTTTAGTATTATATTCTTATTCAACCGATCTTTAATTACTTAAAAATAAATATTACTATTAGCCTCCGGAAAGTTTATAATAAAGTTTATTTATATTTCTCTATTAAATTAATCCGGTACGGATAATAATTATATTAAACCCCGTTTCTACTCTCTTTATACCTTTATAAAATTATAAGTATAATAATTACGAAGGAATTACTATATATAGGTACCTAATAGCGGTTAATAAAAGTACCGATTGAGTATGGCTATTATACCCTTACAATTAAAATAACCGAGGATATACAAATTGTAAACTACTTATATTAGAATAGTACGAAGTATATTAAATTACTAGGATTAATCTATAAAATTTATAACGTCCAACTTAATATATACCGGAGCCCCTAGGATTTAGAAACGGTTTTAATAGAGGAGGCGGCCTTTAGAATTAATATTATAATCTACAATCTAGATCTTTAATTTTAACGTTAAATTAAAGTATTTATCGTTATTTTAGACTATAGTCTTAACCTATTAATAGAAGTAATCTTTCAACGCTATTTAGTTCTAAAGCTACTATAAATCTAGATTTTTAAATATTTATATACCCTCCCGCCCGAAGAGGACTACTTAGGATACTAAAATTCGAAGCGGTAAATATTTCTCTAATATAAAATTCGGGATTATTTATAGGTCGTAGGCTTCCTAATCCTTCTCCGTCGGTATATTTTACTCCTTACGAAAGAATATATTAGGGATTACGCCCTTTTTCCCCAATTAGTACTTAATATTAAAGTTAAAACGGGATAAATATTTAACCTACTATATTTAATATTCCGAAAACCGTTATATTTTTATAAAATATTCGAAGTTATAGTAATTTATTAAAATAATAAAGGATTTACAATTCTATAACTCCGCTAACTATTATTCTAGGTAATTAATAATCGTTAATATCTCCTTATTATAAATTAAGTAATTCTATTTAATAGTATTAAACTTCTATAAATAATATCCTATAATTATACGCTTCTTAGTACTATTAACCTCTTAGGAGATAATACCCCTAAATATAAAACCGCTATAGTTTATTTCGAAGAACGTTTTCTTATTTGGATTAAATTTAATAAAAATCAGAACCCGAGTGAATAGTATCTTTAATAATTAAAAGGCGGCTTTATATTCTTTCGTTTATTTAAATGTTATTCCTTTATTAATTAATATTATAAGGGGGGTTACAATTTTAGAGAATTAGGGTATAAATATTCTATAGTAGTTAATAAATTTAAGGAAGTTATATATACCTTTTTAGGAGGTAGGAGGTAGCTATTTAAGAATCGCTTTAATCTTCTTAGGGTTAACTTAGATTCTAATATTAGTATAAATAATAAACCTGAAATATTTGACCTTTTTAATAGCGAATTCGTACTTGTCCGGGTTAAAGTGTAGTCCGGCGTTTAGGAACTTTTATAGTACAAAATAGACTTTAGTTTTATAGTCCGTTTTAGAGCCCGAAGTATAAATAAGGATATTATTTATATATATTATATAAAATTTATTTAAATATTCTTATAAAATAAAGTTGATATACTATTAAAATGTCGCTAGGGCGTCCGTTAGTCCGAAAAGGACAATTAACTATTCGAATAAATTATAATAAATTTTGAATACTATCTTCTACTCCTCTTTTATAATTATACGAATTTTATAGAAAGTTTATACAATATTAATTTTAGTATACTACTTCGCTCCCTTCAAAATATAGAACATTTTTTTAATAAATAGTAATAAATACCGGTCCGTTTAAATAATAGTATTTAGGGTTTAGTAATTATAGTAAAAGTAGAGGCCGCTACCCGGCTTCCGGACAAATAATATAGGGGTACCCGCTTTAAAATTATTTATTCTAATAAACTTTTTATTTAGTAAGTCCTTCAATGTCTTCTTTAGGATAAAAAGTTCTTCGCGGGTTATATTATATAATAGGCCGAAAAATAGGGGAAATTCCTTACCGTCGGATCCTTTTTTAATTTCGATCCGATAGTCAATATTAGAGCGATAGGAATTCTATTTATTAACGTTCTCTTTTATTTATAATAGGAGGAGGTTGTAATATACCGGGGGAATTATTTTTTTAAATTACTCTTTAATATAAACCTTCTTTAATTATAGCGCCTTCTTTATATCCTTTAAATTAATTATATATATAGCTTCTTTAATTACTTTATTACCGAACTCTTTTCGTAAGCGGTGAACATAGTTTATAAAAATAGTAGTAAGTATGTAAGTAACGGACTTAATATCCTTAATAAAGTCTATGTCCGGTATTTATTCTCCTCTAATATACGGGACCTAATAATTTATAATGCCTAAGTATATCCTCTTCTTATAAGGGATAGAATATACCTTTATTATTTTTAATTATAGTTTACTTAAAATAATAAAAAATTTTAAAAAGGGGATAATATACGTATATATTAAGTATATATACCTATTAACCTTAGTAAAAAAGTAAATAAGCTTTTAAATAGTAGTTCCCTCTATAATAGTAGAAATTCCCTTTATATAGTAAGGTTTAATAGAAATAATAAGAATATTAAAATCTTCGATAACCTTTTTATTAATTATAGTATAGTACTAGTAACCCTTATTAATAAGGGCGTAGAATAAATTATAATCGTTAATAATAAGTAGGATTAATATAGGTTCTATTTCTATTTATAATTTAGATTTAAATTCTTCTACCTTACTTAATACTTCTAAGGGCTCCGGGGCCCAACTTCGCTCCGGAACTACTCTTTTCCCTATTTAGGGGCGGAATTTAGCTTTTTATTCTCTTTTAACAACGGAGGAATTTCTATAGTAGTAGTTTAAATATAAATATTATTATTTAAGGGAATTATTAATAAGTAGGGATAACTATTTATATAATAACCGGAAGCTCTATAATAGAAATATAAATTATTATCCTTACGCTTTTAACGCTCTTTACTAAAAACCTACTTAGTACGCTTAGGGGAAGTAAACGAATTTAAACTACTTCGCCCTCGATTGCTACGACCCCTAGTAAATATACTAATATAAATAATTCCTATAATAATATTACTATTAATATCCGTAGTATAATTCTTAAATAGATTCGAAGGTAGAATAGAAGATTACTAGCGTTAATTATTAAGCTTCGGAGTATTAGCGTAGGATACGGGGAAGTAAAAACCGCTACTCTAAGTAAAGCGACCCTACTAATTACGAAGGTATTTATAGTAGTCTTCTTTAAACTCAAATATACGCTTATAACCGGTAGTATAGTATTATATTTAGGCTATGTACGTACGGTAGTTATTTAAAAAGTCTATTAAGAAGAGTTTATTGTAGAATTTCTTATTAATTGTACGATAGAAGTATATTAGTTTAACTAGGCTCTCCTAATTATAATTATTAATTTTTAGGAATTCATTATTAAAGGTAGTAAGGAAGGTTACAAATAGCTCTCCGTCCTTCTAATAAAGGCGAGAGAGTTTATTAAGGGTAATATCCCTATTCTAATACGAACCGAAGATTATTTAGATCTAATTAAATAAGACTATAGAGTCTTCTTCGCTACGGGCGGTCTTGTTAGTCTAGAACTTTTTAAATTATAATTGCTTATTATCGGGGAGTATATTGAGAATTTTATACTACGCAGCGTTACGATCGGTATAAAGCCCGGCTTTAATATTGGTATTATATACTTTAATAAATTTATTATAATAGAAGAGGAATATATAAGGCTGCCTATCTTATTTAGGGAGTTCAAGAGGCTTTCTTTTATACGGGGTAGTACTATAATTATTATTTTAATTAATAGAGGCACTTAAAGTAGGGACGTTAAAGCCCGCCGCTTAGCTAATTGAAGTATTCGCGAATAGGAAGTCTAAATGTAGAGTAAAGATAGAATTAGGATTAGAATTAAAGAGAAGGGATTTAATATAATTATAGAGAGAGGTATTACTGTTCAATATTCTAATAAGGCTCTTTATAAAGCTATTGCTAGGGGTACCGCCGTTAGTATTTTATTAATTACTACTTTAGGAGTTATAGAACTCCTCTATATTATTGAAATTTATATCGTTAAGTCCGATTATAGTAATTAATAAATATTATAATACCGCGCTGTAAGTTGCTAGCCGTCTTTAATTTTCGTTCTACTATTCCGCTACTGAATTCTATTATATCCGCTAGTAAAAACGTAGGTAGAACCTAATATAAGGGGTATAGTACAATTAGTACAAATGTTGGCCTCAATTAATCGATAAGGTTCTACGAAGAAGAAAAGAGGGTAAAAGAGCGCCCTCTGGGCGGACATAGCCAGCTGTCCCTTTTTAAGGGATGTGCGTGCGTACGGGCCGCCGGGGTGCCGCAGCGGTAAATAACCTAATTAGTCGTATTAGCTGCCGGCCGGTTGAGACTCGGATTGGCGAGATTGCCAGTCACTCCAGCCACGGGCAGCAAGCCCCATAACATTATTATAGAAAGATTAAATACAATAAACTATTATATATCTTTTTACTAACTGCTTCGAATATACGGATCCCGCTAACTACGAGAGATTCACTAAGTTTAAAGAATTATACCCTAATATTGTAAGAATATACGACCCGCGCTTTAGAGAGTAGTTTAAAAATTAAATCGGAGATATTTCTAAATTTAAAGTAATATATACCCCAAAATACCTTTTACTATCTATATACTTCCGAATTAATACGAAAATAGTTAAGCGGCAGTAAAACGAACTCTTATACGTCTATTAAATAAACGAAGGAACTAATTTTATTATACTCCTTTAATTTATATTCTACGCCGTCTATAATATATAGTTAGAATTTATCGAGGATTTAGGACGTTATAATATAATATAGTATAAGAGAGCCTTATTTATAAATAAGTAAAATAAAGAATTCGATTTTAGTATTGGCGGGTTTATTAAAATTAAACGCCGAGTAGGAAATTCATATAAATTTAAGTATAGTAAAGTTGAGGGGATTTTCAACTATAAAATAACTATATAGTATTGGGTATTCGTCGTCCTAATATATTTAAATAACCTTAACGGAGGTAAAAAGATAGAGCCTATTATTAATTACCTAATATTTAAACTAGGAAATAATTATAATATTATTAGACTCCCGGCGGTAGTCCCGGAACGCTTATAAATAGTATTAAGGCTAGGAGGGGATAGATTAATATATATTCGTTATAATATTTATTTTATTTAAAGTTTGCAATTTCGTTCAAACTACTACTAGCGGTCAATATAAATTCTAGGGAATCTATATAATAATATTTTAAAGGTTTTACACTAGTAATATTTATTTGGTCGTATACTAGAGGGATAGTTTAATAATCTTAAATTTATATATATAAGAATTTAATTATCTAGATATATTATAAATAAGCTTTTATACTATAAATAAATAAATAGGTTTTATATTGTTATACGTCTCGATTCTTTATAGTATTTCAACTATTATAGCTACTATTCTTAACAATAGCTTTCATTAGGTAAGTAAAAGAAGGTGTAAAATATTCCGAAAATATAATAATACCCTACTATAAAATAAATATAAAATATTACTTGTAAGTTCTCTCCCGCTTTGTATTTTCGTACCGTAACCCGCGGCCCGCACCTTACGCGCGGTGAACTCCTATCCCGCAAATCTTTTATTTATACAAACCTCCTAAACCTACTTTATATTATCGCTATAAGGTAATCCCCTTCTATACCCGAGCGGTACTTATTATAGAACTTGCTCGCCCTCTAACCTTATACTCTCTTTTCTTTTCCTTTTTTCACTACTAGCAATACGACGCCCCTCCCATCCTCGCGCTCCTATTCCTTCCTCTCCCTTTCTCAAATAATCATTCTCCCCCCCCCCCCCCCCCCCCCCCCCCCCCCCTCCAAATACATCTATTACTACTACACCTGTACAATTAAATTACGATAGGAGATTAACGTACTAATCTTAATAAAATAGCGAGCTGTAAAATCCAATAGCGAGCCTCACCGCGGATTTACTATATTAGAAGATATACGTAATACTCGACCGTACGAGTAAATACTATAGTACGTTTGGAGCGCGGTAATATAGTAAAGTTCCGTAAAATTATTAATTCCCCTCCTTTCCCCTCTCCCTTCTCCCCTCCGCTATCCTCTTCCTCCGTCTATTTTGTACTTTCTACGCTATTCTCCTCTTCTCCCCTCCGTTATCCTCCTCTTCTCCCCTCTACTATCCTCCTCCTCTCCCCTCTATTATCCCCTTTTATCCCTCTTATATCTCCTCTACCTTCCCCCCCTTTATTCTTATTAATATTCTAACCGTCTTAAAAATCGTATAATATATTACCCCGCTATATCTAAAGATAGCGCCGGTACTAACGAAAGATAAGTTGACCCGCTGCTAATAATACAAACTACACCGAGAAAAAACTAACCTCTTTTATAATAAATAAAAATAATCGAATAAGGTTTAATATTAAACTATACTTACTATATATTCCTATAGGAATAACCCGCCTACCTTATCTTGCCCTCCGGTCTAACCGTCGAATTTATACCCTAATTATTAAGCCCTAATAAGATTATTAAATTCTCTAATCTAATTATTAAACATTTACCCCTATTCTAAAGCTCCGGTCTATTTATTAAGCTCTCCGACCTAGCTATTAAATATCCACCCCTATTCTAAAGCTCCGGTCTACTTATTAAACTCTCCGACCTAGCTATTAAATATCCACCCCTATTCTAAAGCTCCGGTCTGATTGTTGAGGCCCCGGTCTAGTTATTGAGATTTTATTTGGAATATCGAATTTCCGATTAATTAATCGAGAAACCGAAAGTTAAATACAACTAGGGAGTTAGTGAACTTTGAGGTTTATATATAATAGTTGTATAAATTAATTATTCGATTTTATAGCTACCTTATTATTTTATATAGAAAGCTAACGTTGGGTTAGAATATATTAACTTATTAATCTAACGCCTCCCGCTAAACCCGTTTAGTATTCTAAAGTAGGCCGAGACCTTAAGCGGGATAACCTAGTACTTAGACGTAAAGAATACTAATTCGATACTAAACTAATAGTAATTAAATTTTTACTATACAACTGGGTATAAGTAAATTTCCTATTTTACTTTCTATAAGTAGTACTAACGTAGATAATATAGTTGCTTATAGCGGGTTAGTAGATATCGATTGGGGGGGGGGGGGGGCGGAGGAAAGAAAGAACCCGGGCGATATAAAAAAAGTTTTGGAAGGAGAGAGGGAGAGAGACCTAGGAGAGGAGGAGGTTTGGGGGAAAAGTTTGGTAGAGAGTGGGAAACCTTAGCTCTAAATTAAAATAAGTATTCGAGCTACCTTTCTATCCTATGTGAGTTCTTAGCCGGTATTACCTAGAACCGGTATATACTTTCTCCCCGTTAAACTATATAAATACCCTACTTCTAACTGGTACAGTAGGGCAATAGGGCAGCTAATACCTTACTTAGGCTACTAACTTACCCGGGCCGCTACTAGTACGCACCTACCCAACTACCCGTATAACCTTATACAAAGGACTATTATAGTTACAATATAATTAACTTATTATATATATTTATTTAAATATCTACTTATATTCAATTACGGATCCGGGTAGGCTATTGGGCGCGGCTTAGTATAGGGGTTATTAGAGCGGAGTTCCTCCAATATAATATTAAAGTAAGTATTATAAATATATATACGTAGAAGAGATAGTATTTATACTCTATATATACTATTTATTAATAAGGGATTTTAGTAAATACCTAACTAAAAGTATAGGTAGCGACCCCCAATTCCCACCCCCAACCTCCTATAAATATACGATATTTATCAACGTAGAGTAATAGTATCGACTATACCTACAAATATCTATTGATATTATTACCCTATTAATACGGATACGAGTAAAGACTACTACTAATAGCCGAGAGTCTATAGTATATATTAATATACTATACTACCGTCCTAGAAAATATAAGTAAGGTGAATATATTTATATAAAGTATAAAAGCAGACGAATAGTAACTAATATTACTAGTTAATAAGTAGAGGGCCTAATTAATACGTAAAGAGTAGTAGAGTAGTAGAATAGTAGAACTAGGGCAGAATAGTAGAATAGTAGAACATTAGGTAGAGTACCTTATTAGGTAGAGTATTAAATAGAGTAGTAGAGTAGTAGAATAGTAGCCTTAGAGTAGTAGAGTAGCGTACTACGATAGTTTCTGTAGAAGAAACGTATTATATCTTTTGTGCAAATAATGGACCTTCAATGTGCGATATCTAATTTGTAATTGTAAATATAGATTAAAAAGGAAGCTTTCAATTATAATAATAATAATATTTTATCCCTAGATAAATATTCGAATATATAATAAGATATTGTAAATGTAAATAAATTAAAGTAATAAAGGTATATTGTATAATAATATTATTCGATTTTACACCTCTAATTGATAATTGAACTAATTATTAGCGAATATAAACATTTAAGTAGGTATTGAACATTGAACGTACGATACAAATATATATATTTAATCTACTGCTTAAATGATTTTCATTTTGGGTATACGATATAGCGCCAATATAATCTTTTAGTTGTACGTACAGTTCGAAGCTCCCGTTAAGTACGCCGTTGGTTTTTGAACTTTCTATTAGAACGTACATTGCTATTGAACTATATTTGGCCGCTGCGAATACAACGTATAGTTTATTTCGGCCAAGATATTGTGTATAAATATATTAACCAAAAGAACGTACTGTGCCATCGCAATAGTTATCTACACCAACATGCAATTATTCAGACAGTACATGTATAGGCGGATATTTTTTAAGGCCCCGTTAGACGACCAACATTACGTCGAGCCCCTGTTGAACTCACTGTTATTTGACCCCCCCTTCCCAGCAAGGTACAGCGGGACCTCTTCCCTTCCCTTATACTTAGAAGTAGTGTAGAGGTATCGGGCTACCGCAAAGACTCGGGGCATAGCTTTTCAACTTCCAGGGAAATCAGGCATACTCAGACATACAGTCGGGTCCCCTGTTCCAACAACCCCAAAAATCTGGCTAAAGGGGTTGTTCGAACAGGGGGGCTTGCTGGAAGTGGTGTCGTGCACAGACCACTTTCCTTCCAACCCGCCCAAAAAAAACACCAAAACTGCACCAAAACTAGCATGCCAACTGAATTTCAGGCCAAAACAGACCCACTTTTCCCATTTCACCATACAAATTAACAGCAACTTTTCCTATCCGGGTTGCTAGTTGTCCGGTTGCGCTTACTAGGCAAAAAATGCCAGATTTCGCTATGGGGGTTGCTATAACAGGGGGGGTTGCTCGTACTGGGGGTTGCTTGAACAGGGGACCCGACTGTACATATGCCCGATTCTGTGGCTTTTATGCCTTCAAAAAAGAGTGGGGGAGATGGGTTGCCATCCCAAAGCACCGTCAATTCGATTCCTTTAGAGCTCTGCCTTTTCCCACCTACAGGTATTTCTTCAAGGGAGCTGGAGGGTAGAACAATCAAAATCACCGTCTTGCATAGAAATTTTAGTAGGCATAGATGTTGCAGTATACCTGCAGACCCTGCTTGATTTCCCTGGAAGTTGAAAAGCTATGCCCCGAGTCTTTGCGGTACCTCTAGTATGGTGGGGTAATGCTACCTCTACAGGAAGGCACCTACCTAACCAACCTTCGCCCGGTTAACGAAACGTCACTGGCTGTGGGGCACGGCACTTGCACTGTTGTAAGTGACACTGCATGCACCTACCTACCTCTACCTGCTGATGACCAAACCTCAATGAGTGAGGCGCGTGCCTTACAATCCAAGTACGGCCATCAACGACACTCTTCCAATCCTCCACTTTATCTTTGAATCAAACACCAGACTACCTTCTATACTATACGTTCATTATTCCCATCTTAGCCACATCCTCTACCCATGCCACACAGTTCCGAACTTTGATCTCGTCACCTTCCGCGTAGATGATGCACATTTCCCCCTCACTTGGCCTCGATAACTCCGGTCTGACCAGCTTTCCTTTTCCATACCGTTACAGCAACGCACACGAGGCTAGATAACATGACGGCACAAACAACAGCCATGGAGGCTCTTCAGAAGGAACTGGACCGGCTCAACCGGGCACCAGGTCTGTCCGCGACAGAAGACAGGGTCGACAAGATCATTGAAATGCTCACCTCGGTGAAGGACCAAATTGTTCAAAGTGGTACGGATGCTCAGCACTAGTCACTCATGGGAGAGTAACACTGACAGAGACACAGGCATGGACACACACGTAGCCAGCATGTCCATCACAAAAATTCAGAACCCCATCAAATCAACCTTTGACAAAATAAACGACGACCTCAAAGGCGTGACAGCAACTCAGAGGAAGCTGGGCAAAACGCTGGACAAGCACTTTCCTCTCAAGGACCTACCCTCAACACATGACGCCATGGCTGACCAGGAATCCTTGATAAATCGAGCCATTTCGATGCATTTGCTGCGCGAGGGACAGTTCTCGGTAGCCTCGACTTTCATAGAGGAAACGGGGGACGCGGCAACTCGTGAAAACGTCAACGCGGTAGTCGAGGGTCAAGATCAGGTGAGCGCGAGCGATAACTATGATGACGAGCCAATGGATGAAGACAGGGATGATGATGATGATGATGATGACGAAGACGACGACGATGACGACGACGATGACGACGACGAAGACGAGTACATGAGCCCCCTCGAAGGCGCTGCAACAGGTTTGGGCTTCAGACAGCTCCAGAACCTCTCCTCGCTCCAATCCCACGAACTCGAAGCGAAATTCTCCCAGATGTACACCATCCTACAAGACATCAAGTCCCGGAACCTACTCTCCGCAATAGAATGGGCCCGGAGCAACTCGGGCGAGCTCGAAGCCCGCGGCAGCAACCTCGAGTTCGAACTGAGCAGGCTGCAATACGTCTGGCTCTTCAAGGGTCCCCGTGTCAACGGCCTGCCCGACAACGAGCTCAACGGTACAGCAGGAGCACTCTTGTACGCCCAACAAAACTTTTGGCGGTTCGGCAACCGCTACATCGGCGAGATCCAACAGCTCGCCAACGCACAGATCTACGCTCGCAACCTTTCCGAGTCGCCCTACAGGCACATCTTCTCCACGGAAACCGCCTTTGCGGACGTGGCCTCGTCCTTTACGCGCGAGTTCTGCAGCCTCTTGGGCTTGTCAGCCGAATCCCCCTTATACGTGGCCGTAACAGCCGGCGCGCTGGCTCTTCCACTCCTGATTAAATACCAACAAGCCACCCGAGCCAAGGGAACCGAGTGGACAACCACCAACGAGCTAGCCTTTGAGACCCCGCTCCCCGAACGTATGCTCTACCATTCCATCTTTGTCTGTCCGGTCTCCAAGGAGCAGACCACGGAACAAAACCCGCCCATGATGATACCTTGCGGGCACGTGCTGGCCAAGGAGACGTTGCAGAGGCTGCTGAAGGGAACGCGCTTCAAGTGTCCGTACTGTCCGGCCGAGGGGTTGGAGAAGGATGCCAGACGCATCATGATTTAGGGAGGCCATTATGTCGATTTGTCTCAAACTCGGGAGCAGTGGACGGGGAGTAGTAGTAGTACTAGTAGAAATAGTATTGTTGGGCTCGCCACGCCCACACTGGGTGGCATGAATTTGGATTTACTCCAGAGAGCTATACAACGACGACGACGACGACGACCCTTTGTCTGACGGCCTCACTTTTGTTGGCAGGCAGGCCCGGTTGGGTCAGAATGGGAGGCCAAGGCTGGCCCAAAGCGCCTCCTCGCAAGCTCGCCATCGGCGGCTTCGACCTGTGCGTCCATCCCGCTTCCATACAAGCTGAGGAGACTTCCCCAACACTTTGCATCCCGCTATTGCCATCATCGTGCTATGATGGTTGCGACAAAGAGCTTTCTTTTCTTTCTTTTTCCTTTTTAGAAACTTGCTCAGGTTTTCTTCACATCTTGAACTTGGGAGTGTTTTTTTCTTTTCTTTCTGTCTTGTTTTTTTCACATGCAGCACGAAACAGCGGAGGGGGTGTATGGCAGTTTATTACTATTGACGAGATGGATGGTTCTACTTAGACATAATCTCAACACGCACACGCACACGCACATACGCATTACTATCGTCACAGATTTGTTTACGTCGTGAAGGATGGCGGCGGTGCTGGATTTCCAGTATACAATCAAGGCTGCGCTGGTATGGGATCAATACCTAGGGTACAGGCGGGTACTTTTTCATCGATACGCCCCGGATTTGGTAACTTAGGCCCTAATCGGCTGGCTGCACATCCGGGTCGTGCAGAGGTAAAAGTTGGCTTTTTGGTTGCCAAGACTGATTTAAAAAACAGACTTGACCAGATTTAGCAGCGTTTTCACGCCAAAAGCTGTTCTAACGAGTTTCTACACGAACCAGGGTACCAAATTTCGTACTACGCTAATACGGTACTCATTACCTTCTAGTACGGGTTAAAGATATTTACTTTTTTATAGTATTAAGTACTCTATACGTTTAATTCTACCAAAATTGACGAAGGCCTCCAAACTACCTTCGTAAAGCTTGTACAGACTGCTCGTACAGACTAGCGCGTACAAACGGTGCAAAAAGACGAAAATCCAGCTAAGTCAATATAGTTCCGGAGTATAAATAAAGTTCTATTGTATTTTAAGATATTTCGGTGTAGGATATTAGAAACGACTATTTACTATATTCTCTATACAAATTAGTTATATACATCCTATTATAAAAATCAATATAGATAGTACTAACTAAATTATTTTTACTTTTACTATAGCGAACGTAATTTACATTCTCCTTAATACTAAAAAAGTATATGTAAACCGCCTACTCCTATATACCCGGGTAGCCCAATATATATTAGAGAATTAGCCGATACTATATACTATAGTTCTAAAACCTAGTTTAAAAACCTCTTTCGTATAGATCGGTATACCTTCGATACGCTAGTAGGATAACTTTAAATTTATAGTATAGAAGCGATTAGATATTAGACTATACGTTAGAAGGTAATAGTAATACTATATATACTAGTATACGCCGAATCCTAGCGGGTTATAGTATATAAGTTCTAAATTAATTAAAATACTATAAGTATTATCGTTAAAGATTTACTCCTTAAATTTATTGTACTCTATTAAGAGTATATAAAGTTACTAAAAGACAATTATTTGGACCCTAATATTAAATTGAACCCTATATTTAACTCTTTCAATAACTATATTAACGCTATCGACGGGACTTACATTACCGCTCACGTACCGCTATAGTAGTAATAGAAATATTATAATCGAAAAGGCAACCTTATATAAAACGTCTTCGCTATTATAAAGTTCGATTATACTTTTATATATATACTAACGGGCGCGAAAGGGTTTTTGAATAATATTTCATTATATATTTATATATTCGGAAGATCTTTTTATATATTAAAATTGCGATATTACGTAATAGATATAAGGTTTAGGACCTAGTTAAGGATTATAATTCCCTATTCGAACGTTAAATACCATTTATAAAATTAGAAAAATACGAATAAACTACCCGAGACAGTAAAAGAACTATACAACTTACATTATACTTGTATTCGTATTATTATTGAGTAAATTTTTAGTTTCGTAAAGAGAAGGTAGAAGATTGTACGGATCGCGTCTATCGAATACTCTATAAAAAAGTAGGTCTAAATTGTATATACAGTAACCGGGCTTTATAACTTTATCGCTATACATTCAAAGAAGGAAGTAAGAGTATTAACACTAATAGAAGAAGAGATAATAAAAAGGGCGCGCCGGCGAACGAATAAAGTAGTAAAGGGTATTTATTCTAATAATATCCGTTATAATACAATTTAATTAATAAATAAATAATAGTAATCAATTCGTAGAAGGTAAAATAAAGGGGAGAGGAGGTGAAAGGAGGCGAAAGGAGGCGAGAGGAGGGGTATTAAGATTATTATATATAAAATCGAATTATCTGAACAAAGTCGTATAAAATCGAATTATCTATATAAAATCGAATTATCTAAGCAAAGTCGTATAAAATCGAATTATCTGAGCAATATTGAATTATCTATATAAAATCGAGTATTTAATTTTAGTAAAATTTTACTAGTAAAAAAAAAAAGGGTATTTACTTCTATAATTCTAGTAAAATAATTGTAAATTATCTAATTTTCTAACTAGTACTATATCTTTTTAGATCCCTCGCTTCCATCTATCTATATACGTACTTTTTATACCTTTACCCAACCTTATCTATATTATTACAATTAGTAAATTATTTATAAGATAATTAATATACGCTATTATTTCTAACTCTATTACTTTACTAGTAAAGTACGCCTATAAATTATTAACCGCAATACCAACGTCGGCCGTACTAGGAAGTTTAAGGGCTTGCAACGAGGCTACTACTTTCTCTATCGAACTCCCTAGCATTACAATATCCGACCGCTTCTTACCCCCTCCACCCCTATTTATATTTATAAGCGTAATAGCTTAATTAATAGGAGTCTTATCCGGATTAATATTAAAGTAATACCGTTGTACCTTAGTTATCCTCTAACTATTATTAATTATTCTTACTACTTACAATACTATAATCTATTTTAACGTAATAAATAATTTAAATTTATTACTACCATTATCCTCCTCCTCGTCGTCCTTATCCCTATTATTAGAATCGTTACCGCCGTTATTATTTTTATTATCCTACTTTACTTCGCCCCCTACTTTAACCTCGTTAAGTAAATTATCGTTTAATTTATCCTTATCTTTATAACTAATTCCGACTATAAACCCCTCTTTTTACTATATTTCGCTTAGTTTAATAATATTAAGCCCGGCACCCTTCAATTTAAAAAAGACTCCTTTATATACTTTAATATCACCGAAGGGTTAGTAGCGAACCTAATTAATACTATACATTTTAGTACTATAATACTTAATAAAACTCTTTTAATATTCGTTAAAGATAATAGGTAAATAGGTATCCGGGTTAATACTAATACTAAAATATTTAGTAAAGAGAGTTTACTATACAATATACCGCTACTTCTCTATATTCTATTTACTCTTTATACAAATAAAGTCCTATCGCCAACCTAGCTACATCTCGTTATATATATCAATAAAGTAATCCTACGCCTTACTATAATCCTTCTAGTATATACTATTAAACTAGCCCTCTCCTTTACAATATAATAACTAAACTATAAAAGTAGTAATCTTTTAGGCGGTAAATCTTATAGTTTTAGTACTATTTAGTACCGGGACCGGCGCCTTCTTTCTAATTCTCTTTACCATTAGCTTCCTAATTACTAATTTAATTACCCACTTCCTTCTAACTAGCGCCAATTAAACTAAAAGAAAAGTATCTTCAATACTAACAATTTTAGTAGCAGGAGGATTTAGTACCGGTTCTTAACTAGCCTTATTTACTAACTAGGTAGGTATAATAACTAGAGAAGGGAAAGGAGGCGGCTAATTATTATTACAACTAGTAGGCATTAGGTCGCTAAAAATATTCTAAATGGGCTCTAATAGTATATCTTCCTCTACTAGACCCAATATTGGGGGTTGGATATAGAGTTGGAATAAATCGATACCCTCTAGTAGAGGTTATAAGGCTATCTCGGGGATATTTAGTCGTTTGGTCGATTACTAGTATTATTTACTTTATTTACAATATTACAAACAACGACAATAAGGTTAACCCCTCTTTCTAAAAGCGGTATAAATTTCTAGGTATTAATTATATTAAATACGGTTAATAACGATAAATTTAGTTAATTAAGCACTAATACGGTTATTCTAATACGGCTCCAGTACGGTTACTACGTTAAAAGCAGTACAACTACTAGCGTATTGGGCGCTAGTATATTAAAATATAGCGAAATATTTCTGTACGTTCTAGCTGTGTAGCGAGCTGATTAGGGCCTTAGGAAAGCGAACTACGTATTATATATAGTCTCTATTATACGACCTCCGACGACAACCTTTAGCGGACCCGCCCTACAATTATATAGGTCTCCCCCCCTCGAACTTTTATAAGAGGAGGTCTATTATAGTTTTGCGCAAAAATACCGTCGGCTGCAATTGTATATATATAAATCGGCCTCAATAGAGATAAGAAATTTATAAATACTTTTAAATATCTTAATAATAATAAATCGTATTCAAAAGCGGTTTATTTATTAGATATAGTACAAATACGAACTTCTATAAACCTTTTTTTTTTTTTCTATTATTACTTATATTTACTATTAACTATCTATTAGGGAGTTACCTTCGTCGGCTATAATAATCCTTATTTAAAAAATAGGTATTATATTTCTACTAATTTTAATCTAAATTATCTAAAATTTAACTAAGATAATAGCCCAACTAGATTATACCTTCGACGAAATTTTTACTTTTATTTAATACTTTCAAACCTATTCCAACTTTACTATTTCACTTATACTAAATATAATTATACAATAATATATTACTATAATTATCGAATATATAAATTCAAATAAATATAAATAATTTTAAATTCGGTTTATATATACTATTATTCAACTTTTATTTAACCTAATCGCTCGATTAGCGTCCAATTAAGCCCTACGTTAGCCTTACCCTAAATAGGTTAAATATATCTATTATATTATTTACCGGTATAATAATATAATTCTTATTATTATAACCGGTTTTAGTAAAAGTATTATACTTTAAATAATATTAGTTATTCTTCCTACGTAAATTATAATATAAATTATACTTTTTACTCGTTTCGGTTAAAAATAAAGGGACGTTATTATATTATATCTTAATATTAAACCCCTATTAATTAATTAAAACTTTTATAAAGTATATAAATTTACCCTATTCTTTCTAATAGGTAATTAATATATTTAAATTAATATATTATAGGATTATATACGTTCGGAATATTTTATATATATTCTCTTTAAACCCGAGCAAACCCTCTATTACCGATTTTTCAAACTCCTTCGCGCTCTAAAATTCGCTACCCGGATAATATTTATTACTATTAACGAACTTTATACTATTTACTAGTAGCGCGATTTCCATACTTATTTCTCCGATCTTTATTAATTCCATTAGATTCTACCCCTTTTAATCCTATAATTTGAATATACAGCTATATTAACTAAGGAATTAGAAATATATATATATAAATATACTAGCTTCTATCTATTTAAATAATTAGTAAATTTACTTTAAATTATCTATACCTCTATCGATCGGCCTAATATTAATATTATCTTTAATTCTATCCTTAAATTTAAAATATAAAATTTTAAACGTTTTAAATTCCTTTTCGGCCCTACTTCCAATAGTACTATCCTAAAAATAATTATTTATATTAATAATAAAGATTTAATTAATAAAGCGAGGAAGTATCTTATTCGCTCCTTAATTAAATATAATCTCTATAATCAATCCAATATATATTTAACTATTTAAGTATATTACTTATATATCCGTCCTATAAATTAAGATCGCTTCTATTATTAATTTATTACCCCCGAATCCTAATATTATATTATTATATCTATAATAATATTAGGAATAGGGATAGATATCCCCAATATAATACGTATTATATAATATAATTAAATTAAATTTAAAGATATTTTAAATTTATAGTAGCGTTTTAACCGCATTATCCGTAGTAGTAAATATAATATTGCCTACTTCTTTACGCCCTACTAGTATTTTAATCAATTTAAATTCGAATTCGTTAAACCGTCCGTATTAGCGATACAACCTACCGACCCCTTATATATATATAAATCCAATTCGTCCTTTATAATAGATACCTTATTTAAAGTTATATAATCCTAATTATTTAACCGGACTACGAATATATAGTTTATAGAAGACCTTATCTATAGTATATTCCCGCTCTAGAACTTCCAATCGAAGAAGTAGACAAAACGGGACGAAAAGTAATAAACCAACCTAATTAATAACTATTCTAATATATATACTATTACTAATATAATATATTTCTACGAAGCCCTATTTAAAATACTCTAGAATTATATCAACTATTAGAATTACCTACGGAGTACTTACTATAATAGATATAACTATTACCTTAATTGAATTAAATAAATGCCCTTAAAATCGAAGAAGTTCGGTGCCCCTACGCCTATAAATAAGGTAAGCTTATTCTTATTTTATTTCGAAGGTTTTTTTATAGAGTATATTATATTTATATTTATAATATTAAATATCGATTTCTAATTACTATACTCTATTCTTATCCTACCCGAAATGTCCTAGTAAATTATACGTTTAATAGTCGGTAGAGGCGTATCCGTATATACTATAGCGGATATAATTAAAAGTATACCCCTCCTATAAAATTGGAAATATTTAGATTAGTATAGTCCTAACCTTATCGCCGAATATATTAAACTATTTTCAGTTACTAATACTATTCCGAACGGTAAGTATAAAAACGTTTATACTAATAGTATAATATATAGTAGAGATAGTAGCGCCTTACCTACTCTAGCCGTAGATCCTTCGGGGCTAGCCCTATATACTATTATAACCTTAGCCCCTATTGTACTATTATACTCTACCCGGCGTCCTACGTATAAAGATTAATAACCGAAGTATAATAAATATTAGGTTTAAATTAAGTTATCTTTCCTCCGACTAGAGTCGAATTCCGATATTTATAAATATAAATATAAATAGGAACTATTTATTACTACTTTACTCCTATTACTCTAATACTATCCCCTCTTTATTATAGTAGGAATAAAAGAAGTAAAGTCTTTTTATTCTAATAGGAATAGAAATAGTAAGGTCCCTTTACTCTAATAAGAATAAAGATACCGAAGTCCCCTTACTCTAATAAGAGTAAAAATACCGAGGTCCCCTTACTTTAATAAGAGTAAAAATACTAAAATCCCTTAACCCTAACTCTAATAAGAGTAAAAATAATTAGTATAAGAGGGTTCTAATAATATATTTATCTATAAAAATACAAAATATATATCTTTTTAATAGAGTTTCTATATAAGTAACCTAAGATTAATAAAGAGAATACCTATATATAATTAATATATAAAGAAGTTAATATATATTACAACCTCCGCAAATTATAAGCGTCCGAATCGCTAATCTACTCTTCTACGTATATTTCTTTAATTTCCTCGCCAAGACTTATTTATATATTAGTAATTAATAACTCCTTCACTAACTTCTTAATATACCTTATTATATTACCCTTTTTTAACCATTCTTTAAATATCTTTTAAAAATCTATAATAGCCGCCGATAAATTGCCCGCGCTAAGAACTTTCGCTAGTAACGTAGTAGTAATAATTATATATTACCTAAAAATTTTAGTTACTCTTATCTCTTATTTATTAAATAGTAGAATTGAAGGGGTACTACTAAAAGGTATAGAGGTAATACTAGGAATTAAATTGGGGTTTATTACTATATAGTACTGAAGAAGAGGAATCCGGGTCTTCGAAGAGGGTAATCGCTTCAACGGTAGATTCGATATGGAAATCGGAAGGATGAATAATAAGATAAAAGTGGTCTTTCTTTCTTTGGTGGAGAAAGAGGGTTGCAGAGTAGGAAATTGATATTTCTCGTGGCATAGGTGTGTAGAGGAGTCAAAGACGAGTAGAATGGTATATGGTTTGTGTGTGTAGCTCTTATATTGGTAAAGATATAGAAGAGTGACTATAGAGAAGAAAGAAAGCTTCTTCCTCGGGGGAAGGCCTTCTTCTTATAGACTTTCTGAGCCAACCGGTTGTCCTACGGACAAGCCGTTTGTTCCGTCGGATTCTTCGGCTTCCGGAGATTCCGGAAATGGTTTGTTTGTTCGTATTCGCTAAGGAATAGCCGAAGGGGGTAGTGGTGAAACCTCTAGGGTAGGCGAGATTAAGTCTCCACTTTTCATTTCGACCCCTGTCTACCCGGGAGACTTCTTCCACCCTGGAACTCTTTGAGGCTCCCTGAGCCTCCCTGGGCCACACTGGGCTTCTGGGCCGCCTTGGCAAGCCTAGTAGACTACCTTCTAAGAAGGTTAGGGTTATATAGTAGAATTTTAACTACTAGTATATAGAATCGATAAAAATCAACTTATATATATATATTTATATATAATTGCTTATACCTATAAGGTATAATATAACCCCGTAAATCCGTTATATATATATAATATTATATAATATATATAGTAAGCCCAACACTCCCCCGTAAACTAGTTACGGTAGTAATTAGGTTATAGATATATAGTATTATATAATATATATATTAAGAAAGTCTTTTATAAGAGAAAAATTTAAAACTCTTATTTTAAAAATTTATTAAGGTAAAAAATATAAATATTTTTTAATATTTATAAAAAACCTTTTTATATAGTAATTTATTATAATAAATACTATTATTATTATTATTATTATTATTACTACTATTATTAACAATAGATAGTATAAGGTAAAAAAGGTATATATTACCAAAAACCTCAAATATAGGAAAATCTTATTTATAAGATAAAAAACCTATAATTTTTCAATACCAACTTTAGCCCGCCAGTCTAATAAATATTTATTATCCATTGGCTTTGTTAAATTATCGGCTAATTGATCCTTAGTAGGAATATAAATAACCTTTGCCTTATTATTATTAATAGCCTCCCTTATAAAATGATAGCGTATATCAATGTGTTTAGACCGTTTATGAAATTCTGGATTGTTAGCCAGTTTTAAAGCAGCCGTATTATCCTCGTATATAGGAGGTATAAGGGTAGGAATATTAATTATATTAATAAATAATTTATTTATTAATTCTAAAGTAGACTTTAGATATAATAATTCTTTTATAGCTTCGGTTAAAGCCATATATTCAGCTTCACACGTAGATAAAGCTACGGTTTTTTGAAGGCTACTATTCCAAGAAATAATATTATTTCCTAAGGTAAATATATACCCAGTAGTAGACCTTCTGGAATCAAGGCAATTAGCGTAATCGCTATCACAATAACCTTTTAATATAAGATTAGTATTATATTTATTTTTATAGGTCATTCCTAAATCTGGATATTTATTTAAATAACCAAATATTTGATTAACAGCCTTAAAGTGTTCAATACTAGGATTACTAGCATATTTAGCACAATATTGTATAGGGAAGGCTAAATCTGGCCTAGTTTTTAAGGCTAGATATAATAAAGATCCTATATATTGTTGATATAGTTTTATTTCTTCTTTAGAAGCTTGACCTTTATTTTTAACTAATTTTATTTTAGTTAATGGTATTGATACTGGATTAATATCTGATTTATTATATTTTTCCAGCATTTTTCTGGTATATTTTGACTGGTGTAAATGAATAGAATTATTATTTCTATTAATTTTAATTTCTATACCTAAAAAGGTATTAACTTCACCAAGGGATTGAAGTTTAATACTTTTGGTAGCTTTTTCTACTATATTTTCTATAGTAGATTTATTTGGGCCTATTATAATAAGGTCATCAACGTGGCAGAGTATAATAATATTTAATTTATTATTAATAAAAACACCGTCGTCGAAGGGGAATACTTCGAAATCTAAGGATTTTAATACCTTAGTTAAATATTTATACCAGAGTCTAGGACTTTGTTTAAGGCCGTATAAGGCCTTTTTTAATTTACAAACTTTATTAGGTTGTAAATTATAATAACCAATAGGGGGAATAACGTATATATCTTCATCGATATAAGCGTGAACGAATGCATTTTTTACATCGTATTGTAGTAATTCCCAGCCATTAGTAATAGCTATAATAAAGAAAATTCTATACGTTTCTGGCCTACAGACTGTAGAAAACGTTTCTAGAAAATCTAAGCCTTCTATTTGGTTAAATCCTTGGACTACCCAACGGCTTTTGAATTTATATTCTTCTTTAGAAGAATTAATAATATTATTATTAGTAATATTATTATTTTCTTTATTATTATTATTATTATTATTATTATTTTCATTATTATTTTGGTTATTATTTATAGGTTTAATTTTATAAACCCATCTACCGCCTAGAGCTTTTCTATTTGGGGGCAGATCTACTATTTCCCAAGTATTTTGTCTTTCCAATTCTTCTACTTCTATTTTCATAGATTCAATCCACTTTTGGCTATAAGGACTGGAAATAGCCTGCTTATAAGTAGAAGGTTCTTCAATATTATTAATATTATTAATAATATTTAATACAGAGTTATTTATATAATTTATCGGTTGATATTCTTGGTAATATTCTCTGTTTTTCCTTGGTAGTAATACGCGTATTTTATTATTCGATAAATTATTATTTGGAAAGTGATCACTAGAATCAATAGTTCTAAGAGATCTGCGTAGACCTTGATTATTTGTATTATAATTATTCGTATTAGAATTATTATAATTATTAATATTATTATTATTAATATTTTTATTAATATTAATTTCTAAATCATTTTCTGATTCAGAATCGGAATCTTCATTATTATAATTATTATTATTATTTTGAAGAAATTCTTCCGAAATATCTTTAATAGTATTATTATTACTATTATTACTAGTATTATTAATACTAGTATTTAAAGTGGATTTATTAAGGGTATTATTATTATTACCATTATAATATATCCCTTCTAGTATTTTCAAATCTCTTACCCAGAAGGCTCTATTCTTCTGAAAATTATATATTTTATAATTATTATTATTTTCCCCAAAGCCTACTAATACTGCCTTTTCGGCTTGGGAGCCCAATTTTGAGATATTTGGTCCTTTTAATTTTTACGACTGATCCCCAAATTCTAATATTATCAATATTAGGTTTTTCTTTATATTTTAATTCAAAGGGAGTTTTAAACCCTATAGAGCTATGGGGGGTTCTATTATATAAATATACAGCCGTATATAACGCTTCACCCCATAAATATTTAGGTAAATTAGCGTTAATTAATAAAGACCTTACTTTTTCTAGTAAAGTTCTATTAATTCTTTCAGGAAAGCCATTTTGTTCCTTAGTATAAGGTGCATTTAATTGCTGTACTATTCCTTTATTATTTAAAAGATTTTTAATTCTTTTATTAGTATATTCGGTACCATTATCGGTTTGGAATATTTTAATCCTTTTATTATTAAGGTTTTCTTCCTTATTAATAAAATTATTAACGGCTTCGAAGACTTCTTCCTTATCTTTTAATAAGGTTATTTCTAAATAACGAGTAGCCTTGTCTATAAAGGTTATAAAATATTTATAATTATTATAGGTTTTAGTAGCAAAAGGACCGCAAAGGTCGCTACTAATTTTATCCAAATAATTATTATTATATTTTAAAGTATTACTTATATTTTTAATACTTTTATTCTTTTTATTCGTTATTTTGGCTTGGTAGCAAATAGGGCAATCTTTATTAAGATCCTTTTTATAAGTATAAGAAGTAATAGTATTTTTAATAATATTTTGAATATTATTATTACCACAGTGAGCAAATCGCTGGTGTAGTATATTTAAATCGATTGATTTATTATTATTATTATTATTAATAATAGTATTATTATTAATATTATTATTATTAATATTATTATTATTAATATTTTTATTAATAATATTCTTAAGAGTATTTTTCTTAATACCCTTATTTTGAATCTTCTTTATACTATTAATACTAATTGTATTAATATCGCCAGTAAATGGTCGATTTTTAGGTTTTATAATTCCTACTGGTAAAAAGTATAATCCATTTATTTGCTCACCAATACTAATAGTATTAGATGCTTTTCGAAGATAAATATTATATTTATTTGTTATATTATAATAATCTCCTTCTAAGGCAGAATTACTTATAATATTTATACCTAATTCTGGCATATAATAACAATTCTTTAATAGTAGTCTTTTATTAGAATCTTTGAAATATATATATACATTTCCAATTCCTAAAATTGACCTTTGAGTAGCCTTTCCCCAAGAAACTAGCTTTTTAGTTTCTTTAAAAGTATAAAAGAAATCCTTATTAGAAATAATATGAACTGCAGACTCAGAATCGACTATAAAGTTATTTTTATAGTTATTTTTATCGTTTTTATTAAACGTAGCCGAATAGTATAATTTAGGAAGGCTATTAAATAACCTTTTTATTCCTAAACCTAATATTTGGCTATAGTTAGCTTCTGGTCTAGTATATGGATTCTTTATATTATTATTTTTAATAATATTATTCTTAATATTATTCTTTTGAATAGTATTAATATTTGGGGTAGTATGGGTAATATTTACCATTTCAATATCTTCGAAAATATCGTCTTCGAATTCGTTGTCTTCGATTTCCGTAATTCTAGAAGAATTATTAGATTTTTCTAAATCAGAAAAATCAATCAAATCTTCTTCTTTTTCCAGTAAATCTTGAGGGGTATTTTTAATCAAAATATTGATATTTTCTTCCCTCTTATTCTTTGCTGGATTTTCAGGCCTTTTCCAATGCTTGGGTGCCTTTTCTGGGTGTAGAAAAGCACAATTTTCATGCTTATGCCCAGGCTTCTTGCAATAGGTACAGAAAATAACCTTTTTAGTTACTTTCCAAGGCTTCTTTCCTTTATAAGATTTTAAATCCTTAAAAGGTTTAAAATTCTTATTAGAATTATAATTCTTTTTAGAATTAAAATTCTTATTAGGATTCTTTGAATTATTATTCTTATTATTAATAAAAAGAATATTATTCTGGTTTGAATCCTTTCTTTTAGATTCGTCTAGTAAAGACGAAGCTAAAGTTTCAAGGGTATAAGCATTAGAATCTTTTCTAAGCTCTTGGGTTATAGAAGAAACTAAGCCTTCAAAACCGTCCCCTAAATTAAATAAAATCCAGGAAATAACTACCTGGTTAGGTAAAGCTATTTCCCTGGCTTTTAACTCATTGGTTATAGCCTTGATTTTATTTAAATATTCTTCCATATTCTCAAAGGAATTTGGAGTAGCTTCAAAAAATTCCTTAATAATAAGAAATTCTGAAGTAAAGCCTTGAGGACTATATAAATCCTTTAAAGTATTCCAGGCTTTATAGGCCGAAGTTTCATGTTGTATATGGTAGAGAGGGCCGTCTTCTACAATTAATTGTAGTTTAGATAAGGCATCCTCATCGTTTTGGCTTTCTTCTTGGAATTTATTCCAGGATTCCGTAATAGTAAAGTAAGCCTTAGCTCTTATAGCCCAGAGGGTATAGTTTTCAGTACCCTTAAGCTTAGGGAGCTTAATACCACTATTGCTGGCCATTTTGAATTATTTATATATATATATATATATATAAATATAAATATATATAAATATTTCTTATTATAATAAATATAATTTATTATAATATTTCTTATATTTAATAATTCTAATAAAGAATTATTTATAAGAATATATAAGACTTATTGTCTTATATATATATATATATAAGATTTGAAAGATAAAATATCTTAATCTTTATATATATAAAAATAATTATATTTTATAAAAATATAATTATAAAAATCTTTAAGATTTTTAATCCTTATATATATATATATATAAGTATACCCTTTTATTTAAGGGACCCTTTATTTTTCACAATGGAAAAAATTCCTTATTTATAATATAAATAAGTATTTGAAAAATGGATGGTTTTTCAAAGGGATTTTTATTTAGGCTATAGTTAAATAGTTAATTCTTTTTCAAAGAATATAACTAATAATCAACTTTTAACCAATGGATATTTGGACCCCAAATTGTCCAATTTTCCTTCTTAGTTACTAGATCCTCTAGTAATTCCCAAATCAACTGCCAATTTAGGTCGTTTCCTTCCTTTATATATTGTTCCCACTGACAATCTTCGTTGATTTCTGCTTCCTTTTCTAAATGGAAAGACTCAAAAGCGTTTCCAATAATAGAATCTCTTTCTATCGATTGGATATCGATAAATAGATTAAGAAGAAGGCCTTTAATAAGGGTACTATTATCGGCCAAAAAGGTTTGAGTAACCGGATAGCTTTCGGTAGGAAGAGGGTCGAGGTTGAATTTATAGAAGGCGAATTGTTGAGCGTAGAATTCGGTTGGAATAGGTTGTTCGGGGTGGAGAAGGCAATGGAGGGTATTTTTGAGGAAGTTTTCCGTAATATCGTATTCGGTCGAAAAGATATATTCTTCGAAAATCGGTTTTTTATCGGGAAGGTTTATCGAAATAAACCCGGGCTCATAACCTGAAGAAGAGGAATCCGGGTCTTCGAAGAGGGTAATCGCTTCAACGGTAGATTCGATATGGAAATCGGAAGGATGAATAATAAGATAAAAGTGGTCTTTCTTTCTTTGGTGGAGAAAGAGGGTTGCAGAGTAGGAAATTGATATTTCTCGTGGCATAGGTGTGTAGAGGAGTCAAAGACGAGTAGAATGGTATATGGTTTGTGTGTGTAGCTCTTATATTGGTAAAGATATAGAAGAGTGACTATAGAGAAGAAAGAAAACTTCTTCCTCGGGGGAAGGCCTTCTTCTTATAGACTTTCTGAGCCAACCGGTTGTCCTACGGACAAGCCGTTTGTTCCGTCGGATTCTTCGGCTTCCGGAGATTCCGGAAATGGTTTGTTTGTTCGTATTCGCTAAGGAATAGCCGAAGGGGGTAGTGGTGAAACCTCTAGGGTAGGCGAGATTAAGTCTCCACTTTTCATTTCGACCCCTGTCTACCCGGGAGACTTCTTCCACCCTGGAACTCTTTGAGGCTCCCTGAGCCTCCCTGGGCCACACTGGGCTTCTGGGCCGCCTTGGCAAGCCTAGTAGACTACCTTCTAAGAAGGTTAGGGTTATATAGTAGAATTTTAACTACTAGTATATAGAATCGATAAAAATCAACTTATATATATATATTTATATATAATTGCTTATACCTATAAGGTATAATATAACCCCGTAAATCCGTTATATATATATAATATTATATAATATATATAGTAAGCCCAACAAGTACTATACTATTAGGGTTACCCGTATTATTGTAACGGGTAATATAAGTTCGTTATTGTTTCTATTATCCCTTTTAGTATACCCCTTACTATCGTTAAAGATTTTAAAGTACTAATTATTATTATTAATAAATATTAAATTAATTTAATTCTTTTAAATATTAGACGGTTCTACGCAGTTTAGCGCGTACGCCCTACGCTTTATATCGGCGAATATCTTATTATATAGGTTCGAAAAGGCGACCCTCTTCTTTTTAGTAATAAATTAGTCGTTTAGTAGGAATACTACCCGCTTACCCTAACCCGTCCCCTCGATTAGAATTAATATTATAATTAACAATTAATTAATACTATTAAATATAGGATTTAAGGATATAATACTAATAATAGGTAGCCCTAATAACTCCTCCTCCCTAATAAAAAAGGTAGTAAAAAATATAGAGTAGATTAGTAATTAGGGGTATTTATTATTACTAATTTCTCTAGAATTAGAAAGTTTATTACTATTATTATATAATAGTCCCTCTAGGGTAGCCGCTATATCGATCGAATTAGTAATATTATTATATATTACTATAGTCGGGTATATTGTATATAGTAATATTATTATTAGAATATATAATATTTAAGATATTAGCTTCTAGAACTTCCCCTTACAAAGGCGGTTAATCGGACTTAGTAGACTTTACTATAATTGCGAATAAAGAAAAACCCCTACTAGCTACTATATATTAATTAGTATTAATAATATTATATAGCCCTAATTTCGGTTTTCGATAACCTATTCACTTAACGGGTCTACTAGAGATTGTCGTTAAATATTATATAATAAAAACTATTATACCCCTATCCTTAGAAGAAGATTCTTAGGGTTTTCCTATTTATTATTTAGCTAGCAAATAGGTATTTAACCTTTATATTGGAGCTAATTAGGATATTGAATACCTACTCTATAAACTCTCTATATTATTTGCCGGATCTATTCGGTTTAAATTCGAAGGCGCTTTATATAAATAGGCTTATTAAATACTAGTATATATTTTAAAATCTTTTTATAAACCTCGAAGGGGAGTATAAGTAAGGGAAAAATAATTTTACCGTCCTACGCTAATATAACGGTTATAATATTTTTATTTATAACCGGGGCTCGTAATACTTATTAAAAAGAACGGACTACTTAAATCTATATATCTTCTATTTATTAATCTTCTTTAGGGTAATAGCGGTAATAGCGGCGGCAAATTATTTCTTATCCTTCTAGCCGGGTATATTTTAAAAAGGCTAGAAACCCTACGCTGTATAGTATTTCGAACCTAATAAATTAGATATTTACTAAAAGGGCTAATTAAGAAGGCTAGAAACCCGCTAAGTAAGGACGAAACGATATCCTTATTACACTTCGTATAAAAGAAATAGTAAATTAATATAAACGAAGTAGCAAGACTAGAACTTATAGTAATAAATTAAATATTTACTAAGAAGATTAGTTTTAAAGAAGGTTGGAAGCCTATTAAATAAAGACGAAGCAATATCTTTATTATACTTTATATAAAGGAAGCGGCAAATTAGTATAAATAAAGTAGTAAGACTAGAACCTATAATAGTAAATTAGATATTTACTAATAGGGCTAGTCTTAAAGAAAGTTGGAAGCCTATTAAGTAAAAACGAAACAATATCCTTATTACGCTTCGTATAAAGGAAGTAGTAAATTAATATAAATAAAGTAGTAAGATTAGAACCTAATAGATTGGATATTTACTAAAAGGGCTAATTTTAAAGAAAGTTAGAAACCTACCGAGTAAAAACAAAGCGATATCCTCATTGCGCCTTATATAAAGGAAGCGGCAAATTAATATAAACGAAGTAGTAAGATTAGAACCTAATAAATTAGATATTTACTAAGAGGGCTAATTTCAAGGAAGGTTAGAAACCTACCGAATAAGAACGAAGTAATATCCTTATTACGCCTCGTATAAAGGAAGCAGCAAATTAATATAAACGAAATAGTAAGACCTAAAACCTAATAAATTAAATATTTATTAAAAAGGCTAATCTTAAGGAAAATTGGAAACCTACCGAATAAGAATAATGTAATATCTTCGTTATATTTCGTATAAAGGAAGTAGTAAATTAGTATAAAGGAAATAGCAAGACTTAGAACCTAGTAAATTAAATATTTACTAAGAGGGTTAATTTCGGGGAAGGTACGAATAAAAATAAAAGTAATATCCTTATTATACCTTTAAATACTATTTAAACCTAACTTTATAACTTAAAACTTTACATTAACCTTTATATACGTTTCATTAACCTATTAATATATTATTTCACTTTATAAACGCCTTTCACAATATTTAATATACGTTTTATTAACTTATTAATATATTATTTCACTTTATAAACGCCTTTTATAATATCTAATATATTATACTAATTCCTTTTTATACCTTTTTTATTAAATTTCACTATTTCTATTTACCCTTCTAATATTATATACTAGAAAATTACAAGGACATACATCTCCTTAATACCTAATATTATATATATCCTAAAATTAGCTCCTTCCCTAGAACTACTTTTTATAAAGGTTTCTTATAAAGTAATAATAATATAGTTAAATCGCACTTTTACCGCTAAACGGAATAATAAATACTAAATTTCGCTAAACTATTATATACCCTTCGTAGAGTATTAAACTCCTTAAAATACTATATATAGTTACTTGGATATTTTTAAGAGAAGTAACGGAAATTTAGATAGGATCCTCCTATATTTTCAATCTATATACGCATTCTATTAGGAAAATACTATAAACTATCGCCTATACGGACTATTATAGCAACAAGATCGCTTTTATAAGCTTAGATAGCTAAAATATTAATTACTTTAATAAATTTAATAAATATCGTAATTAATCGAAACTATATAATTCTAGGGCTATCTTAGAGAAATATCCGTATAGTACGCTTATTACTACTAAATAGAATAATAAATATTAAATTTCGCCAAACTATTGTATACCGAATCCTCTTATACTTTAAAATAAATTTTAATACTATACTATTATTCGATCTATTCCAAGATTATCTTAAACTCTCGGTCCTAATCGAAGGTATTAAATATATAGACTATAATAATAATAATATAATTATAAATACGTATATTTTAATAGCCTTTTAAAATCGGCTACTATTTATATAAATATATTAGTAATAGTTAAATAGAAGAAGATATACATAATATCTCAAACTATATTATCCAAACGAATTTATCCTCTATATTAACTAATATATTAATTAAATCCCCTAATATCTTCTACAATTCCTCTTTAATATTAGCAATCTATTAATAGAGGCTATATATAAATTGTTCTATAAAAGTAAATTTATATTTAAAATACTCTATACCTAATTATAATGCCTTATACACACCCCGAACCTAAAAATTAATTACTTCGAACCTATATTATATATCCCGAATAAATACTTCTAAAGTAGGGGCCTTTATAAATATAAGTATTAAATAATCGTCTATATAATTAACTTCCTTCTTAAACCTTTAATAAATATACTAACTTATAAATCCTTTTCCCTATTATTATATTTACTTAAAATAGACGTATTACCGGAAAATAATTCAATAACTTTAAATTTTTAAAGTTAAGCTTACCTACCTTTTTAATAGTAATTAAACTATTAACCTTTTCATTTATTAGGACCCGGTCCTATTACCGGAACGGAGGGGAACGAAATAAATAATTCGTTTAAAACCGAAAATCGTATACGCTTTAGGGTAAAGTAATTACCGGATATTCTTTTAAATTATTAGGCTATTATAATAAATATTCGAAATTGCTAAATGTATTTTACTATTCTAGTTACTTCTCAAAATTAACCTCCAATTATATAACCCGAAATAATAATCTTAATTACATATAGAAATCTCCAGTTCGTATATAGGGATCGGAATTACGTATTAATCGGTAGGTAGTAACTTATATAGGCTAATATTATTTTAATACTATTAGGATCCCTAATATAATATTATTCGTAATTGTATCGGCATTAAATATAAATAAATTAAAAGTATATATAATAAAATAAAATTAAGGAGGGTAATAATACGTTATATCGGTAGCGGCGAAGACGGCTAACTAATAGTCCGGTTTAATCGATTCTATAATAATAAATTAGAAGGGACCTTCAACCTTATTCTAAACGGGGCCTATACTAAACGGACGGCCAAACTTAACAAGCTTATATACGCAACTAATTTAAAAAGTAACTCCGATAATATCGCTCTCTTTAATTATATACCGTAGTATAAAGGAGAGTACATTTAACGGTTAACTATATAATACTAAATCCGTCTAGTATATTCAAATATATTAATTCAAATTATTATATATATAAAACTATATATACCTCCCCCCCCCTCTCTAAATTACTACCTACTTCCATCGGGTATTCGGCGGTAAGCTTTATTAAGGACTTAATATCCGAATACCCTTCAATTCTTTACTTCCCTTTCGTATTAAACTTTTTAAACGGCGGTAATTATATAAACTTCGTCAATTATCCGATATATAAATACCCTTCTACCCTCTATTTACCTTTTATATTATATTTTTTAAATAGTAATAGTAATATAAATTCGTTATCCTATATAAGTATAGGTATAATCGGAACTTATAAGTATTATATATTAATTAAATCTAATATTAATAGGGGAAGATATTATACCGTAGGCAATTTTCTTTTCTTACCCCTATTCTAAATAGAAAGACTAATAATAGGTAATATTATAATAGATTATCCTCGACCTCTAACGACCTTTGATATTTAACTTCGTACAATCTATTTTTAGTAAACCTATCTATAAAACGAACTAAGGTTAGTAATTATATTATTAATTAAAGTTCGGTCGAAATACATTTTAAACCCTATTATCTACGCTTAACCAACCGCGAAGGATAGTAGACTATAAGTAAATAGTAGTTGTAGAGTATATTTAAAGGTATATTTTCAAATCTATTTACAAAACGAATTAAAATTAGTAATAATATTATTAATTAAAACTCAGTCGAAATATATTCTAGACCCTATTATTTATATTTAACCAATTGCGGAGGATAGTAGGCTATAAGCAAATGGTAGTCGTAGAATATATTTAAAAGTATTATTAAAATAATATAATAAAATATAGTAATATTAAGGGCAATTAAAGTAAAACAACCGGATAAAAGATTAGAGGGGGTATAGTATTTTAATAGTAATATTAAGGATAATAGATAGTTAGAATATACGAATTATTAAAGGCGGGACCCTAAGTTATTAAAAATAGGGTAAATTCGACTAATTATATAGAGTTAAGCGTTTTATTAAGGAAGAAGGTACTAATAATACTATAAATCCTTATAATAAGGATATTAAAGTAAGGGCGGCGTAGCGAAGAGATAATATAATATATAATAGTAAGAAAAGTCTATTAAAGTATTAATATACTACGAACTAACAAATTATTATAGAAAATACCTAGGTATTTATTACTAAAGTACGTAGCTACGTATTATATTACAATAATTATTAATATTTACAGGTTATCCCTAATTAAGAAAAAAAAATTAATATACTAGCGAAGAGTAAAAAATCGGTAAAAATTGCGTTAGAATAGACCTATATAACCTACATACTAATATTTACTAGTAGGGATATAAGACTCCTTCCTAATTTAATTTGTAATCCTTAGTATTAATTATTATATAATACTAATAGTATCTATTGTAATTAAATAAACGGAATTCCTAAACGGAGTTACTATAAGTTATTTATTTTCATTGAATAGGTATTATAACTACCGAATAGTCTACTATACTCTATTTCGCTATTAAATAAACGAATAACGTATATTCGTAATAAACTTAATAACGTACTAATAAATAGCTAACCGCCGGCCCGATTTGTAAAGAAGGATATAAGTATAAAAATGCAAAAGCGGTTTAGATTCTAGAATTTTAATTTTAAAAAATATATTAGAAATATAAATTTAGTTTAAAAATATCTTTTTTATACTATAGATTTATATAGAATTGGTTATACTATAACAATATCGACTCCTTCTATAACTACTAGCGGCTCTTATACTATAGATTTATATAGAATTAGCCCTACTATAATAATATTAACTCCCTCTACGGCTACTAGCGGCTCTTATACTATAAATTTATATAGAATTAACCTTACTATAATAATATTAATTCCTTCTATAGCCGCTAGTAACTCTTATACTATAGATTTATATAGAATTAGCCCTACTATAATAATATTAATTCCCTCTACGGCCGCCAGCGTTTTACTATCTTCTAAATCAATTATTCTAAATAAATCCCTAAAGTACTACGGACGGAGGAGGTCAGAACTATTATTAAATTTCGTACGGCCTGCCTTTCTTACCAGTATTTAGCCGGGCTAGAGGACTTATAAATTGAATAAATAGAAATTTATAAAGTACGTTTAAAATTAAATTTACAATTCCAACGGATACTCAAATATTAATTATATATAAATTTGGTCCTCGAAGGTATATTAATAAATAATTTATATATAACTTTTATTTTTTTTATATTGACCTAAATTCGTTAACTATAATCGAGTTAGGGAATAGACTGTTAATACTTATATTACTATTCTTAAAGTAAAGTATCTCTAAGAGAGTTTTATTTCTATTATTATTAGTATTTTATATAGGTAAAGGGGGCGGATTATTCTTATAGGAATAATTATCTACCCCTATTAGAAAAGTACCGGTAGGGTTATAAGGAGAGTAGGTATTTAATATAAATAAAATAAGCGAAGGGGGCGGATTATTATCGGCCTTATTAAATTTACTCTTATTAGAACGTATTGGGTCGACTTTAGCGCCGGTATAATTATTAAAAAGGGTAGTAATTTAATAGGTATTTAATATAAATAAAATAAATAAAGGGGGCGGATTATTATTAGCCTTATTAAATTTACTCTTATTAAAATATATTAAATTAATATCTATTGGAATAATCCTACTGCGAATATTAATATAATTACCGGGAGGGATAGTAGTTTAGTAGGTATTTAATATAGGTAGGATAGGCGAGGGGGGCGGATTATTATTAACTTTATTAAATTTACTCTTATTAAAGCGCGTTAAATTAATTTCAACGCCGGTATAATTACTAAAAAAGGTAATAGTTTAGTAAATATCTAATATAAGTAGGATAAGTAAAGGGGGCGGAATATTATCGGCCTTATTAAATTAGTAAGTATCTAATATAAATAAGATAGGCGAAGGGGGTAGAATATTATTAACCTTATTAAATTAATAAATATCTAATATAGGTAGGATAGGCGAAGGGGGTAGATTATTATCGGCCTTATTAAGTTTACTCTTATTAAAATATATTAGATCGATATCTATCGGAATAATCCTACCGCAAATATTAATATAATTATTAGGAGGGGTAGTAGTTTCCGCCCGTATATACTTTCGTTAATATTATATTACTAAAAGTAATATCGATTATAATTGTAATTATCGCCGTTTAATCGGATTATTACCCTCATCTATATTAATTTTATTATTTTCTAATATAATAAATTCCTAACTCTTAAATAGGATCCTATTTTTATTGAATTATCGGACCTACTTCCTAATAATTAAGGTAGTATAACTTTTAATATACTTCGTATTAATTTTAACCTTTAAATCATTTAGGTTTATAATAATAATATCCTTTACTTTTAGTTTAATTTTAAAAGCCTACTTATTACCCAAAATTAAAGCCTAAGCCTTAGTAATGCAATCTTTAGACTTTTAATACAAATCCCCTAATAAATATAATATAAAACGTTTTATAAGTTTTATAGCAATAGGTTTATTTATATCTTTAAATATTTTATAGACTTTATTAAGCAACGAGGGGCTCGCTTTAAACTTTATAATAAAGTAAGGACTTACTAATAGTAGGATATTATTAAAATAGTTCTAATCTACTAATTTGCTAGCGTCGACCGCTTTTATAATTATTAAGAGTAATTTAGAGTAAAAATAGCTAATTAAAACCGTTTTATTAAACGTATATTCGAAAATACGTTATAGTACTTCGGTTACTTATGAAAAATAATTAAAATTATAGGATATTAAATACTTTGCGGCCTTATACCCGGCGAAGGTTTGAAAATACTCCCTAACCTCTACTAGAATCCCTATTTTCTCTAGGTTTAAATTCGGTACTAGCTTATAAATTTATTAATTATTTAATTAGCATACTTTATTTTAATTAGAATAAAAGACCCTCAAATAGAACGGACAATATACCTTATATAAGAACCTCTCCTCTATCCAATTGTATACCGAACTATAAATAGTTAGTAAGTACTACTCTACTATATAGTCCTATCTAATTCGGTATAACCTTCCTATATATTAAAGTATAGTATTTATATTCTATACGAAGTTAAACCTAATACTAATATAATAAGCGTAGTAGAAGTTTAATCTAATAATATAGATAATAGAGTTTAGGATTAGTATATTTATATATTTATTAATATTATTCTAAAACGTAACTACTTGGCCGTACTCCGCCTAATTCTAATTAGAATATACTATTTGTACTATAAGCCTAACTTTCTTAAATATAAAATATAAAATTCTAAATTAATATTAATATACTTTATTCTAATTAAAATAGCTACTACTTCACTATAATAAGAATAAACCCTTATTAACTATTAAAGAAAAAAATTTATATTTATATCTAAAGGGAATTCGCTATAATTAAGACCTATTTTTACTCTATATAAGCGTTAGTATACTTTTAAACCGTCTAAATAAAAAGCGGAGATTCGGCGAAAATTTAATTAAGTATATAAAGTCGATCGGTAAGAAGAAGTATATAATTATCTAATATTAAATTAAAAAATATATAGGATAGGCTACTATTATAATTAGTACGTATAAGATCCCTAACTATTTATACGCCTAAATGTAAGGCGGAATCGTTAGTACGCTTAAACAATTTAAAAACGTTTTTACGCGTCCGGTTAGCCGCCAATTTTATAATATTTTATAGAATATCCTAATTATTAGTAGGCCTATACTCGTAAATAATAATATCTATTATAAATATTATATATCCGTAAATATCTTATACTAGGAATTATATTAACTAAACCAGCGTTATATTTAACGTTAAAATCTTATCCTCCTCTAATACCCTTAATATAACTAATTCGTCGATTTTATAGTCGGACAGATCGGCCGTAACATCCTTTAACAAACTATCGGTATAGGCTATAACCTTATCTTTATAGATTTTATAGCCCAAATATACCGATTAAACCTTTATAGGTAATATCTTCGTTGAAGGATATAATATAGTACTATTAAGGAGTATAAATATAATTATTATACTATAATTTATAATAAGTACTTATATTTCCTATATTACCTCGCCTATATTTAACTATACTACTTTACTAATATTTACAATACTTACTTATATATTAAAATAGAAGTACTACTATTAATATCCCTAAAATTAGAAAATATCCCGGAGAGACTAATAGTAGTAAATAAATACGTCCAACTTAATAATAGAATCTAAATAACCGGGTTCGAATAAAGGTATAAAATTAACGTTATTAATTAATTAAAATATAATATCGTACTTCGCTAAGTATTTAAACAGATTCCAAAGGCCTACCTCCTATATAAAGGTAGTAAAGGCCCGGATATCGGTTAAACGGTTCAACGTTAGAATAATTAAATAAATTAACCGTATAATTATAAAAAGGAGATAAATAGCTTAGAAGGCTATTATATCTATATTATAAACTATTTAAACCTTATTAATAATTATAGCCCAGAATTTAGCGTACTTTTCGCGTATTATAATAAAACGGACTTTATACGTTTTATAAATCTTACGACTAAAGGGGGTTAATAACTAACTTATTTTACTCCAATTAAAATAGAAAATTAATTCGTATTAAAATAAAATATATTTACTTTACGGATCTTTTACTATTAAATTTACCTTCATTATTAAATTTATTTTTATTATTATTAAATTCGTCCTTATCGTCGTTATATTTATCGTTATCTTTATAATCCGTAGTATTATCGTCGTCCGCTCCAAACGGGGTATTAATTACTTTCTTAACTCGACTATTCTTACTAAAACTATTCGTACGGACGATCAACTCGTCTATATAATACAATAGCATCCCCCTAGGGAATTCAACTATAAACTCCCAATTAACCTATTTATTTATTATTATAGTATAGGCAGTAATAATAACCTTCTATATAATTAATAATTTATTACAATTACAAATATACTCTTTTATTAAATCGTTAAAAATCTACTATACAAAGGTCTTTATATATTTAAAGTCGTCCGAATTAATACTCTTAAGTATATTGTATTAGTACTACAAATCCAAATCTCTAAACGTATTTTAAAATTCGGTAAATATTTAAGAGATAAGAGCGGGCAATAATATAATAATATTTAAAAATACTTTAATAAACTTTCTATTCTCTTCGAACTTCTTTAATTACAAATATTCTATTAAGAGTACTATACTATAAATAAATATCTTACTAATTCTAACCTTACTTGTAAATAACGCCCCGTAGAATAATAATTGTAATATAGTATAAATTATAAATACGTCTACTAATAGTTAATATAGGCCGGGCTTTACTCTAATTAATATAATAATAGGGGGGCTCTAATCGGAATAAAATAAATTTACTTACAACCTAATAGGGAAGAAGACTCCGCTTATTTTTATTAATAATAGCCCAATTCGCCCAATTATACTTCTTTTAAAATAATTTATAGTCGAATTTAAGAGGATTATCTTCTTCTATTACCTTCGAAATATCTATTTACTTCGTAAGTACCTATATATTACGGACAATCAAATTACTATCCGTATAAATGTAATTGAGAGGGTAATTATAATAAATAAGGCTCTTAATTTACGTACTACCCTATATTTCCAACTAGACCAAGTTCCGAATCTCCTCCTAGGAGGCCTTAGGGTCCTAAGTTAACTATATTATACAATTAATTATACTAAATACTATTATAATATACTAACTCGTCGTATTATTTTTAGGGTAGAAAAAGGAAAAGTCCTTATTATTAACTTATATAATAATAAGCTTCGGGGTTTTTTACTACGTAAAGAGCCTTTTAATATATATATTCAAATAGTATTTATTTAAGTATAATACAAAGTTAGGCCCGAAATCCGTATTTACTAGCCTAAAATAAAATAAGCTTATATTATTAATACTAAACTAAAGCGTTTATAATATTATAAAAGCGTACTATATATATATTTTAACCGTCTATTTATCGAAGTAGCCGAATTTATTAAAATCGGCGTTACTAGGGGTATATATATATTGGTTAACTATATAGGTTTATAGTATAATATTCTACAAACCTATAGCTTTAATATTAAGTTAATTGTAGGGTAATTGGTCGTATATAATTTCTAGAGCGAGAATTATATTTAAGGAAGCCGGGAAAACGAAGGGGCCTAATACTTCGTTCCTAGTATTATAATAAGATTTTATTACCCCGAAGGTAATATTTCCGGATCGACGATTATTAAAAATAGTAAAGGTTTAGAATATTTTAAACTAATCGTCGATAAAATATCCGCTAACTATATACTAATCGCTAACGGGAGCCTTAATATATCGGAAGGGTCCCTAATATTATACCTTAATCGAATACCGTTACAATACGAAATATAAAATTATAATAATAATTTCCTTTAATATTATAATTAATCGATTACTAAATTCTAGGGTAAAGAGGTCGCCCCTCCTTATAATAACGGCGTAGGTAGGGAATTAATCCTATTCTATTACTTTAATAATTTTAAGGATATAACCGAACTAAGTATTATTAAAATTCACTAGGGCCTATTGGAAGAGGGTTTAATATAGTAGGAATATAATACTATTCTAAAACTTTCCATATATTTTCTTTAAATTAATTAAAAGACTAAACTAATCGGCTACTACAATTCGTTAGTAAAAATCTATACGAATGGATACGGCGGATAATTAATTATAGGATAGGGAATATACAACCCTCACTTTACTCCGATAGGAATAGTAATATAAGACTAGTAATAGGTTAGGGGAGTTAGTAGCCTACACTTTACTCTAATTAAAGTAAACTAACTCGCTCTAATTAAAGTAAAGTATAAGGGCCGGCAATAAATTAAAGGAATTAATAGTCCACACTTTACTTTAATTAAAATAAATTAACTCGCTTTAATTAAAATAAAGTATAATAACCGGAAAATTTATAATTATAGTCTAAATATTAATATATACGAACTATAATACTATAGCCAAGAAGTATAACCGCATCCTTCCCTTATAACTCCAAAGTAATAAGGAGCTAATATATTAACGTCTAATTAAGTACTTAGTACTTCGCTACCTTCTTATAGAGGGGGTCCGAAAGTAAAATCTCTTATAGAATTCTCTATACGAATACTATATCCTCGTTTAATTATATTATAATAATAGTAAATTTTTAGTATATATAGTCCAAATTGTAATACCTAGTATATTTTAAATACCCCGCCTAAATTAGTATTATATTACTATTAATCCTGGAAATAGTTAAATACTTACTTAAATTCTAATACTAATTAAATTCGGAATACTATAGTATTTACAATTATTAAAAGTTTACTGGGTTTATTATAAATGTATCCTCGGTAATATTACGGTTCTCTACTTCGAATTTAGCCTTACCTTTAACCTTACTCTTTTTAACCTTCGGAAATATAGTATTTTATTATACTAAATATTTACTCTAATTATAATCTATTAAATAATTAGGGTTTTACTATAAAAGGGGTTTATTTAAATTATAATCGTCTAAACGGCTGGAGTTTTAAAGAAGAAATTATATAGAGGAAGGAGGAAGGAGGAAGAAATTTAATTAAAGAAGGAAAGGATAAAGGAAGGGGATAATCCAAATAATAGACTATGTTAGCCGGATTAGGACGGCGGATTAAATTAGGGTAAGTCTCTATTTCTAATTATTATTCAAGTAATAAAGTACTTAACGGACCGGAAAATTATTCCGGGTAGGTCCTAATCTACCTACTATATAAGGCCGACTAATAAATAATTTTATAGTAAACGGCGCTAAAAAGATTGAAATAGTACTAGCAATCTAAAATCGAATAAGTCTTCGTTACTAACTATAAACCAAAAAATTAATTCTAACCAGAGTAAATACTATTACTAATATACTATATACTTAGTATAATATTTAAAATTATAAGGCGAATAATTAAGTAATTAAATAATACTAATTAAAATAAATTATAACGAATTAAATAAATAGAATAAGGGGCTTGTAAAGGACGGACTATACCTATATAGGTAGCAACGGAAGGACCCGCTGGATACGTTAATACCCCAAATCATACGAATAAACTAGTCTAAATACGTCCTAAGGCAATTATTAATTAAGCTATTCTATTATTAAAGGACTACTATATAGGGATAACTACCTAGAATTAAACGAATATATACTTTTTAAATATATATAAAGGAATAGTAATATCCC